>JABVXV010000125.1:0-162412 GCA_013365325.1 Dipetalonema caudispina | reverse complement strand
ACGATAATGGGGGGGGGGGAGGGGGCGGGGGGGCGGGGAAGGGTGGAGGGCGCATATTTTGATTAATTAAATGTGTGGGCGTTTCGTTCCGTTCATTGCGTGACGTACTTCACGTACTACACATATTACATGGAGAAAAAAAAATCATTTTCTTGCCTTTAATAATAAACTATTATTATTAAATTAATTTTAATTTATACATATTTATTTTAAAGTTTAAATTCATATCTTTTCTCTAGAATAAGATATCACTATTACATAAATAAATAAATCATCAGAAATATTCAACATATTAACAATTTTGCTTCATAATTTGCTAAAAATAGAATTCTTCCTGCTAATTTTACATGATAATATTGTAGTATGATATTACAATGTTCTCATTTGTGTTAGATACATATAATTATCACAAATATTTTTATTGAATAGTCGTGAAATTTTCAACAAAATGATTCTTTTTTTTTTTTTTTTTTCCTTCAGAAGAATATTCTTATATGATGTCCACTGAATCGTTGTATGCTGCAGTAAATCAGGTTTTAAAAAAACTTGTAGCAGAAGCGATAACGGTGGAGAAGTGTATAAAGATTGTTCATAGAACAACGCAGAAAAAGGTAATGTTTTCTTTTTTTTTTTTTCCCCACAAAAATACTTTAACCATATAAAAAAAAAAAAAAGGATGAGAATGAATTTTCGCATCTAACCTCAAAAAAAAAAGTCCACTTTTCATGTTAGTGTTTCTTGAAAGTTTAACAATTGTAATATAAATTCTATTGAACTGTTACTTTCAATAATGAATGAAATATTATGGGTTTTATCCTTACGGTATAGTCTATATTTCAGGTTACTGAGAAATTTTCTACTGTTTTTATCCACAGCGAATAAGTAGAATATTGAGGGATGATATCAACACTGATTTATTACACATGATATTATTTCTAAATTGATTCATTCATATCGGCTGTATTTATTATTTACTTTAATTCATCGTGTCAGAAATATTCTACTTTATTCTATGTTAATATTTATATTATCTTGGATGATCGTAGATTGCTCTTGACAAAATGGAAGAAATTCTTACAGTAGCAAAAGATGAACTGCAGGAATCCGTATTGAATGGTGTCAGTCAGGTGATCCATAACGATGAGGTAAGCCTAATGCGATAAAATTACTATTCAAAATATGAGTGGTATTTCTGTTGCATATTCGGAATGAGATCGGTCAACTGTAGCTTAGATTTATAAATTTATAATCCTACCTCAATGCAACACTCGAAGCGCTCTGTTATTTATATTGTGTCTTTTGAATTATGTTGTGGCAGGTTTCAACGTAATTTTATGCTTGAATTACATATGTTGTATAGGTCCTTGAAGGGATGGTCAAACTGAAAGATCTTATTGAAGGATCATCGAAAGAAGTTACAGGTAAGATTTCTACACGTATTATCAATAGGTACAATGTACATGACTGTGACTATGCACTGATCTGCTATCATTTAAGTGCATGCTCAATAAGACACCTGTCCGGAAGTAAAGTGAGTAATAAAAAAGCTTGAAGTTACTTAGTTCTGACTGGATATAGAATATTTTAAATGCAGATTCTTAGTTTTTCTTCGGTATCTTCTTGTCTTTATTTAACATCCACCATGAATTAAGTAAAGTGTGGTATAGCCTCCATGACTTCAGGATGGCGACCAAGTGGCATTCCGTCGGATGACGTTACCGGTCATTTACAACCAGTTATGTTTAACATTGAGAAGAATTTGATTTGCTTAAAAGATAGACTGGAAGCTGAAATTGAGGTGAGCAATATTTTATTTGTTGCTATTTCTGTCTTTGCACGGAAAAACGTTGTTCTCTGGGGACTGCAAAAAAAAAAAAAATTTGATATTTTCTGAACTCGACTGTCTGCCCCTAAAAAAGTTAAAACAAATATACTAATGTAAATTAGTAATGTTACTTTTTCATCTAAGCAACTATTATTTTTCAGGAAAAACGAAATTTTTACAAGGAAACTGAGGACAAAGCTCAAGCAGTGATGCGAGAAACATCATTTTGTAGCCATACCATTCGTCCGCTACCATAAATCAGTTTACTTACAATTTATGTATAGGTATGAATCGTCATTCTCTTAGTCATTTGCATTTCTTCTTCTTAGATTTTCGGATCAGTTTCTTTCTTGAGTTACTAATAAATGTTAATTTCGAAAACATCTGATTTTCAATTACATTGCTTTCGTTTCATGTCCTTTAAGCACTTCAGATGAAATATTCCTCAGTTTTTGTTAACACTCTAACTCAGCTTTACTATGAGACTTACTGTGGAATTATTGAGAAATTTACAATTCTTCTAATTGACAAAATTCTTTTCATTCTACATTATATTTGAAACTGAATAAAATTTAAGGATTCAGTGCTTTCACAGCAGTATAGTGGAACTTTGTTTCATCAATTTAATGAATAAATTCGAATGCATGTCCCAAAAAAAAAATGTTATGCATAACTCGTTAAAAAATGAATGATCCATTTTCGAGTTCTTAGTAGTCCCTTCTGGTTTTTACCATGTTTCAATCCTTCACCTATTCCCTTCGAAACTTTTCACTTGCTAGGAAGATTCCGAAAGAATAATTCATTCCAAATATATGTCGAATGGGATTTTACACTGCATTTTACTTATATTCTAGATTATTTATTGATTAAAAAAGACCGGCAAAGTTCATGCTTGGTATTTAACGTGAGGAAAATAGTTGCGCTTATAGCACATCCATTCTCCTTTATTCTTTTTTGCTATTTCTTGTCGCATCGAGTGACGGAGTGGAATTACTATGATAAACTATTAATTCATAGCAGTTTAACCGACCGCGTGATATTGCAGTTCACCTCTTTGTAAAAGCACGGAGGACCATTGTTGGGTAGAATTTTTACAGTTGTGTAATGCAACCAAAGTCAAAGAACTCATATAGAAATGATATATTGGACAAGCAAAATATTCAAATTAAATTAATAATTGAGATACATAATTTTACAAGACAAAAGCGGATACGTCACCTTAAGTGATTCATGTTTTTTTGACAAATGTTATTACTTTTTTTTACAAGAACAACCTTAACGCGTACAAATGATATGCGTAATCTATTTACAACTAATAATACAGTTTTTCGGTAAATAATTGCAATGTGAAAAATTAGCAATCAGTTACAAAATTGAAATCATGTTTCCCGGCAATTCTGGATGTTATAAATTTGTAGCTCTTAGAAATGGTGATTAAAATTTCAGAAAGTTAATGAATCATGGGAAAACAAAAATTTCTTGGAATTGAAGAAAGATGAATCTCAGATTTCTTCAAAATTACGACATTGGAGGGAAGTATGAACTTTTCGAACTTTGCGGAAATTTATGATGTCCTATATCCAGAATGGGAAATCTTGAAAATCTCAATTTCCCAAAGCAAAAAGTCGACATAATCAACCTACACCCTTATAACAATTATAAAAAATAAATTCTCAGTTTCTGATTTTTTCTGAGAAAAACTGTAGGTCTTTTCCAACTTGAATACAGATTTCTCATCCAGATAAAAGCAATGAAAAATTCAGGAGAAAAAACGCGATAAACTGAGACCTTCATTTTTGTTCTCTTCATCTGTATAGAAGCAAATGTAGCAGTCACTCAATAAGCGCATCAAATCCGAATCACCTTCAACATCATTCGGCAAATGTCCTTCCCGGTTGACGCAGTCACGAACTCTACACCAACCGACATCACTCAACCAATTTGACATCTTTTCACATAATTTCACCTGATGTGTCCAAAATTCATGAAATTCGATGTGTTCAAATTTCTAGCAACTATGACTGAATTTTAAAAATTGCATTTAAGAAACTACAAAACGACAATAACTAAGGCTTCAATTTCAATTTCATTTCGTTGCAATGGATGGCAACATTTTTGGTTGATTTTTCGTCACCTAGCCAAATATAACCGTACAAGATTCTGTCCAATTACTTACATCCAATGGTTGAACTGTTAATGATTCGAACTTCAGTTACATGTGAAAAGAATGAAGAACAAACGAACCTGTGGAACATTATAGCCGTCAGAAAGACCCACTCGATCGGCCATCGAATCGAAAAATACCCATTTATTCGCATAAAGAGTATGCACAAACGCTACGTAATGAGAAGTTTCGATGCAAAGAACAGACGCAAGTTGGAGCTTTTTCTGTGGTACCTGCGTTCGTCGAGATAGTGACAAGGATGATGATGTCGAAAATGAATTATTGCTGGCAGACAACTGTTGTGGCTGATGATCCAAGCCGTTGTGGGTTTGTTCATAACATATACCACAATATGTTACCTAAAATACAAATAATTTAAAGACTTTTTCGTTTTTTTTTTTTAAACAACAATGAATCCTTAATCAATCTGCCGGAAACCGAAATCTATGAAAATCATTTCAAACAACATAAAAGATTCGAAATTGTATAAAGTGTATATGAATATAAAATTAAGATCAGAAAGTATTCATTTCAGTGGAGATATCAGAATCCTGATAAGTCTCTGCTGCAACATACAAGAACAAAACCTCCACAAACATTTCAAATTTTCAAAAATAAGCTCACCTCACCAATGAAAACCTCTCTTGTCAAGAAGCATTCAGGACACATCATATCGGCACGTTTGCCGCAATTTATACAGGGTCGTTTACCTGCAAATGCGCTTCACAATGAGCTACTAATTCTATTTAAAAAAAAGTATCACTTTCATAAAAAGAGGCTTCAAAATGATGCTTCTTTATTTAAAATAGAATAAACTTTGGAATCTATGTGACTTCGAGCAATTGTGTGGAGCTGAATATATTCCCATAGTTGGAATATATAATAAAAAAAACTTTGGTAGAGATTTTTTCAGAAGCAGACTTAGAAAGTATGAATTCAAGAGAACAGTAATTCGACACATCAAAACAAAAAAATTGATTCATTTCAAATACTGAAACAGCCCACCTTCATAAATAAGATGAGTAATATCCACTTCCTGAGGTGGAAATATTTTATCAAAAACTTTCTGCTGCCCATACCGTGGCAACTGAAGGATCAAAATTTTTGGTTCCTATAACAAAACTTAATGTCTTGAATTACAGCAAAAAATCATTTAAACACAGAGCAATTTTTTAATAAAACCAACAGCAACTGAATGAGTGTCAGACTGTTATCAAAATCACCAAGAATGTCCAATTATTTGACAAGCATCGCCTGTATTAGATTGCTGGATGAACTAAAGAGATTGAAAATACCAATCTTTATATTGTTATGCGTATTCAGCAATCGGCCAAGCTTTCAATGATTCTAATAAAGAATAGAACGAAAAAAAGGCACGTCGCAAAAAGTTAATGTAAAGCTAAAGTTTTCCCCCATACAGACAAATGAACATGTTATTGAAATTAAAAGATCGAAAGTGTCGTTTTCAGAATCTATCAAATGCTCTGAATCCAGATTTCGGAATACTACTGCTTATATCCTGCTAACCAACTAATCATGATCTAAGAATGGGTGAGATATAATATTAACATGCTAGCAAAACAAAAATCATTCGAACAGATAAAGCTACAAAAGAGAAAAATATTATTACTAATAACACATGTCCCGTCTTTCATCGCCCACCAGACCGAGTTCTAGATGTCTCAATAGTTCGATCAAATTTAAATAGAATGTGGAAGTTGCAATGTAATATATCTCTTTCTGGAAAATAATTATATAAACTCCGAAAAAAATCTTAAATGAATTATTATTATTCAATAAACTTACGCATGCAAACTGAATATTAGATGCAAAAAGGGATCTTTCGAGGAGTGCCTGCACACTGATTAGTCGACGTTGTTTTTCGCTCCATAGATCTTCCGTTATTAATGGACAAATATAAGCCGCATTTGTTTTACCATCTGTTGTATTCCTAAACGACCACTTACTTCAGTTGGTAAATAATTTACGGGGTACAAATTTTTAAAATGAACTAACAAAATTATAGATCCGTGTACTCATGGAGTCAAGAAGACGGTTACAGGGAAAGTTTCTGTAGGAAAACTATTCATATCATAGAGGTATACATCTTGAAAAACAGAATTCGAACCTCCGATTGAACTTAACAACCAGTAACCTTTTTTAGAATTGCATCATCTCGTGTCCACAAAAACGAGAAAAGTGTACCTCATTATAAGAAACGGTTCAACCCGTAATACTGTATTGAACAAAGCATTCAGTAATTCTTCAGGATCTTTTTCGTCAGTTGTCAAACCTCTCATTTTAGGTAACAACATCTCCAATAATCGCCGTAATTTCAATACGTGATCAGCTCGAACAAAATGAAACCTGAGTCATGCTCAATACATAATATTCTTATTGAAAAGAATATACGATATTCTTTTTTAAATAAAAAAAAATTCAAAATCAATCGAAAACAAAGAAAAAAAAAGAAATCTAGGAACAAACCTCCTTAATGGGTAAACAATTTCAGTTTTCAAGATATCAGTGACTTCTGTATGAATTGAATCTGCCTCAGTTTCACACCTGCTTTCCAATATACTAAACAAATTTATAAATTTATCGGAAAGCACAATTTCTTCTCGAAAAAATAAGCTTAAAGAAAACAGATATCTACATATCTGGATAGGTAAAATTTGCAATTTCACAATACTCTGCAGTTAAGAAAGAAACTTCTACATCAGAAAGCCGCTACAGTGTGCATTATTTTTCACTTCATGAATTTACATGGATCAGTGCCATATTTATGAATATATAGAATATTTCAAATCATGCTGTGCATACAATTCACTAATATTATTCATAATTTATACTCAAATTACCTATCAAATGCTGAACATTGCGAAAACATGGCATAAAGCGTCGTATCGAGATAGCAACTGTTCCGGAAACCTTGGATTCCTTTCATGCGTCCAAGCAAATTCTCGATATTTTTTACTGGTAAACATGGTCGGACTTCAATACCACTGTCCAAACTACCGAAATTTGATGACACCACTGAGCAAAAAAAATCTCAATTTTAAATTTTCTAAATGTCATATTTCTTGAAGATTTTATATCATAAAAATAATGAAAGTTCATAGAAACTCATGTTTACTTGTTTTTGTCTCATAGTTATTGTTGCCTTCAGTTGTATCAGATAAAGCAAAACGATCATCAGATCGAAGTGCACAATATGGTACCAAAGCTATTGAATCTGGACTAGAGCTTGCAAAAACACCAGCTTTATAAGCATCTTCAAGTTGTACTTTATTCACCGTTCGCCAGTCGTACGGCAAGTCTCCTTCCTTCAAAAGAAAGGAATTAGCACTACTTGCAAGTGGGACAAAACGATAGGTAATACTTCAGAACATATGCAATAGCAATTTTTAATTGTTGGTACTTTAACTTTTAAAAATTAAGCTTAAAATCCCTATTTCAATTCGAATTATACAATTTTGACTTATATGTACTAATTGAACTTGTACTGATTCTACTCACAATTTCAACAGCAACCAGTCGGTTGCTTTGGAATAACTCATTATTATTATCGACCCATTTAACAACGCCACAGCGTAGTTCGTTTCGATAAAATACTTCAACGCATGATCCTAGAAAAATGATGATACTAGTAGAAATCAATATTTGTAAATAGTTTTGCTTATTCCAGACTTTCCTTTTATTATTCCGAACTGCAGTGAATCAGGCAGAATCAACTGTGACAGTAATTCTGAGAGTTTAAAGTAACTAGATACGAAATATGGGACTGTTTTAAACTAATCGGTATGTATACTTCTTTTGAATATATCTGCAAAATACACCTCCTAACTTAAAATTTCATTGCTTTACAGTTAGAAGTAAATCCAAAAAGGAGATAAAAAGACAGAAAATAAAACAACCCTACCCACAGTAAATTGCGGTAACTTAGATGCCTCCTTATTTTCTTTTTCGTTAACCAATGATTCTGGTTGTAAAGAAGATATATCTTTATGAGTTCGAATCGGTGATGGTGACAGTTGTTGCCGCTGCTGTGGCTCAGATGAAGATTGTCGTAATCCAAGGCTTCCAGTATCAGGGGTATTACTTCCCTCATCATCCATATCCGCTTCTTTCATGCATACCGATAATGGCAATAGACCTGCATGATTTGGTGCACAGCGGAACAGCTCAACAGATTCAAAATATCCTGTTCCACCGCCTATTGCTTCATCCTATAATACTATAAACTCATCACGCTTTCAAAAATGAATGAAAATATAGATTTTAAAGGAGCCAACTATTATCATTTTATCAAAATGACCTGCTATATAAGGTAATTTGTTCTATTTAATTGCAGACTCTTTCTGTTCTATGCATTTTAAGCTTACCACCCCTAACAGCTTGGCACATCTACGCATGCATATGATTTTCCTGAGTATGTGCACACACTATTTGTTCAGCTTATGAGGTTAATTTTTTAAGATCCTCACTATCTTTCTATTGAAAACCATTTCACAAGACACAATTTTAAAACCTCGAAAAAATTTGAGAGATTTAACAAAAATCCTTCCAAATTATAGGAAAAATCCATTCGGAAGGATAATACATCGAACAAAAACAATTTAATAACAAAAAAAAAGAAAAAAAAAAATACATGTGAAGAGTCTACGCGGATTATGAATTAAAAAGACATGAAATAGGGCAGACAAATAGACGAGATACATATTGCACTTTTAACGCAACCCGGAATCATCCTTCTTTCCTTTTCAGAGAGATATACTATGCCAGCTACACATTGATCCCTGGTCAATTTTTTTGGAAATATCCTCCATCTTCTAGGAAAAATCAGGACAGATCAGCGAAAACTTTCCTGCTTCTTTCTTACTCCCATAAAGGGGATAATACTAGAAAAATCAACTAATAAAATAAAATGAACTAACAAAATCAACTCCAACGTAAATGTTAGTATGTCCACGCAGATAACCAATCCACCGAGCTGTTCCTCGGCGTGGTATGCCCAGTGCATCGAACCAAACTACACGATCACCTTCCATTAATCCTCCATCATTTGATTTCAACCTTAACTCGAATTTAGATTTTTCTTTAAGATTAGTTTACAAAGAGTTAACCATAATATCATTTTTAAATAGTTTCAATTGTAAATGACTGTTCCTCCTCAAACTAAAAAAATTCTGAAATCGTTTCAAAAATTGTTAGACTAAACAGGTTCATGGTACCCTCTGTAATCCTATTTCTACGAGTTGGAAAACCAATATGTTCTTCGTCAACTTTTTTTGCGGATATATTCTAACCTCAAAATATTTATACCTCTGGAAATGGCAAAATAACCGGACCTTACTGTTTCCGCTGCTACCGGAAGCTTTGCTGGCCTAGTTCCTGATAAACTACGTGACGAGTCCTTCAAAAATGATGTTCCTGATGCCACGTTGTCATAAACAGGCTTTTTTGATAGTGGAACTTTCATGCTGATATCGGTCTTTTCTTGCGATTGATGGCCCCGATTAACATCCAAGCTTATAGAACTAAAAGAGCTTGATCAGTTCAAAAATTTTTATAAACGTAAAGACGTAACTCACACTTCCAACAGAATGACAAGAAAGTTAATGACAAATTAGGCTGCTAGAGTTTCAATTCATTACTCATCAAAAAAACACAATACGTACACTTCGTCTGTATCATTCACTGGAAATCTGCCCACAGTTAATGGAGCAGATAATGTCGGACAGTTTGGTAGTGGCGCTTGGCTATGACTGCCTGTTGCTGGCACAATCTGTATGGGAACTTCTCGAACCACTGGACGGTTGAAAGAAATATTACTGCTACTACTATTACTTTCTAGACGAGTTATAGGAACAATAATGCCTTCATTTTGAATTGTTGGCGTTGACACAGGGATACCAATAGCTCCGCGTTCTCTGCGCCTGAATCGAGTAATAACTTATTTTGCTATTCTGATTCAGAAAGATATATCTTCAAAAAAAATTTTTCATTTTAGCAAACTTATTTGTGCAGACTACTTCCTGTGAAAATATCAACTGACAAAAAATCCCGGTAAACTTGCCTTAACGACGAATAATCATTAGGATAATGATCCAAAACCGATGGAAAGCCATAAGCGGAGAATGTTGGCTCTTCATCCAAAATACTTATGCTCCGCGGATTTCTCAAACGATCACCACTTACCAGAACAGCCCCGTTGTGAGGGGCAGCAAATAATCGTCGACCATTGAAAAATCCATCCATATTTCCAACAGCACTCTGCAAAATACGACCGTAAGTCAAACTAATTTATTCTTAAAGTCAAAACGAAACCCATTTCTCTTCATGTCTTGGTTAACTTTACTTTCGTAACTTCTTTCTGACTTCCATACACTATAATTTTCTGTGCCCTTCCAGTTGTTCTATTATATCAATTATACTAAAGCATAGCAGAACTAAAGTAAAATTGAAGCAACAACTAACTGATCACGTCTTATGTTAAAGGAATAAAAAATAATAGGATCTCACTAAAATGGAAAACCCTGAAATTGGTAAATGGAAATAAAAAAAGAGAAAAAAATCTGAGGAATTTTTTCAAAATATAAGTTATCTAGGAACAATGAATAAGCAGAAATTAAGCGATTACATTGGTAAAAATTCAGTGATTCATTTCCGGGAGGAATATTGAAAGATATTGAATTCGAGGAAATATTAGAGGAAACTAATAACACAGCACAGAAAGAACTTGGGATAGTACAAGGGATAGAATAAGCGGAAGTTCGAGTGAAGAATTATTGTTTTGCCACCAACTAAACTGGTGGCAAGCAACTTGGCATCAGAAAATCAATCAGGAAAACATACATGTAACAAACAATGGTTTATTGAAAGGAAATGCATAAATGATCCTTAAATGATAATTTAGAAATGAATTTTATCCTGATCGATAAGAGATATGGAAGAATTAAAATAATGACGAAGATTCTGGAAAACTAATCAATTAAAAATTTTGTGGTAACGAACGAAATCATCTTTTTATGAACAAAATAAAACCCTATTTTCTCCAAGGAAAATATGAAAATTTCAAAAAAAAAAAAAAAAAAAAATACACAGAAGAAAATTTGACAGCAAGTATCACTTTGAAGCTAAATGAAAAAATAGTGCACAAATCCGTTCTCTCCACCCATTCATCGGTAGAACCTTTTCACTATAATATCCCTTCACTTCACATCATCACTAATTTCAGAAATGTTTTTCACATTACGAAAACTAATTTCTCATTCAGTTTCAGTCTAAATGTGATGAACACAGCTCCGCTTCACTTTTACTTACCACTAAATCAATCATCTTCAACATTCTATAACCATTAATAGCAACAACAACTGATTCATTGATGGAGTAAATAGAAGATGGGTAATGAACTGAATAATTCATTCATCAAATACTTTACAGTGTGTTTACCGGCATAGTGCCACTCATTGATTTCTCATCTTTTTTTTTCCGGGAAATCGCAGTAAAACGCAATAAAACTGATTCTTCATGTCGAACCAAAAATAAAACAAGTTTTACCATCGGAAAGGAAAATTGATTTTTATTGGATGAAATCACGGAAATAGTGAATGAAGCGAAAGAAATAGAAACATTAAAAACAAAAATATAATAAATTTATGAAAGGTTTCATTCTAAACAGATGAAATGGTAAGATAAAAAATGAAAGAAAAATTGTGTCCATGGTACCATCGGAATGCTTCACAGAAAAAAAAATGTACAATATATTTATCGAAAAGACAAAATGGTAAGAAAAAGGAAAAATGTGTAAATAAAAATTTCAATAAAAGGGATATGTGCCACTGCATAAAAAGTAATGATATAAGCGGTTACAAAAAAGCTTTGAAAAAAGAAAACAGAAATTTCTGGAAAGTTTATTTTCAATTTGAATAAAAGATCTGAAAAGGAGTTCCTGTAAAGAACGGAAAAGAAGAAAATAACAGTGAATAATTCACAGATAAAGTAACTACACAACGATTAACTAATTCTAAATAATAATTGAATAGTTTTCGTGTATATAAAATTTAATTTGAAATCGGAAAATTCGAATGCAAAGTTCGACAACACTATAATAAAGCAATTTGGAACGAATTCCCCATAAGATTCAAATAAGTTAATTCAAGCAACCTGATTCGGCGGCAATCTAATTGATAGATTAGATTGGATAGCTTGGGACGGTTATTCTAATCTTGGATGATTACTTTACACAAAATTTGCTATTATTGAGAGACAAGCTACTCTGAGCTACTCTAAACAACCGAAGAATTTGATGATTATTCGAGAGTGGAAATAAGATCTAACCTTTCCTGAAAATCATTTTTAATTTAAAACTGAAATCTACCGTACCCAAAATTGATTAATCCAAAATCTGTTTATCTGAACTTTCGTAGAGTGAAATCATTACATGAGTAATACAAAATTTATTAGTCAAATAACTAATCTAGAATCAAACTGAAATCCCTGATTGCTATTTGTTAATAGTTATTAATAATGACCCAATGGCAGTCAGGATAAAATTGTTTAATTGAATTCTACAATTCCATTTTCGTCAACCACTTTTTAGATTCACATAACAGTAATGAATCAATGTTTACGAACAGCAGCAAAGAGAAGAGAAGAGAGAAAAAGAGAAAGAAAGAAAGAAAGTGGAAAAAAGAAGCGGGGAGGTTAATTTTCAAATTCTTTACACCTTCATAAGAAACTAAAAACTAGTTCAGAACTGAATTTGTACAACTGATTGATAGTACACATTCAAATCATAGCATTGCTTCTTTACGAAACAATTAATGTACAGGCAAAAAATGAAATAAAATCACACCAAAATTACGAAACGCGTTAAAAAGTGTACGACGTTAAGGTTTTAAAATCCTACAGATAATACGATGCTTCAGTATGTTTATAGAAAAAAAGAAAAGAGTGAAATGTTGTAAAAGTTATTTTATGTTCAAAGTTAACATGTACTTTATCGTCATTCCTACCGTAATCAAGCATGATATTCGAAATACGATGCTTCAGTATATGTTCGCAATGTTATAGAAATACGACCACATTTAAAGCTATCACTCCGTTTCATTTTTTTAAACCAAAAAAATTTTTTTTAATTTGTACCAAATTTCCAAAACTATGATTTTTTGCAAATCTTATATACCGCAATCATATAACTTATTCCGACGGGCCAAAACGCCACTTGGTAATCTATTTCGATTAATATTTTTTTCATGCTTTTATTCATGTGTTTAATTCTCAGAAGCGAAACCTAAAACCAGTATTTGTTATTATTCCATTAATACCAGCTTATCTCTACATCATAAAGATTTAAACGATACGGGGATAATTTAATGTCAACAATTCACGATTTCAATTCTCCTCCGCTTCCTTAAAAACTGACTGATTTAGCACCCTAATAGTATACCACTATAGAAATAAAAAAAGAGAATATCCTTACGTCAAGACGTATACCAAACAAGAATCCACTGTCCGGAACGGGTTCACCAAACCATTCTACCCAACCTGGCTTGAAACATCTTTCAATCGCTCGCCTTTCACCGGTTTCAGGTTTGAGCTGTAAATTTTTTTAAATGGAAGAAAAGAAATGAAACCTGAACTGATAATTTTTGGAAACTTTAACAAGTAATAACTTCGAAATTGAAATTTAATTTTATAGGAACCTTAATGAACGTTCATTTCGTATGAAAAACATAACCTTCTTTAGAATACAACTGTTAACCAACAATTTCTCTTAAGTTAATAGAATTACTTGCTTATTCAACATAGCACCTATTTTGGTAGCAAAATAATAGATTAAGACAATTCTATTCAATTCACTGACTGATTACACTACCGATAGTTTAGACCGTCCATTCTTCTTTCATATACCAGCAAATGACAATTTACCCATTGAAATTTCTAAAATGTGGGCCACTGTTTAACCTTTGCTCATATCACAGTGATGAATTGTCTAGATCAAGTCCTACGAAAATAACCTTCATTCTACAAATATTTCAACAACTAAAAACGCAAACCTGCACTACCACACGATCCCCTACGCTCAGCTGGCTTACAAAATTGAACAAATCGGAATATTGATGAAAACGAAATCGATCTTCAATGTCACTAACTGCTTTCAATAACGAAGTTTCAAAATCTGTCAACAAAGCAACCTGAAAACCATACAAACATGAAGATGGCAATAGCATTGAAACCCTCATAAATAAAGTGTAAAGCTTAAGTTCGTGTAGAATTACATTAATGCAATATATTTTTACGGTATGATATCTAAGATCCTACTCCAGGATATAAAGAACTAGAAAAAGTAAGATTAACGAAAACTCAAAAAACCTTTGTCGTGGATACCCGTAGATAAACGTCACCGAATTCAAGACATTTCATAAATAAAATGTCACCAGTAGTTAAATTTTTTATTTCGTTATGCACATCATTCAAGCGTTGTATCACCAAATCATTTTCGGCTACAGATCGTAATAAATGACCTCTTTCCACCTTAAGAAAAACACCTAAATCAGCGAAGTAAATTCAGCAAAAATGAGGAATTACAAACAGTTACTCTAAACAGCAGATAATCGGCGATTAATGCAAATGTCTTCTTAATGTTGCTTGGAGTACCGTCTAATTAAAAATTAACGTAATTTAAGACATCGTAACAACCCTCATCCCAATATATTAACTGTACAAACTTGAAATATTGCGAAGTTTTTGTGTAAATGACATATATAATATTTTCGCATTCATATTAACGGATAGGAGAATTTTCAAGCCCATACTTATAAGATACTTTGGCAAACATTAGAAGTCCGTATGTGTTGAACAAATAAATAAATCTCATCACTAAGAAGCCAGATATTAGTAATTAGGAATATAACTATTATGAAATCAAATAATGGCTTCCTAAAAAAAATTTTTACAGCTTGATTTAGAAAAAGGTCTTGCTATATTCCGAATGTTGAAGGTGATTTAAAGAGTAAAATTAATAAGCAAGCAATCCGAAATATGTCAAATACATCAATAAAAGTTATTGCATCTTTAAATAGATAGTGGAATAAAAAACCTTAATTTTAGCAGAAAATCGTTTCCGCCTTCGGTCATATATCTTACCATCACAGTTTTCAAGTAATAACGATGTGATCAACGGCGTAGTTAGAGCACGGTGATTAGTAGTACTGTTTGTCATTATTTTTGGAAGAATCCTCAAAAGAAACTATGTAACACTTATATCAGATGTTTTTTCAAATTTATTAATCTAACAAGATGAATACATCCAATAAGCAAATAATTTGCTAAGAATTCGGAATTTCGTTCCGGCATTTAGGAAATATCGAAAAAAATATATATCTGCGTTAAACAAATACATTCATACAAATATCTATGAATGCATATTTGTATAATACCATTTATCAAAGGAAGAAACTCGCCCTCTTTACTTCTGAAAACCCAACTATGTACAGCACAAGCCTAGTTTTTATCCAAAGATATCCAATTACTTGCTGTAGAATATTCCTAAGCGATGACGGTTAGTATAATAACTTCTCAAAAGCAATTCTCTCCCAAACTTTCCGCCAGTGCTGATCATCAGCCTGCATCGATATTTGAACAATTGTTAACTCAGGAATTCTCACAAACCTAGAATGGTCATCCTGCCGTGTGATTGGTAATGATAACGGCTTCTTCAGTAAATCACCAAACGGTATTTCTGGTTCAGTGATTGGTCTAGTAGAATGATGCAATGCACCGCTACAATATTTTTTCAGATTATTATTCAAATCAAACATTTCAATTTAATTTTAACCATTAAAAGTCGAGTTAATTCAATCATCCGGAATCATTCAAATTGATCACTTTTAATTTAAACATTCACTTGTCCGGTGAAGCATAAGAATTAAGTAAAACTAATGAAAGAGACGAAAAAGGTAAAGTTGAAAAACTAACCGAGATGACAACAATTCAGTACCGCGTAACTGCTCATAAAATCTCCCTATGCTCCCTTGCATAAACCTGAAATACAGAGTAAACATTTTATATTATAAAAAAATAATAACATTCGCATATTTGTCATACCTAAATGATAATTTCATTTCTATGCTTGAAACGAAATTAACTTACATTTGCTTCTTTACTTTAACAACATATTCTATATTTACTCAATTTAATGAAATAATTAAGTAAGAAGAAGATGGATGTTATCGCAGGTATACAATTCATCTACCTTGATGACAACGAGTTCATTAACTAACACCAATTAAGTAAAACTAATGAAAGAGACGAAAAAGGTAAAGTTGATTACCCAACGCGGCCCGTGGAATGTTAGCAGTTGTTATCAGTTGATTGAAATTGTTTACCTCTTAATTTTGTGTTTACAAAGTTTTTTTTTGTATTCTACCAATTTTCCTCACATAATTTTTAGAGAAATTATCCTTTTTGAAGAAATTTAGAGATTAATGAAATTGAGGAATATTTAATTAGGAATTAAGAATGGCTGTCAATATTGTTGAAATTGAAGGAGCAACAGTGAGTGATAGCAATTTCTGTTGTAGTATTAAAGATTCTTTCGGAATCATTTTATGAAAAATGCGAAATGGATAATAACTGTGAAGGTATTTGTACTGATAAGATAACATGATCAGTTTTTCAGTTGATTGAAATTGTTTACCTCTTAATTTTTTGTTTACAAAGTTTCTATGATGCAATGCGTCTTACAATGATGATTTGGTTAATTGATAGAGATTTAATTTTTCGGAAATTCGAAATAATATTCATTATCCGTTATAGTATTTGAAATTGATATTTTCAGGATGAACGGAAAATTATGGTGGTTAGCTGTTTTACCCAAAAAAACTATCCCACATCATCTGAAACGGCTGGACGATATTATTGTTCGTTCTGCTACCACACATTTTGGTTTTCAAGAAGTTGATGAAAAGGAAAAAAGTAGGAAAGGTATAATTACATTTTACAGTGTTAAAGGTCTTTTTTATCATCTCATTTCATCTTTTCAAGAGGAAATTAATTTTTTAACGGAGAGATATGTTGATTGATAGAATAATATGTGTATGTATGTCGCGCTTCGGGAATCTGTCTTATCCTCTTATTGAGTTACTTGAACCTTCAGACAACTTGTAAGTGTCAAAATCAGGATGAGAAAATTTATTCTTTTTGAGTGTTTCAATTTATAACTGTCATGTCACCGAATTTTGAGTTAGTTATCAATATCGACTGACCCTCATGTGAGTTGATAACATGGATAAGTAGGTCATTCAATAAAGAAATCGGTAGGTAGTGTTGGAATTCAGAATTAGATAAAGAATAGATGTCGTTTGCAATCGGAAATTTTGTACAAACGGAAGTTTTTGAAAACAGTGTAACGACCGGAATGTGGAAATCATCGCACTGATTCTTAGGTTTCGCGTTGGGTTCAGGACTGAGCAATGAGTTACCTGCTAGACTTTTGAATCCAAATCTGGCCGGAAATATTTGATGAGACAGGCATTGGGAAACAGCGTCAAAATATTATCTTCTTACTTTTATCCATTTCTCTTAATTCCATCAATTTACTTCCACCATCTTTGCTTAAAAATGCCCTATGATTGTTAGATCTTCTGGATTAAAACTTGAACAATGAAATCTTGAGTCTTACCCTCGACGCTGTTGATGATGATAATGATGATACAAAAGGTACGATTTATGATTTCTTTTCAGTTCATGCCGTATTCGCGAGTGTTGCTGACAAGTATGATTTGATGAATGATGCGATGTCGGTGGGCATTCATCGGTTCTGGAAGGTTTTTTTTTCGTTATTTCCTCTGATTTTATCTGTCCTGTTTTAATTTTTCAGTCTTTTAGGCAGAAATTTTCCAGTGATTATATATTTAGTGATGTGCGCTTTTTCAGTGTTGCTTTTCAACACTGAAAAAGCGATCAGATTAGATCAGATTAGATCAGGAACTAAAAAGAAAAGAGAAATGAATGGATTCATAAAACACATTTGGTATTCGAACGTTTCCAATACTAATGCGGATTTCAGCTACAAAAAGTTACAGTCATTTCCAACCGTTAGCCGCAAAGTTAGAGATTTTGCAGGATCACTTTGTTAGAAGCCTAGGACTTACAGCAAATACCTCGATGGTAGACGTTGCAGGTGGCACAGGTGATATTGCTTTTCGTGCTGTACGAGAGATACAATCCAAGTACTGTGCTTCGTTTAATAAAAGCTCTTAAGTATTGTTTTTTTTTTTCTATAATGTGAGGATCATAGCTTGTGAACTTTTGAAATTTGAGCTCTTATGATATACTGAAAGTTTCAAGTGAATGTGTTGCTGCGCTCGACATATAAATTGATCTGAATTGCAGTCTCGCAAGCTGCTATTTGGAAAGTGAAGAAGAGAAAGAAAAACCTTTTCATCACTTTAGTATATTAATGTACTATCATATTAAGGCCAGTAGTACATTAATGTATATCACAATGTGCTGAAATATGTAGTGAAGTATCTAAAACTACACCGTCTTCTCTATCAAACCTACATGTCGAAGAGTGCTTGCTTATTATTTCAGGAAAGGCACAGGTTCAGTGACTGTCTGTGACATCAATGAAAATATGCTTAGAGTTGGTCAGCAACGTGCAGTAGATGATCCATCAGTTTTGAAAGGTTTCTGATTGTCTTTCTATAGGGTAAAAGGGAATTTTGGATCTTTCTCTAGGCTAAACAGAATTAATAAATGAATTTGCTTAAATAAGTTGTCGATATCAGTTGTTATAACATATATATATAATCCATCCTACTGTTAGTGACTCGAGTTACCTGATCATTACTGATTAATGTATTTCAACTTCTTTCAGTTTGTTTGTAGCTTTGCAAGCAATCTTTCCTAGAATATTCTGCTTCAAGAACATACGTTTCGTATTCTTTGACATTTCCATTGCTTTTTTTTTGAAGCCCTAACTTGCTACATTGAGGTCGTGTCTTATAAAGCTATTTGTTGATTTAATCAGTTTGAACTGTAGCTAGTTGGGTTGCGTAATCAAAAATACTTCAAGTTATTCTTAATAATCGAGAAATGTTCTAAACTATGACACGATAAAATTATGCAGCTCGATTAAAATGGGTATGCGGAGATGCCGAAGCACTACCATTTGATGAAAATTCCTTCGATTTCTATACGATTGCTTTTGGCATAAGAAACTGCACGAACATTGATAAGGTATATCTGCAGATATATCGAATTTTTATTGAAATTGTAATCTTTATTGGCAAAGATCACATACTCATGTAATGGCATATTTACATGAAGCACAGGAGCAGTTAAATATTGATGGCCTGAAATCAAGCAGTTTAAATGCAGACATATTGTGCAATAAAATATAAACGATTGGAAATGATGTTGGTAATGTCAACATACTCAGTAATGTCTCAGTAATTTTTAGGTACTCAGAGAAGCATATCGTGTTCTTCGGCCTGGAGGCAAATTTGCTTGTCTAGAATTTAGCCGTATCAATCCGTTGTTGAAGCCGTTCTACGATTTTTACAGTTTTCAAATTATCCCTATTATGGGACAAGTTATTGCCGGTGATTTCCACAGTTATCGCTATTTGGTAGAAAGCATACGAAAATTTCCGGATCAGGTAAGTTGCATGCATTGCAAGTAAGAATTTTTTAAACTGCTTGTTCACCAAAGCTGATTCGTCCTCAAGTGTCAGGTTGTGTGTTAAAACATTCTAGTTCCTTTAGGATATTTGGCTCTTAAGAAATAAAACAATTTTCAGGATGAATACAAACGAATGATTGAGAGGGCTGGTTTTAAGGATACGAAATATAGCAATCTTTCATGCGGAATTTGTGCCATCCATACTGGCGTGAAGAGCTCTAGTAATCAGTAACAGACTTTCAGTCGTTTCTCTATTCGCTACTGTTCCACGGTTTATTTCTCATGTATATACTGGTATTATGAATAAAAAAATTTTCTAAATGTGATTCGTAGTGCTCATATTTGGTATTCTATATTTCACCAAGTATTTACTTATAGTCCTAATCTGAACAAATTTTCTTTGTGATTGAGATTTCAGAATTCAGCTTCTTTGACATCTTTTAATAGAAAATTTAGGAATTCAATGATGCTATTTGGGATAGCTGACCGTCTTGAATTAAGTAAATAGATCAGTACTGATTAGAAATATTACCACAGACTTATTGAGAAATGGATTCTTTTGATGTCAGTTTTGTGAGGCATGGTATTTCTTTTATGTGAATTACTATATTAATGTTTTGAAACTGTAACAAAAGTTAAAGTGAAGAAGGTACACTCGCTGATCGCATGGTTTTACTGATACGGTGAGATGACTGGATTGCTGACCCAGCGGGGTCTGATGCTTGGAATCGCACCAATTCGGTCGTTTTTTACATCAAATTCTTTACTGACAAGGTATGGTCGAGTTCTGCCAACTTTCAAAATTCCTATTTGTGGTGCTAATTTATTTGTTTCAAATATATTTCCAACGAAATTGATTGGAAACAATTTTTAGATTACGAGAAGGGAATGTCTTTTTGAAGGATTTAGGCCGGTTAACAGTTGTTCAGACTGATGATCAACCTTATACGGCAGGCCAGGTAGGATTTCAGAATTTTTCATTCTGGTAACCTTAATTCTGACATCTATTGACTCCTTGATATGAATATATCTCTACTTCAAGCTGACTATTGTCCGAAGTATAAAATGAAGCCTGGTTTATGTTATCAAATGACAGGCAACATTTTTGACAGTAGTTTTTGTTTTGAAATTTTATTATACGGTATGCTTATTGACGAGTTATTAAAACACGTTTTTGCAGCTGTTTATTCATAAGCTCTTTCCCTACAGGGGCATCGTTCTGTGTTCTTTTCCATGTCCTGTTGAAGAAAAGCTGCTGAATACAAAGTATGTTATTTTAAAATTTTCGAACGTTTATCCAATTATCCATTTTATTTTTCCCATCTTTTATGGAATGCACCTCATATTCCACAACTTTCTTTCACGCTTAAGTGTTTTCATTTTCTATATCACTTTTGTAATTATATGATCAATTAATCTTAATGGTTAACTTTTGTGAAAATCTGCATTTTATATGTATTTTAATCAAATTTTAAATCCTTAGCAAAATTTTTGTTCGAAACTTACTTAAAATTTGTAATTCAGATTTTCGTTAAAAACTTTTCGACCATTATTTTTAATTTCAGTAATGATGATCCTGTAGTAATAACTCACAAATCATTATTTTATCAAGTTCTTATTCATTGCGGTGACTGGAAAAATATGGTATGTTTGAAATTTATTTAAATATTTCTATGTTTAATGAATACTCATTTAGCTTAGTTGTATTAAACTTGTGGTGTCGAGAATTCCAAGAAGAATTAAGGGAGGCAGAAAGTTTCGTAGTAACTTCTATTATTTGTAACCCTTATTTATTCTGTAAAGTTACTGAAATTTTAATATTACTGAATGTTTTGCAATTCCAGAAACTTGTAACTCTTTGTTCAACATTCCATTATTTTTCAGCACATCGTACAGTTGCAATTCAGGAACTGGAATGTTTCTCATTCCAGTATCCGTGTTAATAGGCAGTGCCATTCAGCCGAAATCTTTAAAGACCAAATCTGGTCATTTTTTATTATTTTGGCTGCGATATTCTAAATTTTAATAATATCAGCTTTAGGAAATAAATTTAGCGATCCTGTTTTTGTTACTTTTGCATTTCAGCATTTTCCAGTGGACATTACTTCGTATTTGGAAGATGCAGGTACAATTCATGGTGAGAAAGTTCTGACTGTTGTATTTGGAATGGATTGTGTTCCTCATGATGAAATTGTGCCGTACAGGACACATATCACACGGCCTATCGTTCATAACCTATTCGGTGGTCTTTTCGAATGTACAGCAGTAGAAGATAACGGTGATTGGTTACTTCTTACATAGCTTTATTATTAGTACTACTTTTAATCTGCATTTATGGATTATACTTCCTTTATTTTCAGACCTCATATTTAGCATACGTAAAGAACCAAGCTTTCTGATAGGTCAGCATTCAAATTGTATATTAAATCAATTCAAACCTCATTTTGCTTATCGCGAAACGACAGATGGAATACGGGTAAAAGTGCTTTCGATATTTCTTCTAATCATATTGAGATTTTATGCAATCAAATTTGGATTTTTCTTTCTTAAAATTTTACTATTTTATTATATAGATTCAAGTGAAAACTTTTTTATGGTCATTTTTAAGTTTTTGGCAAGGCAAGTAGTTCCATTCGTAATATAAACATTACAACTAATTCAAAAACTTACTTGAAATCTTTTATTTTCACTACGAACGCTTACCACCCTGCTAAAGGTGATATGAGCGTTTGGTTCTTTCTTCAGCCATTATTCGACGCTGCATGCTGTATACATATCGTAATGGTACTAGTTTAAATTTCGGTATTTTTCATTCGTTCTTAAAAATTCTTGTTCTTTTCAGGTGACGGTGATAACATTTTATCTTGGATTAAATACAGTTAATGGACAACAGAAACATTGGGTTTGTTTCTCTCGCTATTAATTATCGTAAAAGGGGGTAGAAATTCAGCGTTTTTAATCAAAAAGTTTTGAAAACAAATTTCTGGCATATAGGGAGAGTGAGTTAGTTTCCAGTTATTTCATAAATGAAATTATTAAGTTTTAAGCAAGTTTTCAGAAAATTTAATAAATTGACTTTTGATTTGATTTATGCGCGTTCTGTGCTGTTATCTCTTTCCACGCTATATTGAAAAATCCACCGATTGCAGTGGCGTTATGTAATACGTCTGGAAAACTTGAAACCTTGTCACATAATTATTCGTTCGAGAGAAATGAAAGTTTATAGCTTGAGTAATATGCAGCAGCAAAAAATACCAAGCATTGCTGGAGGGGTATGTTTGTTTTTTTGTTTTTTTTTTCTTTTTTTTTTCTTTTTTTTGTCATTTCATCAATAACCTCACAAATGAGTTGAATAATGGAAATTGACACTTTTTCTTAAAAGTAGGCCTGCTTGATATCAGTCAAATTAAAGACCACTTGTGGTGTAACAAATGTGATATTATAAGCGTTCGAACAGTCTTTGAGGAGAAGAAACTGTTAAATTAAAATTTGCAAATACTTAAAAAATTTTAATTTGGCTTTTTTTCTCCGTCAGAATCCTCGATTGACCCCAGAAGAGCCGGTATTTCAGTACAGTGGCATGGTTGGTGTAGTAGTGGATAAAGGATCATATGCATGGTTTGTTACTTATTATCCTATTTTTGTTGTTGGATAAGGTGAAATAATTTTCAAGTGATGATTGTCGGATCAATAAGTAATTATATTAAAAACATTGATTATCAAATGAAATCTGTTTACCAATTAAGCTAAATGCTTTGAGATAGACTAAAAAGGAGAAGAGAGGAAGAAAACTCAAATAAAGTAGGATGGAATATTTGCACAGGAGCAGATAGTATTTATGTAGCTGAGTAGTTCAGTTGCTAACAAAATGGCGTTATATGAAATTTAGAACATCCATCATGTTTTAGGGGGAATTTCACGATGGAACGAGAAGAGGATCGAACATCGTTCCTTGTGAAAGTACCTACATTCAGGCTAGAATGTGATTCTAATCCAACACCAGAGAAAACTGAACAATTGAGTTAGCACTGCGTCAACTGATGTTTATATTTTATTATGTATAGCTGTATTAGGAAGTTATTTTATCAAATTTTTTCAAGTTCCCTTTTTAGTTGGACAAACTGTACTGTTTTATTTTATCCTGTCAATTGTTTTTTTTTTCCTCTTTTTTTGTGCTGTTCTTGATTTTCAATAAAATATTGCACAGTGCTGTTGTTTGCTAGCTTTTACTATTCATGCTGAATTTTGCATGAGTTGCTGATAGATCAATATTTCGAGTTCTATTCGTACAGAAGTTAACAATCCTATAGTTAAGTAGATATTTAATGTTTCTGTGGGACTTTTTTCTCAAGTATCGATAATCGTATTATAAAGGAACTTCCCATTTCTAAAGGATAATTAATATTTCTTACGAAATTTCCTTCGACCAAATGAGATATGATGATAAAGCTCGATGTTTTTACTTGTGCATAATTGCAATTTAGTTATTGATTTCTCTACTCCAAAGAAAATTTTATGCAAATCAACATTGCTAGTATTGTTAATCATTGAAGAACATCAAGATGATAATGAGCGTAATCCTTGGTATATTTCCGTGATACAAATGATATGGAGAAATATACCGAAGGGAGCAGAAATGTTCCGCAAAAAATATGGCAAGAGGATGGTATGATATGCATGCAATTTTTCAATTGAGCAGAACAAAAAAATAACAATAATAATTACATCGTCGATTATGCAAAAAAAAAAAGGAAAAAAAAAATTGCCCTTATTCGATGACCTCTAATTTATGCCACTGTTCAAATTCATAACCCGGATTTTGAATACAACTATTCCATTGCTTCTGACGCTCACCTTTCGCTGATGTAGACAATAAAATACTTCCTGAAAATGTGAAATAGTAAATGCGATAGTTTAATTTGTATGAAAGGTCAATATTACTGACGATTGGTAATTGCCAATTAAGAATTAGTTCTGCACTTTATATGATTCGAGTAAAATTATAATTAAGTGTAATTCTCTACTTCCAATAAATAAGACTTAATTTCTATTTGTTGAATTTGAATAAATAGCGCTACCATGAACCTTTTTTATTTTATATCTCCGAAATGATCATGAAAGATTAGCTATTATTTTTTCACAATTTTTTCGCTAAATCTGATGATCTTTTTGATATCACTACATTTTATAACAAATTGGAAGATAGTTCCCCTCAATATATCTCCGCTTGATGGCCAATTTACTGTTTGAGTTAACTTTTGAGTAACATTTCAAATAACTTCTCAGTTTTTTTTTTTTTTTTTTTTTGATAAAAACAGATATTGCACTAAGAAAACATGCGAAATAAAGCCGTTATTATGTATAATTCAAGAGAAGAGAATGGAATAAAATGAATTTCTGCATGACCATAACTCAAGGAATAATGTGTTCCCATAAATTTTTAAATAAGCTTAAACCAATTTTATTTGCATCACTAATACCATTCTGTTGAAATAGATGAAAAATTTGATAAGCAATGCGAATTAAGTAAAGAATTTGGAGTTGAACAGGAATAAAATAAATATCAGAAAGGATATTTTTTTAATTATTTACAAACGAGAGATGAAAAATTATCACTAATAAATGTAAATATTAATAAACAGAAAATGATTGAGATGTTATTTAGAGCTAGAAATTTAAATTTTCTAAACAAATTTATATGGAACACCTATTTATTAATTATGGCATAGGCCCTTTTATTGCCAACAATGAAAGCTTGGCTGATGTTGACAGTTGTAAAAAAATATTTAAAATTTAAAAAGAATTTATTTACCAATATAATCATCATGCATTCCAACATCTTTATCGAAAACGTCAATTTGAAGCGTCTTTTTTGGTAAATCTTTAAAAGGTATCACAAATGTTAGCGTCTGAAAAAAAGATATTAGTATTTAAAAAAAAAAAAAGCTTTGAAAAATTCTGCGAATAATTTAAAAATTTATCTGTTGATTGTATCCAAATTAGTATTTGAATAAAGAATCATACGTAATTATCAAATGATTATGGGGTTTTGTTTCAAAATTGGAATTTAAATTATATAGATGACATATCTAATAAAGTTTATTTATTGAAGGGAGAGTAAGGTATGGGAGTGAAAAGGTTATCGGGAATGCTTGAAATTCTAATTTAATTGATTATATGACATAACTGACCTCATTGTATTCCGGATTCAATGTTCTCTTTTTTGTTGATGTCTTTTGTCTATGAGCTTTATTGGTAAGAGGAAGTAATGAACTGAAAAAAAAAAAGAAACCAAATCTTTTCAAGTCATTTAATGTGACTTGAATGAAAGTATAAGAAATAATTTGGATGAAATTAAAATTGAAGTTTACTATCAAAAAGATCCAAATTTAAATTGGAAAAAACTTTTGAAAGTTGAAGTTAAAATAAAGGATCAAATAAATTATGCAATATGTAGAGTTGTATATAAGATGAGAAGGTATAATCATTGGGATCTGATAACTTGAAAAAAGCATTTTAAATAAAATTTAGAGCTGAAAAAATATTATTGAAAAGAATTCTTTTATCGATGAACCATTAAATTTACATAAATGTAAGTAAGCAAAAGAAATTGACACTTACACTTTCACGTATGGATCCGAGAATCCGGTTTTATCCATGCCTAGAAGTTCTGCGCAACGTTTGATCGTAACGTAGAGTGAACCTTGTTGTACATTATACAATAAGCTTAGGCAAATTTTTCCACGTTCATTGCTAATATTTGCATCTTTTGCCTGATCGAAGCTTATTAAGATTAAAACCAATCTTGAATTTATTATTAGTAGTGTTTGACGAATTCGAATTTGACTATTTTAAATTGCGGAACTTTCTAAATTTTAAAATTGTAATTTGTTATATTAAAATGAAACTTTGTTACCTGCATCGCATGTTCCAACCGTAAATTGTAAAATGTTTCTTCCTCATTTTTCAGATTCTTGAGTGGAACACGGACTTCTCCTAGGAAATCGGAACCTATTCGATCACGATCAAGTACCAATAATCTTAGTGATTTCTTTAATTGATCCTCATCAGTAACACCATAATATGTGAATTCCTCGTTCCATAGTGGATTCAAAGTTTTTTCAATCGTTTTACTAACCATCTTTGTAGCCTAAATGATAAATATTCATGATTAAGATTTATAAAAATTTAAATTTTATTGAACATTACTAATTTTAAGTATGAAAAAATGTAACGATAATTAGCATACTATAATGAATGAATTGTAAACTGATATAATCCAAAAGAATTATTACCTTGGAGGCTCCAGGAATCAAATATAATTTCACATAAGGATCGGAAAACCCGTTTTTATCCATTGCACGCAAATTCTGAAAAATTTGATTAGGACAGGTACCGTATATTTCATTCTAAAATAATATTTTAAATTGAATTTAATTTCATTTCAAACCATTGGTCACTGCTATAATTTACATTACATGCATACTTTAGCACCGGTAAGTAGAACTTGGAGCTTCATTTGTCGTGCAGAATATCGAAGCATAAATTGAATTGACCCAAGCATATCTAAAAAAAATTTTATAAGCTGGAAATTTATTTGAAATTTAAAATAAGTTTTGGGTTGTCTTATGCTTGTTTGATCCTCACTGTATCATTTTGTGATCGCTGATTATACAACATACAAAATATAGGCTTATTGCAGTTAACTTAAAAATTGAATACAGCAATTAAGTAATTATTGCAACAGATTTTAATCTGCTAACTTTTTCTTCGTTTCTAAAAGTTTTATATTATACTGATTTAATTGCCAATTTTCGAAAACAAACTTAAATTTATTAAATAATAAAACTATTTAAAATTAACAACTCAAAATTTTTCTATATCAGCTTCCTTCTATGCCTTAATCAATGGTTTTCTTAGCAAAAGTATTGAAATACCTAAAATATAGTTTTAATATTTCCATCTTCTGTTGAATAAAAATGTATGGAATATTTTTACCGATAAATTCGTTCGTACCAATTCCAAAATTAAAGAAACTGTATCTTTGAAATGATATAAGCTTTGCAAATATTTTTTAATAAAAAAAGAATTTTTAAAAAAAATTTTGATAATTTCCAACATCCGTAATATCTTCTCAACTATAGCAATGTATAAATGCTAAGAATGTTTCTGTAAACAAAATGAGAGGAAACAATAAAAGGATTACCAGCATCAGAATTTTGTAAATTGATGATATCATTGCCAGAAATGGCATGACGAACTGCCTGACTCCTTAAGATCGGTTCAGTAGCAACCGAAGACTGCAAGCAAATTGCTGATCGAGTGATTGATAAGCCTTTCATTGGCAGTCGCATTGAAATTCCTGATTTATGCTGCCACATTTGTACCTCTGAAGTTGAAAAAAAAAAGGAAGAATATAAGGCAGAATAAAATGAACTATTATTATATCGATTTCTTGATATCATTTTTATCTTCATGTTACTGTAATTATTTTTAATTAAAGTTTATGCATGAAATTTCGAAACTTTTTAAATTTAAATAAGAGGGAAAGAAGCAAAAGTTCCTTTTTAATTGGAATGACACAAAGTGCATTCCTGAAACTTTTGTTATAAAAAGTATTTGCTATGGAAGTATTATGATATGTACAACATATGGTGAAGAAAAAAATCAAAGGACAAACTTACTTTTACGATCATCCGAAATAAATTTGCAAAAAGCTGTTGCTTCTTTCTAAATTTTAAGAAAAGTTAAATTTATTGAAATTTCTAGATTAAATGTCACTTTGATCGAAATTGGAAAAGACATATAAATGATGGCCGAATCAGCTAATTATATAATTTAGTTAAAAATTCGTATTTTTCAGAAAGCATAACATCAAATTACGTTTTGTAATGATGATGAAATTTTTGATACTAAATTAAATTAAGATTCACATTTTAAGCAACTAAAAGCAGCTCTTCTCAAAAGATTGAAATTTTATGGAAAAATTGAAAAAAAATAAAAATTCAAACACTAACCGTTTTAATTAATTCCAGATTTGCTGGAAGACTTTCGAAAGATATTACAGATTTTTGAGCCGATGATGTGGATGATGCGGAACTGATGGTACGTTCTTGATTTGGGGCTTGTTGCTTCGGGAAATCTGCCGCAATTGTTGTTCCAACCGGACTTGATGGACTTGATGTATGACTTGGAGAAAATGCCAAAAACTGATCCTGTTGATTACGTTGTGATGCAGTCGGTAATGGTTCATTGGAGAACATCATTAAAGGGAATATTTTTTTCAATTTATTTTCCACTGAAACTTCTTTATTTTCAGAAGTTTTTTTTGGACTTTTGTTTGCTTGCTGTACCGGAAAGAAGCATTTTCCTCCATCTATTTGTGAAGCAATTTCTTGATCTGAAGTGATTTGCGTTTCGAACGTTGTAAACGTTTTCTGGATTCCAGATGATGATGATAAAGTTCGAGAGCAATTTGAATGTTTGATAAGTTTACAGCTTTCATCAATATGTGCGATCATCGTTGTCATCGGATTCATAGCATCAGCTGAAGCGGGAATTTTTGATACTCGCACTGAATGATCACTTGGTACAACTGAAATGAGACCCAATTTCTTGGCAAATTTCAGCTGCCAGAAACTACGTAATTGTTTAGAATCGAACGATCGACTCAACTTCCTCCAGAAACTTCTTCCGAAATATTCTATTCTTCCGAACAATATTCGAATGATCAACTCTCGATTCTTTCTTAATAGGTCAGTCCTGAATATTTCGAATGTCTTTTTGTGCATAATCTCAGCGCCGTTACTTCGTTACGGAAATCTTTAATCAATTACATTTAAACTCATGAAAGTAGTCAGGATTTTTTTAAAATAGCAACTGATACCTCCAGAATCGATAGATTCGGATGCTAGAATTGATGATTGATTCTGAGACAGATCATTACAATATGATAAGAGTGAATGCCTTGGTGATGTTAATGGTGTTGCATGATATGATCCGTTCCCATCTTTAAATAAATCAAAATATACAACAAACCAATCTACACCTTTAGTAACATCAACGATTTCGAGGGAAACTTTCGGAATCAATAGCTCCAAACCAAATAATCTATGAATTTCAGGATTAAAATCTTGCTTGACCCACAGAAAAGAATTAAAAAATAAACCAAAAAGTGGGATTTCTACGGATGAGCTAAAATCAGCACATTTTTCAAATTTTCTAAATTTCTAAGCTTATAAGATTAAACTGTTAAATTAAAATTCTGAAAAAAAAAATTAGATATTTGGTATTGAAAAGAATGGAGTATTACTATACCAGTATCAGCAACCCGATTTCGATCTCCAATTGTAAACCTATGAATAGTGGATACATCTTGTTCTTCTTTTCGTTTTTGGATTCGGATATGTCGGTTTAATGCAGCGGTTGGTGTTATTTGTATATTTTCTTTTAAGAATGTTTCCGTTTCTTCAGACGCTGAATCATCATCATTTTCATCTTCGGAACCGTAACTATTACTCAACGATAGTCGTACTTTTTGATGTAACCATGACGGATTTATCCGAGCACAGTGAAATATTGTCGAGCTGTAACGATACGAGTACACTACTTAATTACTCTCTTACAGATTTTTAAAAACCTAATTTGTCAATTTTGATGGGCATGAATCATAATATTTTTGAGATGTTAAATAAATTAAACAAATAAGAACCAAGGTGTTAGCTTGGAAAGAGCCTTAACAACCATAAGTTTGTATAAATAGGACATTCGAGGTCAACATACGTGAACAAGTGACATTAAAGCGATCCATTACTGTTTACTGTTCCTAATTACTTCTTGAATTTCAAAAATCGGAAAATTCAACTACGCATGTAAGTTTTAAAAGAATCAAAAAAATGCCAATTAACCTAAAATATATCTACTAACCTGTATCGGTCCTCTCGTGATTGTTGAGGTTTATTGGATGAATTTATTAAATTCGATGTTTCTGGTTTCGTATAATGCTGCCAGGAAGTTTTTGGATAACGCGATAATGATGAATGTGATTCCGGATCCTCAACTGGCTTAATATATTCCGGCATTTCTTTATAAAACCATGCACCAGATTTTTTCCACATCTTAGGCAGGAAAAAAAATTTTTTTTAACCAATTAATATTATCAAAATTCGAGTAAATGAAGTATTACATTTAAACAGCTATTAATACTTTTCTTAAATTTCAAATATTTCATTTGAAAAATGCATACTAAAAAAAAAAAGGAATGATTAACCCTTCTGTCTTTTATTTAAAAATGAAAATTTCAGGTAAAATTAATGAGGAATATCGAATGGTTAAACCAAACAAATCAAATAAAAGAAAGCATAGCAAACAAAGAAAAGGAAAGCAATTAGAATGAAAAGATTCTGAAACGAAAAAAGTTTTCAGATCAGTTACCAAAAGCACATTGCAGTACTTACTACCTCACGATACTCGCTGCATATTTTGCATAGAAAGATATTTTCACGTCGTACGTAATCATGTGCTTCCACACCGCAATTTTTTTGACATACATACTGAAATTAATTGAAACAGACAACAATTAAATGAAATATTATAATAGTTTAATGAAACAATGAAAATAAGTAAACTGAAAAAAATAAAAGAAAAAAAAACTACTCCAAGAAGGTAAAATTTAATTTTTCGTTCTTTTAATTAATTTCAATTTTTTCTTCAAAATATAAATGGAAATATATATATACCCTTCGACATTGTAAGCACATGGCAGCATAACTTCTTGGTGCAAGTAATCCAAAATCAGTAGAACAGAGATAGCACTGAGTGATACCGTTACCCGTAGCTCGTGCTTTCATCTTTTCTAACTTATCCATCATTTTACTGTAAGTAAATCTAATAAATTTTCATACAACTTACCATAAATAAATATAAATCGCTACTGTAATAAGTTTTTCAAACGAATATTAATTATCGTAGTTAATAGAATCAATCAAAGTTATTTTCAAAACATTGAGATGGAAGAATTTTCCTGTTCAAATTTTACCAAAAAAAAAAAAAAAAAAAAAAAAACAATTCAAAAATATGCAAATATCTGATGGAACAAACCCTATCCTTTGTTGTTCCCGTAATCTTCTTTCTTCAGCTCTTGCTAAAACAGCTGTGATATGTTTCTTTTCGGAATCTGTTATCCCGTTCTTTTTGGTATTTGTTGGTAATCGAGCACTGGCTGTTCGAACGCACCAACCGCTTTTTAACATAAAATTTCAAGTGATTACTCTCAGTGACTTCTTCCTTTCAAATTTTTTTCAAAAGTTTCAATTTTGAACTGTTAGCCTATTTTAAAAATGTATGAAACTTTGATGATTGTACGATATTTTTGTTGAAAAATGGCAAAAATTTTTTTTTAAATTTTTTCGTGTAATATAAGAAAAAATTTCAAATATTTAAGATTATTTTAAAGGCAAGAAGAAAAATTTTGAATTTCAAATAAGTTTCATTGATTTAAGATAAATGAAAGTTTTGCGGAGGAAGATTTTAAAAAGAAAAGGGTAAGAGACATTTTTAAATCATTAAAAAAAACTTTGTACCCAAAGAGGAAGTAGCGGAAAGTGTGAATTGTAAATAAATGATTCGATGCATCATTAGGATGTATTGATGGTACTCAATTAGGCTAAACTTTGCAAATAAATTTTGAGGAAATACTTTTTACAAAGCCTATGAATTCGTAAATTATCCTATTATCATTTAAAATCCCTTCATTTCTTACCCATTCATCCTTCTTCTGTATCCTTCATTTTTTTTCCTTTTTTTTTTTTTTTTTTCAATTATCCACCTCGAAATAATTGAAGATCATAAAATTCATTAAGATAAGTAAGAGAATCCGATTAAACTTACTGTGCTCTCAATTGTAGATGTCTATCACTTGGACAAACCCATTTGTTCTGTGTTCCACCAATTTCCCAATCATTCATCAGGTCTACAAACATGGCCAGAAATAGTTGAAATAGTAGCATGGAAATATTGAAATGTTATCCTGTCCGAGTTAAAAATATCTTTTCAATAAAAGTGAACAAAAATAATTTTAAAGCTAATAGTAATGGGTAGGTTAGATTAAAATTACTAAATTAGCATTGTGGTAGATTGATCAAGATGAAACTTTGGTTTTGATGATAGATGTAATATTATGTTAAGCTATTTAATCGTTTAAAAATTTTCCATCTCCATTCTCTTCATAAGATAGTATAAATATGTGAAATTTAAAATAATGATATTTAAATTCCAGGAAATTTCAGGGCTATGCTTGTAAGTCTTATAATTTCTCCCTATTGTACGGTTTGTTATCTGTAAATTTTTAAACGATTAAATTCAACAAAAAAAAAAAAAAAAAAATTTCGAAAGTTGCAGCAATTTTTGAAAAAGTTCACATTCGTTCAATTTTTTAAAAAAAAAAACAGTATTACTATTGAATTGGAAAATGGAATAAAAATTGTATTTTTTCCTTATATTTACTGTTCAGCTATTATTAGTTTTTTGTAAATGTCAATTTCCAATTCGATAATATGTAGAAAATTTTAAATTAGGTTAGAGAGGAAGAAGGAAAAAGTTTTGGAGAGAGCAGCACATATTTGTGTTCATTTATTTTAACTCATTGAAGTGCAATTATGTAAATTAATGGAGAAATGGAAAAGAATACTTCATTTTTTCCCAAAATTTTAGGCAATTTGGGGGGAAGAAAAATAAGCCAAATGGTTAATTTTATTATGTCTAAGTAAACTAAATAAGATACAAATGGAATATCAATGATATCATACTCATCAAATATTCAATTAACTCTAACTCATTTTCGAGGATATATTTGTGATACTTAGAATTGTTATTATTATCACAACTAGATTACACATTGACTAACATTTTATCATAATTATTTCCATTGTTATCATTATTATCAGTATGCATCAACATAAATAACCATTGATATGAACTGGAAAACTATTGTAATTACTATATTGTAATTAACTAATCTAATAACTACTGTACTATAACTAATAACTACTGTACTAATTATTGTAATTACTGTAAACAATAGTGAAATATATTCTTATTTCAGTTCATTGGATATTTCAAGCTTGAAGTTTTGGAAAACCAACAACAACTTATTACTGAATCAGGAAGAACACTAAAGAGAAGGAAAAATCAAAAAAAAAAAAAAAAAAATAGAGATGAAAAGATAAAATGTTCCAGCAAGTTTATTGCTCATATTCTGAAACCTAAAGTTGGATCAAAGGTTCCCCTGGTACATTCTCTCGTTACGATATCCTATCATATATCTCAGATTATTTCAATCCTCAATCAACAAACAAGGTGGGATAAAAGAGAGAGAGAGAGAGAAAGAGAAAAAGAGAGAGAGAGGAAAAAAATGACATAAAATATAATGAAGCAAATCACTGGTGAAATTCCAATTAGAAATATTTATAAAAATTTAAAATCCGAAAGAATTTGGTAGGCTGTGAGAATGAGAAAACAATATGTTTCACTATGATTTCTATTACTACCGCGGTGGAAATACTAAATATTTGGCTGATAAGAATTGTTAACATAGTGATAATAAATTGAGTGTAAATCTGCTTCAACATTATATGAATCGTTATCTCCTGTTGTCCTATTTCCTCTCTTAATTATAATTGTCATAACTAATTAAGCAAAGAAAAAAAAAAACAAAACAGGGAAAGGTATGAAATAAGATCTTTTCTCCTCTAATCATTTATCAATGAGGTGAATTTTGTGGAAATTTTTTGAAGGAAAATGGAAAAGATTGAAGAATATACTCTTCTTCCTCTTAGAGAAAGGCCTTCGAATGAGGAAAGTGTTGCTAAGGTGAAAAGCTAAGGAGTGTGGAAAACCTTCTCTCTTCACTGGCCTAATTATTTAAGGTTTATGAAAAAAGAACAACAAAAAAAAAAACTCTTATCTTAAGCTTTTACGAGAAAAAAAAAAAGAAATCCTTATGAATAGTTAAATGGGTTTTTAAATAATTAGGGTACTTTTGAATCTTTGCATATTTATTAGAATTAAGAATTATTCTGAAATGATATATCATAGTTGTATTTCGAAATTATTTTAAAGAAATTAACTAGCATTTTTATATTCATTAAAAAAAAAAAATGGAAATCAAGAAATTGAGGGAGAAAAAAAAGCAGAAATATTTTTTCCAAAACGGTATGAATTGAAAATTCAGTAGTTTTTTTTTTTTTTTTTTCAAAATTACAACTATTTGTATGATGAAATTCAATTAGATTGTAAAATGAATTTTTTCTTTTCTTTTTTTTTTTTGTATAAATAGATTGAAAAATTTTGTTGTAACAATTTATATTCACATCATTCCGGGAAAAATATTTATTATTTATGGCAATTTCTATTATACATATTTGTTTCGTTACATTCGTTGTAATTTCTAATTCATTATTTTCATATACATTGAAAGTTTTATGTTAGAAATAATAATGTTATAAAATGTAAATGTGCACAAATAAATGTAATAAAAAATTTTCAAGCATTTTGCAAAAATGCATGCAAATGTTGGTAATTTTTTGATATAAAATTCATTCCTATTGTGATTGGAAAATGTTAATGGGTTAAATATGAAAGAATTACCTCTTCATCTTTCTCTCTTCTGGCTATTAAGCAAAAATTTTAAACTTTTTTTTCATGAACGAAATGTGTGAAAGATTATGCAAGCATAGAAGCTGGCTTTAATATTAATATACTATTAATAATCGATAATCAATTAATGATAAGAGACGATCAATTCCTTCCTTTAAGTACACATATTATTTACACTTCAATATCCTTCATTTGACAAATAATAACAGAAAAGCTAAAATCGTTATTCTTGCAAATAAAATTATTCAGACAACATTTCAAATAAATAAATTTCCCATTCGAATATTTTAATATGGATCAAAGTTATGTTTGTTAATTGAAGATTGCCAATGATATTTGATATTTTGATTCAGAAATGCTCGAAAAAAAAAGAAAAAATGATCTTGCTTGATAACTTTGAGATGAACGGAAAAGGAATAATTTAAAATTCTAGGTATATCCAAAATTTAGTCAAAAAACGGCAGGATTTACAATTGTTTCTTATATTTACATATCTTGCTTATATCAAATTACACTTTTCTGATCTAAGATCCTATCCAGTATATTTGACCACTATCATGTAGTAAATAGAAAAAGACGGAAATTATCAGAGCAAAATATTTTCCCTCTTCATTCAGACAATTATCACTAACGGAACGATAATTAGTTGCAAAGTGATATTTAACTTAAGCAATACTTATCCTTACTGCCGTAATTTCAAAATGAAAGTAATTTCAAAATCAAAATGAAAATCAAATAAAATAATTTCAAAATGAAATAATAAAACAAATTATAGCTTAGATTTGTTAAATCTTTCCGGTAAAATTTTCGTTTAACAATGAATAAAATTTCAATCGTAATACTGTTTTTGAAGTTTCAAATGTCCTGAAAATTGTGTGATTTTCACGATGACAAAAAAAAAAAAAAAAAAATCTATGAATTAAATCATCTTAAAATATTACAAACTTCGAGATAGTTGCTATTATTAATAAAATATTTATTCTTGCTCACTCAAAATGACCTATTCAGTTTGTTTGCACAACTATTACAATTTTCAAAATTTTCCCAAAGTTTCAAGTCCCATTTTCCATTTTATTCTTATGAGTCAAAATCTGTTTTTAGAAACTTTTTTTCTTTCTTGAACCGTTGGAAATTTCGTTAAATTCAATTTTTCACTTCATTTATTTGTCCCAACACAAAAAATTAATATTGAATCAATGAAGAATAACGATAATGTCATTACTAAGTCAGAAATATATATTAAAAAAAAAAAAAATTACTTGTGAAATAAATTTCGAGTCATATCGAATTAAAAAAAAAAGTAGAAGTAAAATGTTCTGGAAAATACGAATTCATTGCTAATTTTAATTCTTAAATTTTCATTTCCCATTGTAAGATATAGTATCTGGTAATAGTGTAACTGTTGTTGAGTATGGCCTTTTTATATCGTTCCCATTTATTTGTCCAATTATTAGATTACTGATATTTTAGGTCTCTTAGCTTTATTTGGCTAACATGCAATGCTTTACTTTTGGACTTTAATTAAAGAGTAATAAGATTTCTTCCTTTATTAAGACCAAATTTGATGAATAAATTGAAAAAATGCAAATGAAGAAAAGGGGGGGAGGGGAGGGGAGGGGAGGGGAAGAAAAAAGGAAAAATAATGAAGAAATGTGTTAAATAAAGTCAATAAATATTAAAATAACTTAAAAGTAAACAAAACATATTGAAAAATTCAATGAAAACTATCAACGTAACGAATATTTATTTCAATCCATATGGGATATTTATGTGTGAATGCTTTCCAAATGACAAAATTTTTTTTTTTTTTTCACAATGAAAAAAAAAAAAAAAAAAAGGAACTCATTATTTAGACTTCTTTTATTACACCACTCTCTTCCTCCTCCTCCCACTCATTTCCTTCTCTTTTCCCGAAATAGCGGGGGGAGGGGGAGAGTGAGATGAATGATAGCAGTTAGTTAAGATGGCGCAGAAGGGTTAAATCGATGATGTTCATGAAAAGGAATGCATAGAAAGATGTAAGCTAAAGAAAAAGGTTGGCTCAAGTTCTGTATAATTTGGATAAAGAGATGAAGTAGGCCTAAAGCACCCGAAAACATTGGCCTGCGAGAGTGTATATGGCACATACACGCACGCATGCTATGCCTACGTCAACATCTATGAATGATCGATAAATAAGAATGGCGCAAGAAAAGCAAAAAAAAAAAAAAAAAAAAAAAAGCGCAGAAATTTGATTCGATATTTTTGCATTAACTAACAGTTATTTCATCTCTAAAAGAGATAGAAAGGTTTGACTTTGAAAAAAAAAAAAAAAAGTAAATTTGAAAATTGACAAAGAAATTGTCTGAAAGTGTGTGTGTGTGTGTGTGTATGTGTGTGTATGTGTACGTATGTCTATGATAATATTTGCATGTGAATAAATAATTGAAATGAATTTGTATGAATATTAAATGAATTATATTAAACCGAATCATATTATTGCTCCAACTGAACTAATTAAGATGGGAATATGCTAAATTAAATTGAAAACAAGTTAGCTCACTTTAAATTCAATAATTTTTAATAAATCTATATGAATGTGCATCAATTTATCGAGATAATTATGGTGCATTATCAAAATGATGCGTAGATAATTAATTTTTTGGATGAAATTAAACACAATAATAAATGGGAAAAAGAAAATATAATATATTGAAATAAAACTTAAAGATATCAATATGTGTGTTTAAGTCTAATTAAATAATAATCCAAAGATTGGCATAAAATAATTCAGTTAATATTATTAAAATTCTTCATGATGTAGCATAATTTGATAACTTCCTGGAAGTAATAGTAGATATTCCGTGTAAAAACAATACTAAAAATGAAATTAATAAAAGTACTTCAAATTAGAAAGTCAATAATAGATAAATTTCCATATTGTCATTAATTCTTATTATGCCATCAGTGAAATAATTTTATAAAAAAATTTCCTTTTTCTTCTTAAAAATCATTCATAAAATTTTTTCTTTTTCGAAATACTGTCCTAAGAGGATAATTTATCATTGAGCCCATGTAGTTGTGTGATATAATGTTTCAGATAATTATTTAACTTAAATTATTAATGGGAATTAATTACTTCATTAGACAGACTTTTTTAAAAGCGTGCAAGAAAAGTTATTAACTCCTGTATTTTGTCAATTTAACAATTTATTTTTTTATTTTTTTGCTTTTTTTTTTCTTTTGAATTAAATAATTACTTCAAACATTAAATCTCATAACTGGTAAGTTTTTTGGCAAAGTATTTATTTGAAAAGAATAAATTTTTGAATAATTCTTTGGAAAAAAAAAAAAAATTTTCTCTCACAAATAGTATCAGAAAACAAAAAAAAAAAAAAAAAAAAAAAAAAAAACGAATCATTGTGTAATGGCTTAATAAAATGTATTGACGATTTGGAAATTTTATTTGTTAAATTTTCGATTGGAATTATTTTTATTAATGTCGCTTTCAGTCTTATTTTTTTTATGAGAAATGTTGTTGAAACAAAGTATGTACTTTTCAAATGCATTATTCAGTATTTGAATTAGCAAATTGCAAATTGTATTTGTAATAATGCTGCAAATTTTTGCATTCACATCAGAAGCGAGCAAAAAACAAAGCAAAAAAAAAAAAAAAAAAACATTTAATTGCTATTTGAAAAAATAGGAATGAAATGACTGATGCATTATTTGAGAATTAGAAAAAATGCAAAATTTGTTCCATTCTCTATTACTATCATAAATTTATCATTAAAAAATTTGTTCATTTTGCAGAATTATTTCTATCAATTTTATGCAATGCTCAGCTACTTTTTTTTTTTTTTAATTCCTTTCAATCACTGTCAACCTATAATAGCAATTGTTCTCTACATCATTTTCTCAATCACTAATATCATTGTATATTCGAATTGTATTTATCCCTAAACCGTTCTCTTATTTCATTGCATATTTTTTTTACAATGAATTCAATCGCATGAATTAATTATTATCACCGGTATTATCAGCATGCTAATGCGCGAGAGATCGAAGTAATTTGATCGGCATTGTAGATACTGTAATTTTGGACAGCATAGTAGGTATCAATGATACTTTTCATGCAACTTTCATGATAACATTAGCTATTTTATTGACTAATACCAGATAACCTGATTAGCTAATAGTCTTAAAAGTGATTAAACAAATAGTTTTGATGCTTGTCATTGTGAACGACATTCCAGAAATTAGTATTATAGCTATATCCTTCCAATGTTTCATCATAGCACCATTTAAAAACGTCATGTATAGAATCGCCAAACAATTCTAATTATATTATGATCTCAGGCTAATAATTATTATTGCTGTAAGCAATTCTAGCTAGAAAGGTTTTTTTTTTCAGTTTTTCTTTTTCATTAAAGATATGATTATTTATGAGCATGCTATAAAATGAATTCTGTAACTTTTTTAGAAAATATGAAATTGAATTATAAAGCAAATTATTTTCTTACTTTAAAAATAACAGTGCTGTCGGAATAATTAATTTAAGCACATTCTTTTCTTCCTTCATTTTTCCTTTCAGTTTAATGTTTATAAAATTACTAGCAAGAAAGAATTCTGAAACCATACAAAACGAAGGAAAGGTTGAAGTTGAAAAAATTGTGGCTTTCAATAGCTATTAAGACAAGAAGAACTAAGACAAATTTAATTTAAATTTGAGACAATTGTAAGATTTAATTTTCAAACTGAATTATAAGGCAAATGTTGGAGATTTCCGACGGTTGAACAGAAGACTGCAATGGAAATATAATATTTCGCATGGCGAATAAATGGAATATGAAATTCCTTCAAAATTTATTCTTCTTTTATATGGAAAAAAAAATGGATAAGATGAATGCTTATTTTGAGGACTTTCACTTCAACCGTACAAAATGCATCTCAAAAATGTTAATGGAGCTGTGAAATCGTTTCGCTCCATTTCTAAATATCTCAATTAATGATGGCCTCTTTATGAAATTATTGCGTAATAATAGGTGTACGGTAATACCGTAAACGTGATGGATACGGTAATGTAATGGTAGATAAATAAAGTCATGTACTTTGTGCAAATATTTTCATTTATTAAATGATTAAATAAACTTTTGTATGGTCTTTTTAATCGTCAAAAAAGGAGCCGAAAGTTGAAGATATCAGATACTAAGTAAGATTTATTCATGAAAATTGATAGAAATTCCAATCGAAATTTTGAAGAAAATTGTTTGAGGACAGAAATTTTAGCTTAATCATTAATGGAATCAATTTCTATTTTCGAATCATTAAATAATGAAGGAATCAATTCTTGAAATTGAGAAATTGAAAGCTAAACAATGCATTTTGTTTCTGTCATCCCAAAGATTTACTACCGTGACACCCCAGCATTTATTGTTTTTTCATCTGACAATACATCTTTTTTCCCAAAACTTCAGTTTTAGAAAATAACTTTGACAATAAAACGTTTTCATTTTCATTTGGAAAAGTAATCTATTTTGGGTTTAATTTCCGTAAAATTAATTTTTGCCGCACCACATAATCAAATTCTTCAACTCTTGGAAATTAAGTTTTTCGCATACCTAAATTGAAATAAAACGTGGTTAAAAGGCATCCATTTGAAATCATTTATGTTGAGACATTCGGTTAATTAGCTTTCCTCTCATATTGTTCAAAATCATTTAATCATTCTTGTGCGTCAGAGGAGTTCAAAAAACTGGGATTTAAAGTTCAAAAGTTGCAAACTATCATATCAGTTGTTGAAATTCGAAATTTGATTTAAAACTGACACAATGCAGGAAATACAAGAATGCCATCTTAACCATTGTTACATTTTTGTTCATCAATTGAAAAATTTACATTTTGATCCATCAGCTAAATATAGAGTCTTGCATTTCTTGCCTTTGAAATTCAAACTTCTGGCTGAAGTGGCAACTCAATTAATTAAATTCATTTTGGTGTCTACAAATGGATTACATTTAAACATTAATAATAAAATGAAAAAGGAAGAAGGTGAAATTTCAGAAATATGTGTATGAATGTGTGTGAATATTCGATCATTTATAATGAATGCATATTTGTGCTTAAAAATAGGTAGATAGGTACGTACTTGGATGATCATTTGTGAATAAGTTAATCTGTATGTTGTCAGGAAGAATTAATTATTTTACTGGAAAAATTGACCGATACAAATCATTTAAAAGTAATATTTTCATTATCATAATTTTTTGTCACATCATTCAATTCAATGAATTAGTAAATTCATCGATTTTTCGACGTAATAGAAATGAAACAAACAGATTATTGCCATCCCTTAACAATAAACCACAAATTAGGCAATTATTCTGCAAAAAAAAAAAAATAAATGTTGCAACAAAAAAATCGCAAAAAATCTTTTTTTCTTTTCAATTTTAAAGGGAATTGTAAATTTTTAGCATTGTAAATATTTCAAATAAATTGTGAAATAATGGCATATTTGCTATGCATGCTGCAAATGAAAATGCAATAAATCCCTTCTTCTGCTTTGTGCTGTGCATAAATATGTTTATGCATGTATGCGCGTGTATATGCATGTGCATGTGCATGTGCATATGCATGTTCATGGATATATAATAAATATAAAGCTGATTTTCAAATTAAAAGGAAAAGATAATTTAGTAAGGAGAAGTTTTATCTTCCAGTATCTGTCCAATAATGCATTAGAGAGCGTAATATATGTTGCGTTATTTGGATATTTTTCTTGTTTTTGAGAATTTCGATTTAATTGAAGGCACTTAGAAAAAAGAAGTAGCTCAATAGAAAAAGATAGAAACTTGATATGATTTAGAATGAGCTTTATTTTAATTGAAAGGCCAGGATGTAACGATTGAGAAGTGTCGAAATACATACATATATATTGTGATATCTTTCCAGAAATTTTACCAGGTCAGCTTAATCAAGCGAATGATATTGAAAAGAATTGTTTAATGGCAAATATCATAAATCTTTTTTAAGAGTATTACCTGATTTGAGATGTGTGATCTCATTATCTACATTAGCAAATGTCGGATAAAATAAGTAGATAGATAAATGGTTAAGTTAAAAGTTCATAGATAAAAAATATGAGCAGTTTCTAAATACAAACATAATATCCGTTTAATAAAAATGAATTGATAAAAAGTTAGTAAGCGTAGTATGTTAGCAAATGTTATTATTTAACTTGAAATTGAATTAGAAAAGAATACGTACTTTTCAGTTGTTATGCTTTGACTTAAAGGCTTTTTATGCTAAATTTTTTTTTTTTCCCTGCAAAAAATTTCAAACTTATGTCTAAATTTAACAGTAACAACGGATGAAAAGAATAACGAAGACAAGTTTTATTGTTGCTAAGTAACAATGAAAGCAATTATAATAGCATGCGTCAATAGGAACATTCTATCATAAAATTATTAATTATCTCCTAAATTAAAACAGTTGTCTGAGCTAATTTTAAGGATAAAATTTCAAGTCTGACATTTCATTTTTTTTTTTTTATTCATTGTAAATTGAAATGAAAAGAGAGCATTTTCAGATCGCTATCTAAAAAACGTTACGGTATTTACGATATAAGAAATTTATAGTTGAAAATAAATTTATATTTAGTGTTTCTTTGTCCATTATCAACTTGCTTACTGATTAAATAATAGTGTTATTATTTGAGAGTCAATTATTTGAATGAAATTATCGACATTTCAAGTTTAATATCTTTATTCTTCCATCACTTTTTCCTTTTTTTTTTCTTTTTTTTTTTTTTTTTCTTTTTTTTTTGTTTGATATGATTATTATTTGCTACTCATTTTTTTGGGATCTCATTGAGTGAATAGACAAATAGAATGAAAAAATGTGAGATTTCTTGCAAAATTTTTGGTTATTCTAATTTTCTTAATTCTAATTTTTTTCATAATTTATTTAAGCCTAAATGTTACAAAAACTTACAGGTTGAAATTTTAACTGTAATTGTTATTACTAGACCTTACTGATATTTCACCTTTATTATCTCTGTTGTTAACAATTTTTAGAATTACGCTCTGAAAATCATATCAAATAATCTATCCTAAAATTTAATGTTAGATTTTAAAAGTTTAATGAAACTATAAATTATCAGATTTCAAATTATTAAATGAGTTATATAATTCCTCATGAACAATCATACACATTGGACATTGATTATTGATCAATCTACTAATTGGTCAATCATTTGCTATTTCAATCAAAAAATTGGATGAGGTAGCGAAAGAAGAAAATTAGATTTGAATATTTATCATTAACAATAGAAATGATAAAAGTACAGATGATGTGACACCACATGACAATTGAAGGAAAACGGAAAGCTACTACAAACATGTACAACGTTTCATGAAAAGTCAAACACGGATCATTGATGTAGTCTTCATGAAACTTAACAAGATAGTTTCGTATTACCTCTTTAGCATCAGAAATAAATTATTTGGTTCATGTTACAACGTGGTTCCCTTATGAGGTACTAAACGTGTACATTGAAAGTTACACGTAGAAAATAAAAAGTAACTGAAATTAGTGGACACATTTAAAAAAGTGGATTTTGTCAGTTAACGTGGATGAAATATTAATCGCTCTGTGAAATTTTACTGAGAAAGAAAATGGAAACTATACATTAATTTAACAAAAAATTTATGAATATGAATGAGAAAGAAGGAAGGAAGGAAGGACGGTTCCGCGAATATCTGACAATATGATATTAAAAAAAAATACTTTCAATAAAGGAATGGAGAATTTCAATTTCATGAAAGTGATAAATTTGAGAAATATCGAATAGACTCTTTGCAATATATTACTATGAAAACGGAAAAGTGTACCGGAATCTTTACTGGGAAGATAGATAAGAAGTTTGAGAAATTCATGAATTGATTATTCATTTTATTTGAGTTCCATACATGAAATTAAAGTAATAGAAGAAATGAGAAGTAGGAGAAAAGAATTAATGTGAGAATATTTGAGAGATTCAAAGTTGGCTATTTGTGTTCTTCAAAGTTCTTAAATATCAAATATATTTTTTGTCACTTATCAATTTCAATGTTCCAACTTAATTAAATCGATTAAAGTACTTCAATTCGATAACTAAATATTTCACTTCAGCATAATTTTTCTTCATCTTATTATAAATGCTATATCATTTTTGACACAGAAAGTACTGTAAGAGATTCGAGTAAGTGTAGTAGAAATAAACTAATTAAATAATCTGAAATCAATATGTCAATGGATAGCACATTCTTAGGTTTGATTGTTCAGAAAATTTCTCATCAACGTTTACTGTAGTCCAACTCTTACTATTGATTTCATGAAAATGAAATCCAATTTAATTTAATTGGATGACAAATGTAAAATCGATTTAGTATGCTTCTCTATGTTATTTAAAGAATATTTCCCCATATTAATTCCATGTTACAAATACAGTGAAAAGAGTCCTTTACAGAATTTATCAAACTTTTTAAATCAATGTTTTCAGATGTTAATCTTCAAGTACTATTCGAGAGGTCATAATTCAGTAAAGAATTTTAGTATCTAGATGGTAAACCTTGACTATACAAATTTATTGATGACTTTCAGGAAATTTTTTCCGAGCATTCGGAACTTCAACGATTCAGTATAGAGGTGGTCATTCCTTTGGAAAGCGTTGTTACCACCTACTATGTTAACAGCAATTATTATCAGTAAATAGTAGTTGTCAGAAATTTGCAATCTAGTTAACAGATAATTGTGAGTAATTCCATAATTCTTCAATGAACAGAGGTCATGGATCAAACTTTAAGTTTTTTGTTATGATTGATCTGAAGACAATACTGGATGCAATCATTTGAAAGAAGAAATTTGGACAGTATACTATAAAACTACAAGTACATAGCCAGATTCTTTCAGCCAAGAAAAAAAATACTTATCAAAGAAAGGTTAAACTTACGGGATTGACCAAATCCATTTTTTGATGCACTGAAAAATGCTGCTGATAGTTTCCGTACTGCAAAAAAAAATATATATATATAATGAAATGGAACATTTTAAAACGTTGGTAATACCTGGGATTGGTTAACCTTTTTAGTATTTGTGAGAAAAAGTTCTTCAATTTCAAGTGAACCACAATATAGGATGCTAACCTTAGAATGAATAATCAGTATAAGCCTAAACTTAGGCTTCATTTGTTACTGATAATATCGATTACAGTAATTGATTATATAGTTTTACTAATAAGTTCTATCCCAAATTAAGGTAATTACAACTCATGCAAACCGTTTATAACACTTGTAATTTACTTACTTGCTAATTTATTCATCAATTTACACATTTATTGATTTACGCAAAAACTGATTGATCAAGAATTCCAAAAAAAAAAAAAAAGAAAAAAAAAAGTAGGAGAAATGAAAATTTTGCTGATGAGAAAATAATACTTGAAGAAATAGCAAATAAATCATCGTTTATTAGCTTTCTTCTAAAATTGCGCATGCCTTTTGCCGGATATTTCCGGTTCTTGTATTTCAAAAATATTTTCCATCTTTTCATAATAATTTAATACCATAGAACCATTTTTTGAGTAACAAAGAATTGCTATTTTCATTAGGTTCATATGTCTGGCAAGATTTAAGTTCCTGAAAAATCTTTCCTAACACGTAAACCGGATTTTGGATTTTAATGAATTTTCAATTTAGAGAAGAAATTCTGCATTTTTTGCTTCTTTTTTTTTTTCTCAAACGTTTTCATTGTTTCATTTTTCACGATTGACACCAAATCCACAAAGGAACTTTTCGAAACTTAGTTTTGGATGCATCCAGAAATTTAGGAAATTTTTATTCTAGTAAATTAGCAAAAAAAATTGGTAAGTTTTTGAAAATCTACGAAATTTGATAAAACTTTTCAAAATAATTGCATGTCTTAAATCTACTCTTTTTCTTTCCTTTTTTTTTTTTTTCAGTCAATTAAACATAAAGCCTAAGCGCCACAGATTTTAGGCGAGGATATAATTGAAGCCTTTAACGGATATGAAAATTTTCTAACATTTATCCTAGTATGCAAATGTTTGCGTGCATTTCTTAATAAGCCTAGTTTTTCTATAGTAGCCTTAGGAAAAGGAAAGTTATAGGCTTTATCCTTTATGGAAATTCCGGTTTGTCCTATCATTTCCTTCGTATTTTTTGCAATGCAAACAAAGAATTTCCAACATTTTACGAAAACATTGGATTCTATTCATTTCAATAATTGCCATCACAACAACATCAATCAATGTCGGCTCAATGTATTCATCTATCAGTTATTAATTTTATTAATTTTAAAATCAACTTCAATAGTTTTTACCATTTTTCTAAGAAATAAATTTACCATTTTGAAAAAGAAATTTATCGTTGAATTTCTACTACATTTGTAGTCTTAAATTAAAATTGCAAATTTTTATTCATAGTAAGTATAGTTTGATTTAATACAAAATAAAAATAATTTATCCACGTTTGATTAATGAAAGGAAAAATATTAGTGAGTAGAATTTCATAATTTTTTAATAATTTTTCAGGAGAAATATTTCTTGTAACTAATATAATTTTTGCGATTTTCTTAAAATTAAATTTTCCGAAAATTTTTTGATAGGAATTTCTCAAAATTTGGCTTCAGCAAACTAACTCTCAAAATTTTTTATCTGAAACTTAAAAAAAACTTGGAATTTAATTTTCTAATTGCATTTAAACGTTAGTAACTTTTAAACTAAATGTTCAAAAAAAATAATTTTTCAAAATATTTAGCTCTAAAAGTATTGCTTTTTAGGGATTACGAACTTTGAAATTTCTTGAAATTCCAAAAATTCATGCTCAAGAATAATCCGAAAATAATTCACCGTAAATTATTTACTTTCATCACTTCCTTATAAGAAAAATTAATTAATTTAAGTAAGAAAATTTTTGTAAGATCAAAAATTAGCAATGAAAAACTTACGTCGTTGTTTACTGTCATTATCAAATGAGGGTTGATAGATTGATGAACCGGAAAACTTTGAGCCCTTTTGCTCAACATTTTCGGAAGACGCAGTAAAAGTAGAAGGAACTGGACTTGTAGCTTCAGGCGTTGATGACAAATTGATATTGATATTGGGGATTCTCTTGTTACGGTCACATATTTTACATGGATAGCAGCCGCAACAGAATAGATGAGTTAGGAAGAATAACAATCGATGATGATTTAATGCTTGTAGCTTTGCTGAACTCGCTGCTTTTGGGCCTAACATTTGCTTTCTAACTGTGCCTAACTCTTCTCTTTCCAAAAATAAATTTTTTTTGATATTTTTACTCATGTCAGATATGCCAATGTCATCCTACGACATTTCACACGCATCGTTGTTGTAGCTTTTCATTGATTGTTTTTAATAAAATTGTAATTTCTTTCTTCGTCTAAATTTTACATTTCTTTTTTTCTCACAAACAAATTTTCAATCAGAACAAATTTTTGAGGATGATGAATTCATCAAAGCTTTTTTAGGTTTAGCTAAAATCCAAATAAATTAAAACTAGCAAAGTTGTAAAAGGGAATTTTCGGATAGTTGTCTCGTTTTAACTGAGTACGAAGAAAGATACTTGTCTCGATCATTACTAGTCCATAGTTCATTCTAACTTCCCCTATCTTTCTCCGTTATTTGTTTATGACGAACCTTCTCTTCTTTTAACAAATTCTTTTGGCCGTGCTTTACTTCTCATCAATGATAATATACAATTCAAATGTAGCTTCAATAATAATGCTCAGCTGGGAATTATTGCTGTGACAATATGGAAATCCAATTCAATCTTTCATTAAATTAATTCTCTAACAGTGACACAAATGTTAAGCCAAATTTTGCAAACGAATTGTTAACAATATTTCATCCTGAAACAGAATACTTTAATAAAGTTAGATTAGTACAGTTAATAATAACGATTACAACAAGAAAATTCGAAAATATTATTGTTAATTCATTTTAAGTAGGTATATTATGAGTAAAATTCATTGAAATTCGTTGTTTCTTTTTCAACTAAGCAAGTGAAATTATTTTAATAATGAAGAAATTTATTTCTCATAAAATGAATTTGCATAGTGAAGTTTCCATTCACACGATTTTTTTTTTCTTTTTTTTTTTTTTGTTGGATATTCAAATATTATGCAAATTTCATAGAAGATATGAAATAGGCTTTTCTAGGTAACAATTTATCACTAAAAAACTAGTCGATTAAATAATCAATAACAAGTCAAAAATACTACATTATGTCGTATATCAATATCCGGCATGGCATATCTTACGGAATTATTCACAATGGGCATACGAAGATTATTCGAAGGAATATTAACACCATATTTATGGTAATGTTTGAAATTAAGATTGAGGAAGACTTTAATGAGAAATTCTAGTAATATGAAATTATCAATAACTTTAATGGAAGAAAATAATTGCTAATGACATTAGGATATGTATAAAGGTAACGGTGAAAGTAAATTGTAGTAGGAGCAGTATGTTGTCAACACGTTGCATGACGATATTTCACATAGGCGTTTCTAGTTTTATAGTGTGAATACTGCTTACCTTCTGCATTGTTTTCATTGAGAGCCACAAACGGATTGGATTGCATGATAGTTGCACCACACCCACATTGTAGTAGTAGTAGCAGTAATAGCTATTGAAAACTATTAATAGATATCCGATCTGATTCGATCCGATCTTATGCCATTCTCTTTCTCTTATTCATGTTATGCTATAAAAGTTTTAAAATTCATCGATTTTTTTGTCTCTTCCTCGATCTGTCATTTGTTTATCCTTTTTTGCTAGGCTACTGATTAATTATTCAAAGCAAACAGTTCAATCATTTCGAGCATTTTCTCTTTTCATCTTCCAGAAGTTCAGGATTTCTAGCTTTGAAAATACTCTGAAAGAAAAAGCATTATCTTTGGAAGAGGGAGGAGAAAAATTTTCTTGAAATCTTCAGTTTTCAATAAATAAGTGTTAGAGGCGCTGATTTCAATGATGCATTAATTTTGTTTTGAAGCAGGTAAATAATAATACCCACTTATCCACTAAGAAAATTCAAATTCGCTTTTTTCTTTCTGTGAGAAATTAAATCTGTCCAACAAAAATAGATAATAAATAGTTAATCAGCCTATGGTTGGATGAAAAAAATAGGAAGTACATTCCTTGGCTATTAATATTATTGTACATTGAGAAATTCATTATGATATCAGTAATAAAATTAGATAATCAAACAGTTACAGTGATAAAAAGTGACAAAATGATAGTAAAAGAAATATCATAATAATCATTAAATCTTTTAATCTTTTGAAATTTAAATAATATGAAAGTCACTTCGTCGTTCAGATTGCATTTTAGCATTACTTTATGAATAATTCATAACATTCTGTTGATAGAGCGATCCATTTCATATTTTTCAATTTAACCATAGAACATTTGGCTTCTCTTCAGTGTCCGTTTTGGTGGACAGATTAAAATGAAATCTTAATTTTTTTTTCTTTTTTTTTTTTATTTAAGTTCTTGCAGAAAGAAAAAAGCGAATTTGAATCCTCCTAGCGGATAATTGGGTATTATTATTTTGCTGTTTCAAAGAAAAATCCTTAAAGACAATGTTTCTAACAGTTATTTACTGGAAAATGAAATTTTCGAGAATTTTCCTCACAAAAACAATTAATTCTTTTTCCTTCAAAATATTTCTGAAATTTAGAATTTCGAATTTTTGTACAGTGTAAAGAAGAAATGTTTGAGATGGTTGTAACAATTGTTGAATTACTAATTCAATAAAATTTCAATTTTTTCTTACAGAAATCTGATTACGCTAGTAATAATTTAAAATATTTCATTGGGATATGCAAATTTCTCACCATAAATTATAACAAAATAAAGGAAAAGCACACCATCAGTTCAAATTTATTTGCAATAAAAGGAGAAAATGGGGGATATCAAAGAATCTGACAAAAATTAAACAACTTAAAGAATGAAATTAAATCAGAATACAGCATTCAGTATGGAAAAATCATGTTCGAAGTAAAGTTTTGGTATTTTAGGGAAACCTTTGCGAATTAATTATAATTTGAAAATATAATTTAGGTGAACATTAAACGTGTCCGACCGTAAACATGTAAACTTGAAGTTGATTTAATTAAAATATCGAATGCAACATTTTTGCAAATACGTTAGGTCAATAACTGGAATGTATTTGAAAGAGAAAATTGGAATTAAGTAAAGGAATTAATCATAAATTGATTCATTAATTTTATTGAATGGTTCATTTTAACATAGATGCGATGTCTAAAAGTTGTATTTTTTTTTTCTTTTTTTTTTTGATGTTTGAAATTTCTCCTATTTGAAACTGAAAAAAAAAATTGACAAATTGTTATTTAAAATTTATTATTCATGTTGTAAAAAGTATATATGTATACTTGACACATATAATCTCTAGAAATATATACTTCCTTGATTTAATTTGCTTGAGATTTATTTCTTGTTGAACTTAAAGCTTTTTCAACCGAAAAAATTTGATATCAATTGAAATAAATAATCACTAAAATGTTGACATTTTAGGAATATTTGTAGTGAAAATGAGCGATTACTTTATGCTTGACAAAACGAAGCTTATCAGCACAAACCATACGTTTTAGCTTCATTAAATTCCAGTTTTAATATGTAAACATCGCATTTAAGTTGTCATTTAATTGAACCTTTTCGATGTAAATAAAAAAAAAAGAAAGAAAGAAAAAAAAAAATGAATCCAACGACAAATTCAATGTTGTCTAATTTGAAAGTACTAAATGAGTAGCAAATTAAATCATTACTATTTTATTACACGGAAAGGATCATTGTTTAGTTTAACAAAATTAAAAAAATAATTGGAAAATGTCAGGCATATTTAAATATCCCACCTGAATTTTCACGAAACTTTTTATTCGATTAACATTTCAAAATTACATCTGTTTAAGTAAATTGTAATGTAAATAGATAAGAGATAAATTAACTGAATCATTAATTATGGGACATATTCAATTAAATAAGAAACTGTTGTTGTGTTAGAAATCTTATCATCGTTTTCTTGACTTTAAATAGTAACATTTCATATTGATTAGAATTTCTATGATACTCTATTATTTGTTAATTGTTAAGTTGATACTTGTGTAATGCTGTATCATTGTTGAAGATATGGCAATAATGAAGCAAATATCATGCATGGATCAAATGTTTAAATAAAAATAATCGTAGTTTACTGATCATATAATCATGACTAACTGATAATGAGGATATTGAATGAATAAAATATGATGACGAACGGATATAATAGCATTTCACTGATTGCCATCTTAGCATCTGCTATTAGTTTATATGCTTCATCATATACTTCATAATACTAGCTTATTTTTTCCCTTAAATTTCTTTGTAATTATATAAATGAAAATCAGTGAAGTAGTCCAATCTTATAAATCATTCCTTCTAATTCACCTGTCCTTACAATTTACAACTAATTATAGTGGATATGATGTAAAAATGAACCATTCTAGCGATAAACAAGGAATGAATCTTTCAACATCTTAAGAATGAATATTACTTGGCTTCAGACCATTAAATTAATTTTTATTAATTAATAAACAACACTTTTATATTCCATATTTTGCTGGAAATTATAAGAAATCTTCCCTTCGAATTTCTTGTAAAATGTTGGCTTTGAATTGCAGAAATTATATTCTTACATTTAACTTTATTAGTCCTTAGTGTACATCTCTAATGTGATACATATTTATGTCAAAAGCCTTCTTTTACATTTCGAAGTAGTTCCTTATAAAATTTTCATAGCTTATTTTATAAATAGTCAATAGAGAGCAATATGACTAGTGGTACAAGACTATAAAGTATTGGAAAGGATAGTGGATATAAACATCTTCAAATATTCCATAGGCTATTAAGAAGGCGTTTCAAAATTGGAAGGAAAGCGGTCATACTTTAAATTCACAGAAAAAAATGGAATGGGAAAAAGTCATAAGAATCAATCAATAGAATTTTTTTTAATATTGATTTCATAAAATCCGTACTTCTCACCTACATTCCACTCAAATTCTTCTTTCATTAATTTCTTTTCCGCTTTCATGCTTTTCTCGTTTTATTTCACTACTCACTCCTCAGGCCAAACGTTGAATGTTATTCCAGCTTATTGCTCATTAATTAAGCTCTCGTTAACACAGTATATACGGAAAAAATGCCGAAATAGCGATTCTTTTATTTGTATAGATATCCATCCAGAAATATATCCTATAACGATAATAAAAACTTCCTCCATCTCAAACAAATGTTAACGAACGAAACTGTTTTGCAAGTTAAACTTGAAAGTATAATCAGACAATTTTCACTTGATCACGAAGAAAAAATAGCAGTTTATATAACTTATCACTTGAGCCTCAGAAGCAGCAATTTCTCCGTTTCCAGAAAAAGCAATCTGAATTAATAACATATCTACATGCAATCTCATAGAAAATCGGATAGCAAATTGCAATTTCACTTTGAGATCTCAAAATACTGGTATTGTAATTGGCCATCAATGAAAATTTTTGAAAATTAACAGAAAAATATATTTCCAAAGCAAGATCACAAGAAGCAAGATGAGCGAAGAAAGCCATAGAATAAATAAAATATTACCAAATAACTAAAAAAAGAGAAGTTGACGATAACAGTTAATCGTGAATTACATAAAAGTATGCATAAGAATATGAATAATTCCCCTTTTACCGCTCCTTTAAATATTTCCACAAACAAAAAAGAGTAATTTATAGTATTCTAGCAATAAGTGTTAAATAATGAAATAATAAGTTAAACTGAAGAATAGTTTGAAGCCATAAACAATAATTCACTCTTTCCCAAAAGCAGTCCTCCAAGCAATCACTTGCTTATCAAATCCACATGTGAACAGATCATAATTCGGAAGATCATCCACCCAAGCAGTGCAACAAACTATGCGACGATGACTCTGAAATTTAACAAGAAATAAGTATAAACAGTGGTAAGTATAATTATATTCACAGGAAAATGATCATTTGAATAACTGCTGTGGCAATAATCGTGCAGTGATTGCAGAAGATTACAGCTAAATAAGACAAACTAGAAAAAAAAAGGGAGCTGTATGATACGTCAACAACGCGAAAGTAAAACAAAACAATTTTTCTTTTCTTATCCTCATCTTATTTCCTAATTATTTTCATTCTTTTTATTTTTCAGTAATATGATCATGAAAATCTTAGCGCGAGATGCTCAAATTTGGTTCAACTAATTCATTTCTTTTACGAAAGATTCACTTCTTCTGTTTGATACACTTGTTCACATTGACTACTTCCAAGTAAAGACTTTCATCATTAGGACAAACAGAAATAGTTGATCTAAAACTTCACTGAGCCATTAAAGAAAGCATTTTCGACAAAATGGTGCTAATCAACGTACGAACGCACTTTAGTGATAAATGAAGCACTACACAGAAAATCCTTAAGCGAATCTTAGCAGCAACATATTTGATATCCATAAATATTTCTAATTTCATCAAAACAATCCAAATTAATTAAATATCATGATCATTTTACTTGGCCACTTGCACGAGGAAGTCGTGTTAATCGGACGGTGTTTAAATCATACAATCGAATACTGCGATTATCTTGCGGAATAGCAACAACATTTCGTGATGAAATTGAAAGTCGATTAACAGCGCTGTCCAAACGAACACTTACAATTGCGCTACGCATATTGCGCAAATCCCACACCTACAATGTTTTGCAATCTTAACTGGTTCTAGGAATTCTATACAAAATTTTTTGAATTCAGAATTATAAGTTGAGATCCTCTAGAGGATATTTCTTTAAGGGGAACTAACCTTGATTGATCGGTCATCACTGCCCGAAACAAGTTTGTCACCAGAAGAAAATACCACTGACGTGACTGAGCTGGAAAGTGAATTGCATTAATTTCTGAAAACATCATTATTTCATACAAAACATAAGAACACCAGAGAAGAAACATACTCATTATGTCCTTGAAAAACTGCAACCGATTGGATTGATTCCCGGAAATCCCAAAGGCGAAAAGTAGAATCACGGCTAGCAGTAACAATCAGTTTTTGCGATGGATGAGCATTACAGTGATTCAATTCGTCGTCGTGGCCTATAAAATATATGACTGCTTTTTTCAGTAATTCTTCTTTTCTCTGTTTATTTGAAATTTAGAATTAAACTATATTCAAATTTTCCATCAATTCGTATTTTCATGTCTATAGTTACTGCTCAACTTTTCCAGAAAAAGCATTTCAGGAAGTAGAACTAACAGAAAAGAACCGACCCGATAAAATATTCACAATTTCCCCTCGTTCAGCATCATAAATATTAGCAGTTCTATCCCAGCTAGCTGTGATAAGCTGTTCGCCATTATTGAACCATTCAACAGCCATAACTGCATTGGCATGACCCGTTAAGCGTCGGAGCGGTTGCCGCACAATACTTGACGCATGAACCTCTCCAATGCCTAAACATGTGAGGGAATAAACAAATAAATGCACAGAAATGAAACAACATTAGTTTGGCACATTTCAAACGAACATTTACCTTGCATGTCGTTCCCTCCATTCATTTGTTCCTTTTCAGCTAATTCATCATCTTCACTACTCACTGCAGGAAGCTGGGTATTGCCTAAAACTTTCATTTTATGGAAAAACGACCTATATGTTGACAAATATCAAAATCAACAGAATTAACAGGAAAAAAATTAGGACTGAAAAAAGATCTGCAAACAAACTAGTAGTTATAACAAACAGGCTGAAACATTATTAGCTAATTAGAAAGATAGCAAATTTGACTATTAACCAACCTGGAACAATAGTTTTCCAAATATGTGCAGTGCGATCACCACTAGCTGTAGCAAGCACGAATTCGGTGGAATCTGTTGTTAACGGTCCAAAAGCAACACCATTAACAGAACCAACATGTCCTGTATATTGTGCCAAACATGAACCTGTGTCCAAGGACCACAGCAAGCATGTCTGATCTATTAAATAGTTGTAATGTATTGATTCGAATGGAATTGAATTAAATTCTCCATATTTGATAGAACTGACTTAACATTCTTAATCCTCACTTAATACCTATAGTGCATTATAATCACTATATTTATTCATTTACTAGCTTAAAAAATCAAATGAAAATTGATGGAATTGCAATTTTTTTTAAATAAAGCTAAAAAAAGAACCAGCGGAGGCGCTTGCCAAGATTGGTTGTGTTCCACGGCTTGTCGTCACATGCCATATACCATCCCGATGCCCCAAAAAAGAACGAACATATCTGCATCGACGTGAACTATCACTAACAACTTTTAGACTTTGTACTAAGCGTCCCGGTGGTACTCGTAAAGCAGTCTTTAGTTTCTGGCGCATTTGGTTGCCTACAATATCCAACATTATTGTGGACTGTACCAATCAACTGATTTCGACATAGCACCTTTTGGAAATGTTAGTTTCATCATTGCAGATAAATGTCAAATTAAAGTATGCAAAAATTTCGGCAGTCAAACAACATTTCATTATTTATACTGCTAGAACTACCAGTGATTAGCTCACAGATTTCATTTTTTTTCAAGTTCAAATTCTACCCAGTAATTATTTGAAACAAGTCCGGAACGAACGAATTACAAGTTTAAAATTTCAATCCTATGTTATTTTCGTATCATCCATTTATGATTCATTTGCAGTCACTTGAGTAAAAACGTGCTACTTTAAATGGCTGAGTTGCATAATAAAAACGGAAATGCGAGATTAAATAGTCAGCATCAATATTGGAAAAAAGACAAAAATGAAGAGAACGACCTTTCCTGCTGGATTCCTTTCGTGCTGATAACGGATCATTCGGTGAAGAACAAATCTCAGGTGAAAGTGTTACCGTTTCGCCCAACCGCTCGCTTAACTGATTTAACTTTGCTTGCACTACAAATATTTGCATTACAAACATTTATTTTCCGTACAGTTCAATAATTATTCATTTCTGAACTAATAATTCCTGTATTACTTTTTCAACAGAATTCCATTTTTTAGATTTAAAAACTAAGTATGAATTTCCTTTCAAGTCTTTTCTTTCACTCTCATCATTTAAACTACTTGCTTATTACCACGATAAGCTTTAAAAAGTTTTTTCGACCTTATGTCTTATAAAGCTTTAAAAATTAGTAAATCGAAAGCATTAAAAGCAAAGTTTGCTTAAATTTCAGATAAAAGAATGGTGTATGCCAGATTAAGCAATTTGAATTTACCAATTAACGACAGCTCTAACAGTCAGTCTAGTTTTATAGAAGAAGACATGTAACAAAATGGCAAACGCACGGTGGTGTCAACACTAAAAGCTTTTACTTGTAGAATAAGAGGGCAGTTTAGTAAATTATCACACTGTAATCTTCACTTAGCGTATTTTCGTTAGCCATTTTTTATTAGATCCCAAGCGACTGAAAAGTAATTTCTTGCTTTCGACGAAGATGTTATGACTTTTTTAAGGATAAGCATTTGTTCCTATAACATAAATAATGAACTGATCTAAAATAATGAAATGCTTACATTCGCAATTCTCCTCATACAAAGAATCAATTTCCTTTTCAACATACTCGAACAGTTGGTATAACCGCGCCCTAAAATATTTAGCTCCGTACAACAAAAAAAAAATAAGTAAATGAATAAGAACTGATATAAAATCATTTAAAGATTTCATTAATTTGTACTAAGAGAGATGTACTCGGAAAACATGCCAATGTTAAACAATTCATCCTTTCATTACTTTAGTAATTCTTATAGACACAAGATAAACAAAAAGTTTAATGTGGTATAAAGCAAGGAACATATAATTATTTGATGTAAATAAATTTCCGTCCTTATTTGACACTTGAAAAATATCATACGCTAAATTCCAATTAATTTCGAATAATTTAAATTCCAGTTAAGATGTAACAGCACTAAATCGAATTCCAATTTCAGCTAAAAATAAAAAACGGTTGATTTCGAATAGTTTTAGTTCCAGCTAAAATGTAAAACGATTAATTTCGGGTGATTTTAATTTTCCCAACATCTTTCAGGCTACCACAATAATTGCTCATAGAAATTTTGATGAAAAACTGGGCGAAGTTTTGAAATAAAACTTTTCCTTTAACTCAAACAATAAGATCATTCAAAACCATACTTATGTGGTAACGTTATTTGTTCCATATCGCAGTACTGCTGTTGTTGAGCACCTGAAGATCCTTGCTGTACATCGCCGTCCGCCCAAACGCGAAGCCTTTCGAATCTTCCAGACATACACTACACTTACAAACAAAATCCTGGAATGAAATTTCGATGGAAGCCCACTTGTTTTTATTTGCCTTTATCACATTTGTCATCAAATTGCCCAACTATAATATATTCGAAATTACCCATGGATATACAGCTATTCGACATAAAACTCAATAATCTAATTATACGGAGGAAAAAAAAAATGAAATATGACAGTTTTGCAGTGAATCACAGATCGATAAAAGAATTGTCGGCAACGAAAACTAAGTTTTACACGGGAAATAAAGTAACAAGAAGAAAACAATAAAGAAAACTAATCAACATGAAATGTGATGGAGTGTTTAATCTAGTCAAATAAAATTTAACATTAGAGATAGAAGGAATTTCAAGGAATACACTATTGTAACTAAATTAAAGAAACAGAAGGGTTATTACAGTATTCCATAAAGAACGATAGGATTCCACAGATGTTATCTTAATAGATTTTCAAGTGAAAAAAAAAAGACTAACAAACTTCACATAAAATTACAAATGATAAAATAACTTGAACAGTAAGACAGCTTTTTGGTTAAAATGTTACATAATATTGACAGGAAATAATGTTTTCATTCAGATTTCTCCGATCTACCGCGTTAGGTTCGTGAAATGTATGCGAGATTAGAATATTGAGCGAGAAGGTGACATGGAGTTGGTCACATTAAGGGTTGGGTTTACTTTATCTGTTATTTTCTCGCATATATTTCAATTACAGATGTTACGTAAAGAGGAAAAGCTAATTTTATTAGGACTTGTTTACATTTAATAATGACTTATTTTGTTCAAAGCATTCCACCTACATTTCGGATATTTTCACGTCGAATTTAAAATTTTGTGAGTCGTACAAACCTTTCGGTTCATATTTGCCTCATACTGCTCTAAGGTCTTCTGTGTAACACATTAAAATGACTAATTTTCCATCACTTGAACCATCATAACATGTTCTAAATTCCTTAAAATATGTCAATTGGCAATATAATTAAATTTAAATATATCGAAGATAGCTATTTGTCGTATAGTGAATAAGCTTATAATTCTAGTAGTAATGATGCATGGAAGTAAAACGTATGCTTTCCAGGAATTACAAATGATAAAATACATGTGCTAGCTATTCTGTAAAGAGGAAAACGATCAGATTTATTACGGCGAAATGATTCGTACGAAACTTTTGTCACGCTACAGTACCTTAGCTGTACGTGCTTTGGTAACAGCCAGTGTGGCTGAGCGATGTTTTACGTCTGGTCGTTGTTTCCATAACCACTGTGCTACTGATATACCTACTGCCTCTGTCCATCATCATCAAAATGTGAAAGACGTACATGCCTCATGTTGTGGTTTTCCAAAGCATCTCAAAAATGGACCCTCAACGGTTCTCGATCAAGGTGTCTTCGGTGATGATGCATGTTTCATTGCACATTTCGAAAATACGTATGTGGTTGGTATGTGGTTTTCTATTTGTACATTTCATTTTCTTATAATCAAAGAGCAAATTGCCCGAAGTGCACACAGCATCACAGATTCATATGAATCATAAAAGGCATTGAATAGAAATTTATCTTATGTGCAACAGGGGTTGATTTTAATTTCAAAAAATCGAAATCGTTGTAAGCTTAGTAAAAACAGATCAGGAAAACCTGAGCACATGATTGATTGGAGCAAATGGTTTAGCAATTAGCAAGTGGTTTAACAGCTGACAGATGAGTTCCCTTCATGATGCAAGACTATGTTCAGCGTGTTGCTTTTTTATCAGCAGGAACCCATTAAACTGAAATACTCTAAAAGATATTGAAGTACAGCTAGGCATTTTCTGATATTAGGTGCATAGTTTTAGGTTCCAGCGATATACATTGTTTTTCAATAGAAAATACATTATTTTTTAAGGTGTGGCAGACGGTGTAGGCGGTTGGCGTAATTATGGCATCGACCCATCAGAATTTTCCAGTCGTTTGATGAAGCTCTGTCAGAAAATTGTATTGAAAGGTAATATCTGTTATGAGCCACCACGTCCAACAGGATCGTCTACAGCTTGTGTACTTATTGTTCAAATTTCTTATGAATATCATTTGTAATTTCAACGGAATTACACGGAACTGCTATTAATAATACAGGATTTTGGATACTGTTGCTTAAGAATGAAACATGCTCATTTTAAAAATCATTTTTGATTTCAGGCCAGTTTAAACCAACTCGACCCGATAAGTTACTAGCTCGTGCATACGAAGCACTTGCAAAGCCACCACGTCCAACTGGATCATCTACAGCTTGTGTACTTATTGTTCATCAAGATACTCTATATTCTGCTAACCTTGGTGATTCTGGTTATCTTGTTATCCGGAATGGCGAGATAGTATATCGTAGTCGTGAACAGACTCACTATTTCAACGCTCCATATCAGCTGTCACTACCTCCAGCTGATGAAGGTGGAGTTTATCATGATGGTTGTTTTATTTTAAATTGCTTGATTCTTTCAAAATATATTTCATTTCAGTTTATTTGTACATTACTGAGCATGTTTTGTGAAATATAGAATAATTTTTTTGTGGATTCATTTCAGAATAGTAGTTGTAATCGAATGTTAGTATTAAAAAGTCTTGATATGTTTGTGAATCTTGATAGTAAAAATTTCTAATCTTTTCCTAAAATTCTGTAGGGAATGGTAGTTTCCTCGGTGATTCTCCAGAGAAAGCTGAATCGGCATCATTAGATTTGATGAGCGGTGATATTATTGTACTTGCTACTGACGGTCTGTGGGATAATGTGACGGAAGATGAAATCATTAAGCAGTTATCAGGCCTCAAACCAGGCGATGTGCAGGTACATTCGGTTTTTAATGTATTCTTGCGTACAAAAATTAAAAAATTCATGCATTATTGCTTCAAATAAGGGAGACAATAGCCTTGAAAATAATAAGAGAAAATATGGAATTATGAAGCGGACGAATGAGGAGAGAAACAAAGGTTGACAAAAATAAATAAGAATTCAAATCGGGGTTTCGTACCACTGAGTGCTAAGTGTCTTTGAAAATGTATAAAAAAGCTGCAACAGAAACTTTAAATTAAATCACAATATTGAGTATGCCGAAGACGCGATCCTCATGGTACTTTTTAAGGGGCATTAATAAACGTCCTAAAACGCAGTTGATAAGCGTCAGCTGAGAGTGCCGCTGTCGTATCGGAAATGTGGTTTTAATATTTAATCAGTTTTTTTTTTTAGAAAGCCTGCAATAGTCTAGCACTTACTGCAAGAAGATTAGCGTTCGATACTCAGCATTTGTCCCCGTTTGCAGTAAAAGCATCGCAGCATGGAATCGACGCACCTGGGGGCAAACCGGATGACATAACACTTATTTTGTTATTGATTGCTTGATTTGTTATGGCGAAATATTGAAATACTGCGATTTTTCATTATGCTCATCTCATGTATGAAATAAGCTCATTCATTTTATTTTTGGATAGGTTTTGCGTTAGGAACTGTGTCAAACGTGACATGAATTGATGAATTAGAAATATTCATTCAGCAAAATACATGTTTTAGTTTTGTAATGAGGTAATATGTATGTCATTCCCTCTAGTGAGCCTTACGACTATAAACGACAAACAGTTCCAGTTAGTTAGCTTTCTCCTATTTCAAGGAAATTTGCATTAGCGCTTGGAAATTTTTCAGGTTTCAATAGATAAGCTTCACTAACTTACAACTTTCCGAGCATTTTCGGGAAATATTTTTTCGTTATATTTGAATGTTAGGTTAACCTTTCTGTGTTTGCGTATATGTTGCTGGTGATTTACAGAGCTGTGTTTTTCTTTTTCATTTTTTAAAAATTCAATTGTTCAGTTATGTAATGTGTTGTGATACGATTTGCAAGCAGCGTTAGGAATAGCATTACTCTGTTTAAATTTTGATTTATTCCTTTCGGGATACATTTTAATAAAAAAAGAGTGATAGAATATCAGAAACATTTATGGATTCAGTCTGCTTAATTTACAATTCAGTGTTCCAGGATAATAACTTGTCAGAATAAGCTTGCATTCATCTTCAACCCATTTAATTCGATCTTACAACAGCAAATTGAAAATTTGGTTTTAAATTTTATAAGTAATAATCATTTGCCATTCATTGTAGCTTTCTCGTAAGGTTGGATTTAACTTGTATACTCTAAAGCAGTTCATTATCAGCCACGTGTATCAGCCATACGTTCCCATTTCTTCTTATGAGATACATTTTCTTCCATTTTGTTTTGTGTGTAAGTGGCACTTTGGATTTTGTTGCGAACTAGAATTACATGTACCTAGTGAATGTGAATTATGATTAAAAGACAAAATGGAAATATGAAGAGAAGTAGAACTTATGCTTCTATATTTCAAGTACCGTATTTATTTTTTCTTTCTTTTGATTGTTATTAACAGTTAACATAGCACCAGAAAGGTTTATCTCTTTAAGCTATCAAAAAGTTCCTAACGTATAAATTTCAATTTCAAGTGATCTAACATTTAGATCATACGCAGTATTTAATGATTTGAAAGCATTTCCACTGTATGTATCAACTGTTTCTATTTTTAATTTGCGAAGTTTCATTGTTTTTGTGCATGTCTTATCATGTTAATATGTTTGGGAATGTAGAGGAAATGATAGAATCGAAGAGTGCCAAAGAATTGGCCTGTCGAGCAGTAACATAAGTAAAAATATTTTCGGAAATAAACCTTAACATTATTGTCGTTTTACATTATTTTTTGTTGTCGGATACTACAATGTTTCGTTATATATTCTGTTAACGAAAATATCCTTTAAATTCTGGTATATTTGGTGTAAAAACTGTAAATGATGAAAAAATGAGATATTAGTGAACGTTGAAGCAACAATATCGACTGGGGTTTTTTTTTTTTTTTTGCTAATGTAAAATTGCTTTGCACGATGTGAATGTACGAATTAATGCTGATTAAGGTTTGGAAGGACATTTTTGATTGCAAATTTATGAAATTTATCGTGAGATTTCGATACATCCGGTTCATTATTTTATACATATCCATACAGCATTACCAAATTACAGTTTTTCTAAACTTATATCTTAAGAACAAATGTTTCCTTACAGATATGCGTTTACAATTTTGCTTAGCATCTCAGGCTGGAAATATTCTCAGTAAATTACCATTTGCAGTGAGCTGTTCACAAATTCGTACAACATACAGTAAGTGAATGAATGCATTCTTTTAATAAGACTGTCCACTTTTTTCGATGCTGCAACTTAGTTAATCTCTTTTTTTTCTTTTTTTTTTTTTTGGGAGGGGGGAGGAGGAGGGGGAAATATAAACTGCAGTATTGACTTATTACTAAATGTTGTTTGAGGTCTTACTACCACTATTAATATTTATTTCACATTTCAGTATCCTTATAGATTATAGTTAAGATTAATGAGAAGTTATCTTTATCCTTTCTAGCAATATGCAATGATAATCATTGATCTCAGTAGAGAAATATAATGAGAGACTCATTAAGATTATGTGTATTGTATGATTATAAAATCCTGAATATTTACTGAGAAAGATTATTCTGAAGTTAGCGAATTTGCAGAATATGTTGGTGAATCAGCTCAATCGGATGGAACATTGCTTGGTGATTTTCGCAAAGCCATGCACCACATGTTCCTGACAGAGCTTGTAAGAGGTATGCATATGTATTTCCATATTCATTTGTGTTTAAGTTATTAGTATTAAATTTGCAGTCCGAAATCCTGTAGGAGACATGATGAAAGATAGGTGATAAGTCGATACAGGATACTTTTTTCCAAGTCAAGAGATAGATGCTAGTGAGATGTTTTAGAATTGTAGAAAAATGAAATAAGTAGCCGACGCACTTTACATGTTAGCTGAAGTTAGATGAAATTTTGGAATCATTTTGTAATCTGATTAAATTGGTTTGCCTGGTATTTGCTGTGTTTATTATACTTTTAGTAATGACTCCATGAAATTTAATTCTAGAATATTTTCATTGTTCACTATTATAGTCTACCTTTGTATGATATACATTCCAGGTTTGGGTATAATTGCTGGTCATTATTTCATGGAGCCTGCAACAATAAATTACCCGTTCGAGAAAGGTCCACTGAGTTCGCGTTTCCGCGGTGAGCATGCTCTTCGGCGATATCCATCTGGTGAAGAACGCTGTATAGCATGCAAGCTATGCGAAGCGATATGTCCGGCACAAGTATAGACCGTTTTCTTAATTACATAAAATTGAGAGTTGTATTTTTCTCATCACTTTTCCTTTTTTATAGAATTTTCAAAATTATTGGCAGTGTTTTTAAACGTTCATAGCGTAACAGAATATGTGAATTCCAAAACTGGTAATTTCTGGGTCGTTCCACTGTAGAATTTTGAAGTGTTTCATATTATTCTCCAACTTGAATTTTCTTTCAAGTGACAAATGCACTTATTCTCTTCTATTGCTCCTCTAATTTTTGTTTGAATGACTGTTCTTGGATTGTTATTCATTTATTTTGAGTAATTTTTAAAATATTTCTATGCATTGTTGGTCGTTGCAGGCAATAACGATTGAAGCTGAAGCAAGGCCTGACGGAAGTCGGCGAACTACGCGTTATGATATCGATATGACAAAATGTATTTACTGTGGATTATGTCAGGAGGCTTGTCCGGTTGATGCCATTGTTGAGGTTCTTTTTTGAATTTAAATTTCGCTTCCGAGTTTAATTTTTTCTTAAAATTAATTCCAAATGCCGGCTTTTATCGTGTTTCGTATGTCTAGGAATATATCCTTGTGGCGGGGATCATTCGCGTCATGTTTAATATTATCATGACTGTGCGAATGTTTATTTATAACTCTCTGTTTTCGCCGGATAAGTTTGAGTGTAATAACAGAACAGGAAAGAAATTTCGAAATTGTTTTTCTAGGGTCCGAATTTTGAATACTCAACGGAGACTCATGAGGAACTACTGTATAACAAAGAGAAGCTTCTGCTAAATGGTGATCGATGGGAACCGGAATTGGCAGCAAATTTACAAGCCGAATATCTATATCGTTAGATAGGTTTTAAGAGCTCGTTATTTGAATTTAAAGAACACCCTATGATCGAACGAATTAGAAAATAAATATTCTATATTTTGATTGATTTCAAAACGCTGAATGTAGTGTTTTGAATATAAAAGATCATGCCATATCTGCTTGCGACTTTAAAAAAGTTCAGGCATATGGATAGTTATTTGACAAATTAGGAATTAAGCGATTAGGCGACTATAGAGGCAGAACTTGATAGTTTAGAAAGTGTTTGTGCGATTTCGATTACCTTGTACATATGGTAAGGTTTCTGAATAGGTCTGTTCTTATTTTGTAGTTTATGCTTATATCGTTCATGAAATTTAAGGAACATTATTTGTATAATGTTTGCTTTGTATATAATGTAATATTGATAATAACAACGAAGATTTTTAAACAAAAGTTAATTCTGATCTTTTTTGATTCATGCAACTCAACATTCGATTGATCAGGCAAGCCAGAATGATTTTTCAATATTTTACAGAAATTAAAGGGAATGACCTGACGGTTTTCATTTTGTACTTTCTTTAATATATATATGGGGCGAACCTGAATATGTTCAGTATGAAATTAGGTTTGTAAGCGAGACACAATGCGCAGTTGAACAGCCACATAAATTGTAAGTTAAGCAGTTTAAACCTTGCTCGTCACTTGAAATGCATTTCATTTCCCAAATTTAGACTTGTAGAAAGATATTTGAAATATTTTATTGTCGACAAAGGGTTCACTAACAAGTTTCCGTACAACCTTTATTCAAATGTAAAGCGATTGCTAGAATTTAACCTTTTTCATCTGTTGCCATCTTCCGCTAAAGGTTGAACTGAGTGTGTGCTAATGCTACTCATAGCAGTTGCGCCTTCATCGCTGTAACAAATTTAATGTAATTCATGGTTATTAGTGAAATACTAATTAGCTTGATGTAGGATTGGTTACGGCAGGGTACATTCTGGATGGAAATTTCGGAATCTGAGGGGACGTTACCACTCTTTTACTATTGAGTCCTCTGGTTGAAAATCTTCCAGAGCCATAAACGCTGATATCACTTATATGAAGGGATAGGATAATCTTGATCTCGAATTATATTTAATAGTAAGATTTTATGTTTCATCTTTCTACAACATTTAAAGAAATTTCCATCGAGAGAAACCTTGGAGATAAATTAATAAATTCACTTCGACTAGTTGAAACAGAATTTGATTGAGCAGTAACTAGTTCCTCTTGTTCATTCACTTCCCTAACTGTAGTTAACACATCTTGGTACCATTCAGCCTAAAATGAATGACTATGTTGTTTCATGAAATTGTAGCATATTTTAATTTAATCAATAATAGTTTGCAGTATTCGATGCAGAGATTTCACCTCAAAACATTTTATATTTTTTAAAAATGAAGAAATGATCTAAAATTTGAATTTTAAAAATCTTTTCGCCAACCGGAAGATCTATTCTTGAGAAATTATGAGCAAGATTATATGGCGGTAACCATAATGTATGACCAAGAAGTTCATTTCGATCACACATCCATGATGATTCAAAAATGATATCATCGAGACGGCAAAGGTAGACCTATTAAAGGATTAGTATTCTGGTGTGCTATAATACTCTCTTATTGAAGATTAAATTGGGTAATTCTCCAGCATAACTTACTTTTCCAATTTCCCAAAGTATACTAAATATTGAAGTAGATTAAATTAGAATAAGAGAAATTGAAAGATGTGCTAATTATAAATGCTTTTTTTAAAACAGTAAAGTATTTTTTACCTTATATGGTAATTTCTCGAAATCTTTTGACCATGTTATTTGATCCAGTTCAGTGGTACGAAATATCACCAATTCTTCCAGTGTTTTTGGCATAGTATTTAAAAAATCGATGATATTTAATGCACTATAGTAATGCACATAAACGGAGATTTTTTTCAGATTTAATGTTTTTAAAATGGCCATTTTTTGTGGTAAAGTACGATGGCAACATGAGAAGAGTGATGGTGGAATATCGAGTGCTTTCAATTGAGTTAACTTTCCTGAAATATTCATTATTATTACTACCATCATTAAGTTGTCTTGTATTATTCTCAGAAGAAATATCCAGAATTGCCTAACATTTACCTCTTGAATCATCTTCTAATGACTTTATATCAGAAGTCACTTTCTATATTTTCTGCATTGGAATTATTGAAGTATTAATTGAAACGAGCAGATAGGGTTTCTAATAGATATCGATGATATTCCGATCTTCATTGTAACAATTTATGATAAATATTTTCAAAAATATTAAGAAAAAAAAAAAAAAAAAACATGAAGATATTATTAGTGCGTTAGAACGCTTCAAATTTTCAATTACTACATTTTAATTAATAATGAAAAAGAAAAGTTACACATACCAATTGCTAAAATATACTGATCGAAATCAGGTGGATTGCACAATACACCGGAGATGAGTAATTCATTAAGGGTTTGTTTTAATGCATCACATAATTTACTGAATATATCCGGTTTTAAAACAATACCACTAAGTTGTATGGAAACTAATGGTGCCAAAATAATTTGTGTAAGTTGACTTTGACGTAATACATTTCGTACCGTTTTCAATTCATCATAACGTTGCAATATGCGTAATTTACGTAATTTTTTCGTAAATAATGCATCAAGGCATGATAAACTCATTGAGCTGCAACTTTTCCAACATGTTTAAAGATTTCAGTGGAAATTGTTTGATAAAATATTTTTAGATATTATTTTACATTCAAATGTATTTTTATACTATGGTTTACATTAGCATTTAACAAGTTATGCGTGTAATACGTGGTATCACAGTGGTTGTACGTCATTATTATTGTCATGCATCGTAGATCTACTACTGATATTCATACTTTTCATCATTATCATTAAACATTTCAAAGAAATTATCGGAATAATCAAAACTGTTTAGGTAATTAAGTGATAAGAATGATAAAGAAACTGGAATTACCATGTAATGTTATCATTTTGTACCCTTACTATCAGGGAGAAAGAGAAGAAAAAGTTCATTCATATTACTTAACTTACTTAAGCACAGAGCTTGCTACAGTAAGAACGTTGATATGTTCAATTTTAGATAACTGTCGTAGATAATTCTCATCTCGATTCGTTTGAATAATGATATTATTCAAATTTGGACAATGTTGAAGAATTAACTATAAATTCAAATCTTTTTAATTTTTAATTAGTGAGCATACCACATTATTAGTTCATTAATTCGTTCATTTTTTTAAGTCAAAGAAGAAATATTTCCATTAAAGAAAGTATTTACTATTCAAAAAATAGTTTTGAAAGAAAAAAAAAATTCTTTCCGTTACTAATTATTAAAGCATTAACAAATAATAATAATAATTATATACCTTTAGATCACATTTTGTAGCACATTTAAAAATTTCACCAGCAATACATAAAGTATCCTCCTTGATAGAAAGCATTGTAACATCAAGCCATGTAGAAAATAGTGAACCTAACAATAATAATACTTTCCAAATTACTCCTCCTCAGTGTAAATTAAAAGGAGAAGATTAAAATTAATGACAGGATTGTTATTTAATGCATCATATCTACCTATTAAAGCAATTATGAAAGAAGGGAAATTTTTTTTTTTAGAAAATTAGACTAAATTCCTATAACCGGATAACTCAAGTATTCCATTCCAATATTGCTTACTAAGTCGCCTGTTTACAGAGGCGATATTAGTTCTTCCTTTGACATCCAAGTAACTGAAGATAACATTCCAGACATCATCCGACAGATCCATTTGTCTCAACAATAACTCTAACATCGATTCCATCCTATTTTTTAAAAGTTGCAACACTCGATAATTTGCATATTCACTTTATCTTTGGCCAGTATGCAAGTTTTTTGGTAATTGATAAAAATTCCTTCAACTATGTCATAACTTCTCCATCGTATATTCTTAGATTGCAAGATGAATTATTTGATAGATTTACCAATTTTTATTACTTGATAAGCTCTAAACAGAGCTGAAAAATACAAGTACAGTATATAAATTTAACAAAATTATAAATACTTTGTAGAAACGAGTCCACATAAGATAATAACAATAAGAATTCTAAATATATACAAACCAATAAAAATGCAAAAAAAAAAAAGAGGTTGGAAATATCAAAAATGTATCGCCTCACAATGCCTGAATTGTCTCACAATACAACATAGTGATATATAAATGAAGCGTATGGCAAAATTTGAAATCCAAAATATAAAAATTTTTTTTTCATAAAATTTAATGTATTCTTCGAACAGGTGCTCGGATAATGGAATTCGTTTATATGTGCATAAAAATTATGTATGCAAAAAACGGAAGTTTCTGGCTACATGAACGGAGCAGAAGAGATATATCCCTCGCCTAATCCTACGATGAAAGGCAGCCATTTGGACCACTTTTGCGAAGATAGTAAACTACACCATGAAAGTGGAGATCAAGAGTTATAGAGCTGAAAAAGCGTGCTTGAAATTCGAACATAATTTAGTGACATCAAGTGCATTGTACTGAGAGTCTGAGCGATGAAGTAATTCTTTTAAAAAGGACTTTTAAAAATTCATAAAATTATCTGAGCGGTTAAATAATCGGATAAAATTTGAATTATGAAAGAAAGCAGGCAGAAAATTTCTAACAGAAGATCAACTTATTAAACAGCACATAAAAGCAAAAAAAAAAAGAATTATTAAGACGATTTCAACAGGCGATAAGAGCAAAAAAGCCTACTAAGCAAAAAGACTTCTATTTCATGCTCCTGGCAAAAGTTCATAGTTTGAAGTTCAACAAGAACAGCTAAGAAATGAAGCATATGCTTGTTAAATTTTTAGACTAAACAAAAGGAATTTTTAAATTTTCCAGAAAGACTTAGATTCAAAAACAGTTGAATAACTTAACAAAGTAAATGCATAATTTGAAGGTCTGTCAAGTATTCATGAATTTGGCAGATAAAGAATATTCATAATTATCTTCTTTGCACCTATTTATTTTTCATTGTGTTATTCCCCACATATACAGGATTTTTAAACGTTGTCGTTGCTTGTTTATAGATCGGATTCTCATTCTGAAATTAATAAACATTTCAACTCTACTAGCACAGCTGCCATTTTCTAAGTATCTTACCTAACATTCAAGGATACGCTGAAAACGAAAAACAAATAAAAAAGATTTTTTTATATTCTGAAACGCTCATTTAACATAATGAAACGTAAGACCAAATAAATTTCATTCATCTTCTCACGTGTCAATAACTGGGAAAAACCGTAAAAAAGCGTTGAAAAAAAAGCATACAGTATCCCATTTTGCTAGTAATCTTTCGCTATCAAATTTCGCAAATTCAGCACGATCATGGAGAACAGTTAACAATTTCCAAACCAAAAGCAGGATCAATCCCAGTATGACAATACCAGCTATGACACCAAGAACAATGGCAAGAACTGGTACTGGTGGTGGACAGTCTAAATTGGAACGACTTTAGAATGCTTCAAAGCAGTTCATTGAATTGAGACTTGAAATCAAAATTTCATGTAAAAAAGTTCATCAGTTATGATTTAGGATGATTTGAACACGAAAAATCAATCATCTAAAAGCTACCTACGAAATTCAACCTCGAAAAGCTATCTGCTGAATCGCACCTCATGAATCTCAACTTCGAATATAATAAACAGGGCAAGCCTAATTCATCTAAAAAGAGACTATACAAAAACTTTAACAAACGGTTAGTTTAACAGTTGATGTACCTTTTTCTTCCTTCACCCATACCGTAAGATTATCAGTTCTTTGATCCTCGTAATAAAGGAAATAGAATGTGCAATCATCTGATGGATCCACAAATTGACATTCAGTTGTATCATTTAGCACTGAAATATTTTTGATTATATACAAATTTTAGGAAGTGAAGTAAAAGGCACTTGGAAATATATTTTTCGACAAGAAATCCAAGCATTGATACAACTTCCACAATATCTAGACTCTCAACGCCTAGTACTTTTTGCGTCAACAATATGTGAACCTTGACATGATAAAATGATAACCTGGTAATTCCTTAACAGGTATAACGGTAAAAATACACTCGTCACACTGAGTTTCATTATATGGACCAGTTTGCCACTGCTGACACATCACACATGGTTTATGCTCAACACATTTGGATGGACAAGTCTGAAAATTATTAGGATTTTGAACACTATTACGGATTTAATGAAACCAGCGAAAATACACCCTTTCTCATGCTTACCTTAAAAACACTAAGCATTGCAGTGCCAAATCAAATTTGAAAGTCTATCACTACTGCCAGAACTGTTCACTTCTTCGCTACAGTCCGTTCTATGCAAGTAAATTAAAACAAGTTGGATAACAGGTATGGATGTCCTAAATTGTCAAGGATATTAAACACAAAACGTTAAGCCATTTCGTATAATCCATCCGCTATTTAAGCCATCGATAGCATCTTCTACTTATCAGTCACTAAGGAGAGATGGAAATTAAATCAGTAAAATATAAATATAAAAAGGAAAATATAAAAAAGGTACGTAACAATGTATAGTCGAATTATGATAAGTTTTTTATTCCCATTGAAAAGAGGCAATAAATAAGTTTTTTAAACTCACAGGACAAATTTCACATTTGGGACCCGAGTAACGATTACCCGGACCATCACTGAAACAGCGACAACGTCCACAAATGCATTCACCTTGTCCGTTACATACTTTACCATTCGCGGCCATACAGCTGTCCAAGCTTAACGGACATTCACATGCTCGGCCTGCAATGGTACTGTAGAAATGAATGTATATTAGCTTATTCGACCCGTTACAGTCAATTCATAATACCATCAGACCAAAGATTCCTGGTAAAAAACAGTCAATATTCCGCAATTTAATCAGCAACACAACAAAATTCCAAGGGATAAAATGAAATCACCTGTCCAACCGGGCTTGCATGTGCATTGCCCACAGTCGCAAGTACCATGTCCAGCACAGATTTTACGATCATGTCGCGGACAGTTGAAATTATCACATTCACAAAACTGGCCCGAAATTTTCTCATTTATATTCTAAAATCGAGAGTTATTACAAAATGCTAGTATATTTTCTCGATTTTGAATTTTATGTCTTGCAATTTGACAAGCATAGCACAGTAAACGGTCGATGGTCAAGATAGGTAGTAAGAAATTAATGCAGTGGGTAGTGAGGGATTCTAACATCTCCAAAAATGAAGAAAGAGTATTGGTCAAATCACGATGAAGATAGTTCGAGGCAGACAATTCTTCATTCTTAGTGAATGCATGAGCATGTTCCAGTACCATATGAATGACATCTAAGACTAAAATTATTTTTCTTATTCCAAACTATGAAGTGAAGAAAAAAACTTACATCCCGTTCGAAACATTCACAAACACCACAGTTGCAAACTCCTCTACCTTCACAAATAGCGCTTTCATTTGTCCTAGAAAGAAATGCAAAGATTAAGATGACAATTGAAAGATGACAGAAATCCATGATAATATTGTACTTGTAGTTTTCGAGTACATAAACTTTCCCTAAATATTTTAAAAAATTTAAATATTCCTGAACAAATTCCTGATCTTCAAAAAATTTTAACCTAAACCAATTCTCTTCCACTCCTTACAAAGCTATAGAACAGTACTTCGGAAACGCTGTTACCTTTTACACTTTGCATCTAAAGCAACGGTTGAAAGACCAGGTGCATCACATTCGCAGTGTCTTCCGACATTTGTCCCATGACATATGCAGACACCACAAACTAAATCACCTTTCCCGTGACATATCGGGGAGTTGTATACAACTCTCTGTAAAATTACGGTATTATTTGGGATTAATTCAGTCACAGAGAAGGAAAATGACAGCAGGCAACTCTTCTTGATAAATCTATATATCTATATATGGTACCATTACGTGTAATAAATTTCAGTCTGAGAATCAGCATCTATCTTGTAGATCTGAGCAGCATTTTTAACAAACATCGACCAAAATTTAGGAATAAAAGAAATCCAAAAATTTCAAGACTAGAAGAATCCTCACATCGGTCTCACAATCGCAATCACACTGCACATGAACATCAACTTGTAGAGTCTCATCGAGACCACTTGGTCCAATTTTCAAATTAAAGTTACGTTCCTTCACGCAATGTGTTGCCTCAAGGGTAACTTCAAACGAAACTTCATCACCGACTTTGATTCCATCACATACGTTTGTTTCTTTCAGAGTATGTCCACTGGAAATAAATTAACCTCTAGAAACTCTCTTTGGAGTTGTAAATGAGAAAAATCATAGCAGAATGATAAATTCTTGTTGCGAGATTTTGAAAAGGCTCTTTTTGAACTAAAAACCGAAAAAATTGAAAATAATGGAAAACTTACTCTAAACATCTCGAACGATACGATAATCTTAGCCCTTGACTTGCATTCGCATTATCAACCATGATAATTTTCTGGGAAATTTTATTATATTCTTCCTCGATAAGAGAAACGATGTTTCTAGAATCATCGGCCAGCACACCAACCGAACTGCTCACGTCAGGTAATGCATCACTGAGCTTAAATTATAATAAATAAGCCGAAGGAACGGCTAACAAAAGTCAACACTTTCAAGAACTGAAAGCAAGCAAAACTAAAAAGTGTCACAATTGGCAGATGGACATGTTTAATAAATTTCAAACCCACGCTAAACAAATATAATAATGACTATTTACTCCAGTGAATCCGAAAAATTGGAATAGGAATTTCGTACATAATTAGTTGTAAATCAAACTGTGCAATCACTAACTACAATGAATTTTAAATGTCTTTTTTTTTTCAGGTGAATGGGAAACTTTCATCACCTGCTTGTAAAGATCTTTATTTTTCTCAGTAACTGCAAAAATCAAATTTGCTTTTCTTTCTTTGATTTTCTGATGCAATAAAGCAACGGACGGATAATCCTGATCAAGCGATTTCGTATAATATCCTTGGTTATCTAAATGACATTGTCCATCATTTGGTACCACAACACCGGCCATCTAAATCAATTAAGTGGTTTAAACATCTCAAATTCTTGTAATTTCGAAACACTTCTAAAAAACCTCATATATTTCTCAATAATTTTAAAATTTCAATTAAATGGAGATCCATAAAACAGAAGCAGTAATATAATTAGCAAACTTCTATAGCTGAATACATATAAATACAGAGGAAAAAAATACCCGTCCATCTCCTGCATAATGAAAACCAGCATCTGTAGAAAACACGATCATTTTTCGAGCACGTTCACGCCAACCAATGCTGTTCTGAAATCTGAGAAATTAGATAAACCCAATTAATATTTAAAATTTCAAAGTTTGCATAGTCTTCGTCGGTTATTTCGCCTAAATAAAATGAGTTGTGCTTTTTTTATAATAACGTATTACAACAACTCTTACTATGACAACATATTCAACTCTTCCCTATAGGCACTAAAAGAAAACTGGTTCAATGTCCTAGAAAATTATAATATGACGAGGCAAGAGATAAGTTAACCTATCGACACTAAAAATATGTCGATCTACAGTAACTGGCAACTAATATCGCTAATAATTCTGTCAGTTTTACTTTGAATCAATGAGAAATACAAAAAATTCTACTCACATTGCAAGTTAAAGCCTGTAGAACAGCGTCAAAGCCACCTTCTGGAGCATCCAAATTTCCTGATATTTCAGCTTCTTCAACTTCTTTCTAAAGAAAAATTTATTGCAAAAATAAAAACTGGTTCGTGGTATTAAACACAGAACGTAACAAACTGACAGTGAAAGAAACCTTGGGAGTTTCAACGCATTTTATTAATATTAGAATTTTGACAGAGTGAAAACTGAGAATGAAATACTCACATTACATATGAGATCATCTATCTTTTTATTTAATTAATTAGTTTGCGAGTGAAGGAGATATTCTGAACTTAAGGCGGAAAAAAATATGATGAATAATTTACTGAAAATCTGGCTGTATCCATGGTAAGACTCATTTGGTTCTTGAAACCATATGGTTGCGCACATTGCTCTGGACATGGTGATAACTGTCTGCAATTTAAATTATGCTCAAGAATAAAGAAAAATGAAGTACTTAAAACTGAGAGCTAAAAAAAATAAAAGGTGCAAAATAGTGGATGAAAAATTCATTTATTTTTAAATACAATTTATCAACAATGACTTTTATCAAATAAATGGTGCGACATAGCAAGTGAATTTAAAAGTTATCATTTTTGGACTCACTTTTCGGGACGAGGGTCCACAAATGGCATTAGTTTTTTGTCAATAAATGAGCCAAATCCAAGTCTAAAGTTTTTTGTGATTGCTTTCATTCGTTCAGCTGAAAAAAAAAAAAACATGCCATCAATAAGAACTGGTTATTCGGACAGAAATGAAGCCGTGAGGTTTATTTTGAAATGTTTCTGGAAAAAAACTCCACCTAACAAATCGCCTAATTCAGACAACTTTTGCTTGTCATCTTTCATTGAATAGGACAGATCCATCAAATAATACAAATCCACTGGATAATCCACAGCTTGTCGATAGGTTACTTGGAATCGAACACGTGCCTCTGAAAACTTATGTGATTGAAAATATTTCTAGAAAGTTAGTAGAATCAAGAAATATCATAGAGACATTTGCAAAACAAATAAAAGTTCACAATAGCGTATATTATGCCTCCTAAGATATAAGAAATTTCTAAGTAGACGTTATAGTTCGCTTTCTATTAGACCGACGGGATATCAAACCTTAATGCTATGAATTGGAAAGTCAGAAAGTTTGTCAGAAAAACAAAATAATTTACTGGGTCGTATATTGACAATCATATGCTGTGGCCGTAACTGAACTGCTTCTTCTTCACTTGCTGCATCACCGGCATTACTCAGTTCAACATTCTATAAGAAAAGAAAAACTTTAATATGTAAACAAAAAATATGCATATGTGGACACTGCAAAAGTGATATACTTATTCTATCTAACAGTTGATAGAGTAATTAGATAGCTGATCCATCGATACAGCCCTTGTTCAAACCATTTCTTATTTATTGCCTCTATTACAAGCTTCAGGGTGATCCTTGTTTCTCAAAAATAGCCCGAATAACGGTTGAAGATTCCTGATAATCAAACGAACCTCAGTTGTTCTCAATGTTGTTTTGGGATTTTCAATTTCAAATCCCGGACAACCGTGTTCAATAAGTCGCTCCAAACTATCACATCGTGGATGTTGGTTTTCGTTGTCAAAATCCTAAAAAAAAATTGATATTCTTATTTCTCCAGAAAAAAACCACTATTATTCATCAGACTGAATTTCATTCAGAATTAACTCGTAATGATCTGATATCAAAATATCCATATCGTAAATTTAGATTGATTAATAGTACAAAAACCAAAACATACTGCTTTACTACACCAGGCACATGTATCGTGGAATTGGATGCATGCACTACACGTGTAATTTTCACGAGGTAAAGAATAGCACGGGAAATCTTTCTTTGATTCAATTACTTCCGATGTTACTGCAAAAAAAAAGAAACTGAGTATATCAGAATCAAAACAAACATATTTTAATTTTTTAGAAAAAGTAATGTTTTGTAAATATATAGAGGAAAATGATGATGTCAAATTGAAATGAAGGATAGCAGCAATACAATATATACACACTTAACTCAATACATTTAATACTATTTCAATTCAACGATAACAGTATAGTTCAGATTGATAGATAATGTTCACAACCTTAACATTATGAGAAACATTCGTTTTATGTGTTTCGTGCTACTGAAGCTAATGGATAATATAATGTTATCATGTTTTGGACAGGTGAAGAAATAAGTTAGGGTCTGAACAGACCAACAAATAATCTTAGATAATTTCGAGTTCAAATTATTCACAATTTGAAATTGACAAAAATATAATTGTCATTTTTTGGGTGACACTTCCAATCTTACCAATTACTTAATTTTTTTTTGCAATATATACAGCAGTTCATTGATCGAAATCTTCCCTGGAATCTAAATTTTTGAGTAACACTTTCATGGAATAATTAAATTATGAAAGAGAGGAGGAAATAACGAACAGTACCATCATCAGTAGAAAATTCTTGAGCCATAGCAATAATGAAAATCGTTGTTGAGAGGCATATCATATGACACCATTCAAGCCTTGTCAACCAACGATCTCTCATCGCGGCTAAATAGAGCTAACTGCAAGAAGTATTTTAGATTAAAACCAAATCATTACCGAAAATAAAACATCGTCGTTGCACGAAAAGCAAAGATCGCTATTTTGTTTGGATGAGTCATACATTCAAAAAAAAAAAATCTCGGCACAATCAAAATGTTGAAAAAGTTTTACTTCAATTAAGCCATAATTGTAGTTAGTATAAATTTGTGTTTTGCAAAAAGTAAATTGCGGTAAGAATCGAATCCAAAATTTTTAGCAAAAAAGTTCGAGAATTTTGAAGAAAAGAAGCATTTGAATGTAAATAGAAAAGACAACTGTACTTTGTATCGATCAGAATGTTAAAAGAGTAAAGAAGAAATCCTATCACTTTGAATATACTGTCACATGTATACAATTATCCAGGAAACAATAAATCAGATTTTTTCCTTAACTTTGTATAAAATTATATCAAATCTTATCAAAGATATAAATATGTTAAAGGAGTCCATTTCTCATAATTTTATTTCATCGGATATGAATTTATGTGACAATGTCATGTCAAACACTGTTTGAAGGACATTAATTATGTGACAAAAGAGCTGAAACAACTGAGGTATAGGGTAAGTATGAACTAATTTTTGAATAAGATTTATTGATAATGCTTATCGGTTGATAAATGATTAATTCATCAGCCATAGTCCATGAAAAAAGAGAAACGTGCAGTGAATTTCAAAATATAAAAAACTTTCAATAAAAATAATTTAAATGTTGTATTAGACAAATTATTATTGATGCACATCTTTCAACTAATAAAATAGAAAGTTATTTTAAATGAATCAGAATTGGCTAATTTTAAATCAAAACTGTTTAAAGAAAATTATGATAACTGTAGAAACCGTCAACATTATCATTGTTTAAAGATAAATATGATCAGTATCCGTTAGAATAGATCTAAATGATCAATGAAGAATGTTTTGTCCTATAAGTATGAGAAAATAAAAATTTACTGGTATATGAGAAAAAAAAGCATTTTAAAATTTTGGAGAAAACATCTCAATTGGTGAGAATAGAATGCTACAAGTAGTTATAACTGATCGAAGATGAATTGCAACGTTATCGCTCTTCTACTGCTAAAAAAGGAATTCAAGTTCCGATTAAAGAAGCCTAAGAGATGTAGCTACTTTGAATGAAATAGTATGATGCAGGACAGGAAGACAAAATTCATCATGACGATGACTCATCAAAGTGATAATTACACCGGAAATTATTCTCGTTTTTATTGGATCAAGATAATAACAAACCGTTTGCGCTTATTTGTTCAGCTTTCAATTGAATCAGAAATTAAAACGAATACTTCTTATGATACATTAGAGAATTTTGCAAAGCTAATCGAATGATTCAATATGACATAGATTCACGCAATTGATGATTGTATCACTATCGGATACGACCACATATCTCTGTTATTCTGTCGGATTTATTGCTGGCTAAGTAGCGGAAATTCTTTTTATACAACAACTGTTTTCTCTTTCTCTTCCTAAATTTAAATAGAACTAATTCAGTTAGAACTGAGACCGTTAACATGGGGATAATATTCAATATAATGCAACCGGGTTAAAACCGGGTTAAAGGTCAATCTTTTTCTTTTTTCGAAGAATCATAATTACTGCTACTACCAAACGAAAAGGAAAATAAACAACAATAAAAATGAAGAGAGATAGGGAAACAGTTGGTTCTCGAGACCTTCCAATCAAGACACTACAGAAAGTATCACCGAACTATTATGTGTCTGTCTGTGTGGTGTGTATGTGTGTGTGTGTGTCTGTCAATCAACTACCACTTTGCTTATCTGTTCTCGTCTTCGTTGCAAACTGAAGTATAAGAGAGGTCGGGTCTATTCTAGATCATTGCAACTGATGTGGGTGGAAGCTGTAACTCCTCTTTTAACTTCTTCCTCGATATTGCCTCTGATAGCATAATATGTAAAACCTCCATACACATACACACACATACACACACACACACACACCCACACACACACATATATATATATACACACAAACAATCATATCCATTTACTTTACAACACTATTAGTTGAAAATTACAAAACAAAAAAGCAAATAAATGTTAAATAATCTATAGAAAAATGATAGTACGGATATGATATCAATATATCAATAGATATCTTAGAAGTGATATGTAATAGATTAACACTATAGAAGATAAGAAATAAAGATGTATTAGAACAGTGGTGTAACAATTCGATCAATGAATTCTGCCAATGTTTCATATGTCCATCTATGGTCATCTTTTTCCCTTTCTCTTCCAATAATGGTTCTTCTTAATGCAGCTAACACTCTTTATAGTGTATTATTAAATCGATCATTTCCAGATTTGTTATCAAGTACATTTCTACAACTTATTTTTGTCTCTCTATCATATCGTGATAGGTTCATATATTGGTATGATTGGTCAGTTATGAACACAACAAATATAACAGCGGTAATGATATTGTATGAATATCCCACAACAAATTTACTGCATATTATGCGTAATTCAATCCTTTAATCATACTAATAGATGACAATACAAAGAAATAAAATGATCGCTTTCCATTTACTCGATTAATTATAATACAAAAGAAAAAAATTTTTCACGCATATTTCGCAATAAATGACAGGTATTATTTAAAAATTCCTTTCAAAAAATAATTCCTGAAATTAATTCTCAATTTCAAATTTTGCAGAAGAGAGCTGCTCAATGGATATCTCGTGCTTGCAATGATCAGATGGATTTGATAGTCCCACATGAGATCAATTAGTATTAGAATTTTTGAACATGCGAGCAATTCAAGGATTTCAAAGTGAAAAAAAATTGATGCGGTGGTGAGTTATCCAGAGTTTCAGAATGAATTATCAATATCGATAGGACATACAGGAGGAATTTCAAGGATTCTGGTAATGAGCTGATGTTAGACTCCCTTAGCTATGGAGACGGGAACAACAATATGAGACCAACGTTCAGCTGACAAATAAATCAAATTATCAATGTAAAATTGGCGAAAACAAAAAAAGGAAAGTAAAAACAACAACTGCATTTACCATTTACCGTTAACGAACTGACAATTCTTATACGCAAATCTCACTAAACAAATAACAATCTGCATGAACATTAGCAAGGCAACAGCTTATTGATGAATGAGGCAGATGAAGTGCATTTTATGCAGATTAAAATTGGAAAATTTCTTTTTACACAGCAAAAACAGAAGAATAAGCAGACACAATAAAAGTGTAAATACAAATGACTGAGATCAGTTTCTAAAAGCATTTTCATTAGAAATTTCCGATTTTACAAAAACGGAACAATATTATAATTTCATGGAAAAGAACCAACGGTTATGTGAAATTTTACAGGAAAAATTGTTAACTTAAATAGCAGTGACGATAATTTTATAAATACACGCACAATCAAGAATTGGCTTAAAATAATGATTACAATCACAATTACCAAAGAATGGGTAAGACATGAAAGACAAAAATGCTTTTAAGAAATATCTGTGTGAGATGGTTGCATTCCACCTGTGGTATTACCAACTGAAGGTGTACCTCCACTACCACTTGGTGGTTGCGATGTTACGTAACGTTGCTGAACACTGGCTTGACTTGAGAGAGTTATCGGTGGTAAGTATTGTGTTTGTTGTGCTGGGATGCTCACTGCATGATCTAAAATATTCAAAATTTATCAAGATACTCAAATCGGAAAAGCAAGAATAGAAAAACTGGCAGCTCGAATCAAATGATAGCTGCTATTCAAACGGAGGTTTGGATTGAGTAATATACTGTCACATTTTGAAATGTGGAAATCTTCCGTTAAATAGTTGCTAATGTCACTGATTAAACTTCACCCTCAATTTAAATGAAGGGATAAAAACATGAAATTACAAGAGACCTTGTAACATAGCAGAAGCCGAACTCCCAACACCTTGTACCGCGACGGTTACTTGCCTGGTACTTGACGAAGCACTTGAAATGGTCTGCCGTGAGATTCCACCTAAGCAAATACTTATTATATTTATCGAAAGGAAAACAATAGGTAATAATAAAGGAGATTTTATAAGGAACAGATGAGAGATTTTGCCCTCTTACTGTCACTTCGAATTTAGGATCCGACTACTGTCTACAAAACCCAATCCAAAATATTTGCTACACTTCGGAAATAACGCACTTCATTATAGTAATTACAAAAAATAAAACAATATATGCCCTCCAAAGACCCAGAGAACACGCAGAATAGTGAAAACGAAAAATTCGAACGTAAAAGTTAAAAAGTTTTCCTTTACAAAACTGATTTTGAACTATATTCATTATTAATATTTATTCAACCGCATTTGGTCATAAGCAATAGGAGCCAAAAGTTATGCACTTACCGGCAGATGGTAACTGTTTGGTTGTTGTAGAACCAGTAACATTTTCACCACCTCTTGAACTACCACTCATAACTAGTCCAATTGACGGAACTCGAGAGCTTTGATAACCAATATTGCGTCTTCAATAGGCACCAGTTAAATCTTTTTTGTAATATATAGTATTTCCAGTCCGTTAGGGCAATCAATAAATGCTTTAAGAATAACATAATTTCAATTCTAATATCAGTTAAAGTTAAACGCATTAGTTCGAACTCTCAAATTTTCCATCTTCCTACATTAACGATGATCCTCTTGGCCATCAATAATTAAGTGATGGTACTCCAAAAAACACAGGTCAACTTCGCCACCTCGATGGAAATTTTGTTATAAACTTACGGTATTGTTCGTATCTGTTGTACGGGGCTACCACGTGGTAACATCATAGCAACCTGCAGAATGAAATATAATTTTTAATTTCACAACTTTCTCTTTTTTTACTTCCTGACATTTTTTTACCTCACTGATATTCGATTTTTAACACAGTCAACACCTTTTATCAATTCATTAAGGATACTAATCCAATAATGACAGCACTTCTCAATATTTGGTGTTTCAGAAATTCAAATTTCAATACAACTAATAATTTAAATAAAATACCTGCGGTTGTCCACCAATTGTTTTTGCATGGATTGCGCCTGCGGTACGTTTTGGTGTAATTCGTTGTCCACTAGGCATCATTCGTACTTGTGATTGTGGCATCAGGTAAGTTCTGTCGCCAGCAGCTGTTGTAACATATAGACGACCCTGTTATAAAAACATTTCTTACTTTTCAAACCAACAATTACTTAAATAATTAGAAAACTCACGCACTAGCTCCATATCTCAGAAAATTCTTAAGTGTATAATAAGTAAAGAAATTGATAAAAATCTGCTTCCAGACAGTTAAATTTAGGCAAGTAAAGCATTCAGTTCTACATATGTATGGGACGTTTTGGAAAGTACGCAAAAAGTTTATCCGAAAAGAAAAATGTGTAAAACAGAATAGCATATAACCGGTGCTCGCTGATTTATTTTAGACCGGGCATCCTGTCGCATAGATATTCCGCCAGTTTGGATTTGTGGTCGAATCATTTGTATTTGACTCGTTTCGCCGAGTTGCGAACCATCTCCTTGCGACATAATTAGCGTACGTCCAGCATGTGACGTGGTTGCATATATCTGTTGTTGCGCTTCCGGAGATGTTCCATATCCGGTCGCAATCTGGAACATTTTTTGCTGAAAAAAATTCATTTTAAAGGAAAACATGGGATACATCGTATATCAATTCAATTATTAGAATTTTAATGACATTCGAAAATTACTAAAAAGTAGTACTTCGTTTTTCACTCAAATATTTCCAAAATTCCTCTAATGATGAAATGCAAAGTTAGTAATGTAAAATAAAAGTGCAAAAAAAGATAAGTCGTGGAAGCAAGTCAACAAACAAACGCCATTTCGACAAAGTTAAAGGTGAAATAAACGATCAAATATTTCGATCTCGTCTTCAATTGGAGTAAACAAATTTAAATGATTATTTGCCATTCAGATATTTGCTAACCCTTTGTGTGGTAGGCGCAGAAAGTCCTTTTTTTGCTCCTGTTGACGGTATTGTTCGATAAACGGTCTGTCGCTCACCAGCACCTTCTTGCCGTGTTGTGTACTGGAAGCGACTACCAAGTTGCTGTCCAGACAGCTAAAAATCGAAGCAAAACTATTTTTGCATCGGAAGCTTTCCATAAATCCCACTAAAATTAATATAATTGAATATAGAAAATAAGGCTACTCCATAAATAAACGTTTCTTACAGTATCTTGAGAATTAACAACAACAGCGTAGGGTTGTTGCCCACCAGATGATCCCATCTGTGTACTTCCTGTCATAATGATTTGATGCTGAGTTGAAGTTCCTGAGCCAACCGAAATCGCAACACGTCGAGTACTGATCTGGTGAGCACCAGGTGCAGCACCGGATACAGCCTGGAATTTCGGAAACTGAAAATTTCAATTTTTTAATTCATATTATTGAGAAGAAAACAAAACGAAAAGGTAATTTAAAAAAACAAAATGATCATAAACCTTGATCCACACAAATTAATACAACGATGATTCTTCTGTTTAGAAGATGAAATACAAAAATTTATCACCCAGTGCAGACCCATAACAACTCCAACTTCATTCTGCATAATGGGGATAAATAAAACCAAGAAACCATTATTATCGCTTACTCCTCAGTTCTATATTTCAAACAGCACGCCATTTTCGAAAGTTCGGACATCTAATTTAGTTTGCAAGAATGATATAAAAGCATTTGCAATGTGATTTTAAAAACACAAAAAACACGTTAATCGAGCAAATATTAGTAATCCACGAATTATATAGACCTTCAAATTCAGAAATCACCTACCACTTGCGGGTGGTCAACATAAGTTCGTTGGCTAACAATTACTTGAGGCGCATCAGCTGCATATGCTGTACCTTGTCCAGATATATTGCTCACAAGTTGACCTTGAACACAGCCACCAGAAGCTGTAAAACAGTCAAAAAAAAAATAATAATTTTGACGAAGCAGATGGTTTTTTATTAAGTACAAAACAAAAAGCAGCGAAACTGATTTATGAATAATGAGCAATCAAATAAAATATTTAGCATGCATCAAGTTGCAAATATATTTGGAATATAACATGATATAAATCTCTGAAAAAAATTAAAAGAACAAAAAAGAACTGTTCACTAACTATATGTTCTCACAGTCGAAACAGCAGGGGTATTCATCACTGATGTTGCAGTGGCAGCAAGCTGTTGCTGTGCATGCTCCATGACAGCCCCATAACTTACTTTCTGATAATGTATAATACCAGGGATTGCAGTGACTGCCGATTCTTTACGAATTAATTTCTGTTCATGACTTCGTAGCTGTTCCATAACCTAGATTATTATGAAAATGCTTCATTTTTATATTAATCTGCTAACTACAATTTCTGAAGATCTTTCTCACTATAGTGTAAGTGAAGACCAGTGGAAAACATGTCAAATCCAGTTATTCCAAAATTAGAACTAATATGATTTCATTGACTCGAACAGGACTGTTCGATAACTGCAGTAGTAATGGTCAATAATTGTCACTAGAACCATCCGGTATTCCTTGAAACACTGTAATTCTATTTCTTAATACATACAAGGCTAACCATAAGCATGCCTTCCTAAAATTATCAGGAAATTTTCGTAAATGACCTCAACAAACTAACCATAGCTTCTTTCTTTTGCTCCTCTTCTTCCTTCAAACGCGAACGCTCTCGATCCTGTTCACGTAATTTTTCACGTCGTTCATTGCGATAATCAACCACTTCAGAACAAGTTGTTGTAGCATCGTAACGTATCCCTAGTTCAGCAAATTTCAATTCTTGAGATTGCGTCGGACACCACTTTTCCATACCATCGTCAGCTGCAGCGAGTATAAAAGTTTTCTAATGCATTAAGAAAGAATAAATTATTTTTGTAAAGTCCCAAAAGAAATGTCACTCAAATTGGAGTGCAACACATGGAAATTGAAACGAAGAAATGTAACTTTGGGGTTTTGGTAAAAATTATTTAAAAATATTACTCGTTTTTGGACGGAATAAAACAGTTTGCTTTAGTGATGCTGCTTTCAGCGCTTTAACTTTTTTATCATATTGATTTGACATGAGCTTAAGAATGTCCGCTAAGTATTGCTGATCGGTTTTCGTACGTCCACGCTTCATGTGAACTGCAAATTGGCATATACACAACAGTTACTGATGAAACGGTTTGTATTTAATTCAAACCATATTCAAATTCAAACTTAGCTACCTGATAACTATTACTCTCCGTCTTATTAGTTAACTTCATAATTAACTAGTAGTTTTTCAATCAAAAATTTTTGGAAATTTGAGCCAATAAAGAAGCCTAAATTTTTTAATGACCGAAGTCTCAAAAACTTCTTCATTAATTTCAAAATACATGAGAAAGATAACCATAAACTCGATTAAGCTGCTAATTCAATTGACGTCGAAACATGCTATTTGTGCAACTTACTCATTTCCCCCGTTGACAGAGGGACTCTCCGCGTCTTCTTCGTTATTGGATCTAGCGTAACCATACGTCCCTCTTCACGTGGTTGCACTACCATTTGATAATGCAATGAGCATTGTCGCGGTGAACTTAATGGATATATTTTTTTTTAACTGAGATGAAGAAAAAATACTTTTATCAAAGAATTGAAGAAAAAACCTTCATTTATTGATAATATCTATAAGATCAGGTAAGGATAAAAGTTTTTGATAACCTCACTTAGTTCAAGATATTCCTCAATTTTTGTTTGGGATGCAGTATTCATCTACTTAGAATGCTGGATACACCTAAGCCAGGATTACCGCGATAAAGATTACAAGAGTTAGATTAACGAGACAAATAATCTATTAGCTGCGAAGAATTCTTGAATTTAACGAAAATTGAGAGAAAATCTCATTCAGAAGACAAATAAGCGAAGGTGTCGAAACTTACCGATAGATTTCCGACGATGTTGCCAGCAAAACCGACACCATGTCCCAATTTGCATACTGCCCAATTTTCGATGAATGTAAATGGTTTGGTAATCGTTGCAATTCAGTTAGAACCTGAAAACCACAATATATATAAGTTTGCAATTCAATAATTTTTCCTACAAACTGAAAATAAAACTTGAAAAAAGCACAAAATCTAAACAATAACCATAAGCGCCTCATAGTCTTCCGCAATACTCCATTCCGATCCATCGTAATCGATCGCTTCGCGATGTCGTGGAGGTGGTGTGAAAGGACGTCGTAATTCGGTTTTCCCACAGCGACTATCAAGCAAGCTGGGACGACCGCTAAATAAAGTCATGATTCGAATGATTCAAATGCACGAAACCAGTTTAATATATGCGTGCCTACGTGATCGTAAAAATGGCATAAATTGAATAATGAACCATGTTTTTATCAATCTATCCAAAACTTACGTTATCGAAGTCAATTTACGTCATTTGCTTCCTCTAATAAAGAAGGATGTATCGTCAAGAGGTGTCTTCATTTTCCAAATATTGATAATTTTGAAACAAACTCAGAAGAACTGGGAAGTTTCAAGGACACTATCCATCTTAATCTCCTTTATTGCAATCCAAAATCAAAATTTTTACCTTCCAACTTGAGATCTTTGTGTTCCCTGAGCTGATAATGCTTTTTGTGCTGACTTTCGTACGCTATCGATTGCGTCTAAATAAACCAGATGGTTATAGCAACGTTCACGAAAAAAATCTTTTCGAGATTTAACAAAGTTCCATTGAAATGATATTCTTCATTAAGTTGTTAAAAGTTAATTTAAATTAAATTAAAAAAACTGAAATGGAAAACTTGAATTTATCCAATACATAACATACCATCAACAGAACCGGGTAAACGTGAAGGTGTGGCAGGCCTTAACAGATTTGATGTATCAAGATAAGCAGCACCAGATGATACACCCGTCTGAGGTATTAAATTGATACCACGTTCATGAGAAATTGATGAAAGCGAAGCAGTAGGAGATGATACGATGTCACGGACAATACCACTAGCTACTGCAATTTGTAAAAGTTTATCTTACATTCACGTAACTGAAACTCGCTCTCAAGTACAATTTCTTCTAGTTCCCAATAATTTAAATCTAGTAAATAAAAGGAATAAGAAACTAACCAGTACACATGCCAGTTGGTGAAGGAGGTAGTGCAACAATTGGTGGCATTGCAACATTTGGCATTGCACCTGGCGTCAATTGATATGGTGCCGATGCTGAGACTAGAACTTCTGACACAAAATGTTCCGGAACATGTGATGAAGTCGGTATAAGTGGTCGAGGCCGATGAAGCTCATGAATTGTAGTTGGTAAACGACATTCAGCCATCGGTAACTGCTCAAACCAATATTCACCAGTTGAATCGTAGTAAATATCATCACCACTATCAGAAGGAGGAGGTGAGGGCGGTAGCCAGGTCTGGAAAAGTTTTATACAAATTTGCAACATTTCAAACTTAATTGTGATGTTCGTTTCAAAAAATCTTGATCGGATGACTATAAACGGATAGCAAGACTCTCTAATCTGGAAAAAGCAAAACAGATAAGTGCATAAGGATTGAGGATAAAATAACATACCAACATTTCCTCGCCAGGTATGTCCAAACAGATTACCTGAAATTAATTTCCATAATTCAATTTGGAACTGCAATGCAATTTGAAATTATATATTACTACTCCTTATTGTACATATCTAATCGTATATTAGCATTTGTGAGATTTCAAATATAAATTTGTTGCTGTGTACTTTAGACTTATTATTTCAAAAAGTACTCGCACATAAGCAGGCGAAGAAAAACGTATTCTACTGCAAATTATTCCAATTCCGATTCATTTAGCACATCAAATAGACAATTATTGCACACTGCAAACAATTATAGCTAGCCAAATTAGAATTTAAATGATTTAACCACTAATGATCTAAGTATTTTTGCAGAATCCGGGTACGATTGTCCTTGCCTTGAATTATGCCACCGCCAAAAACTGCCGTATCGTATATGTGGAAAACCTAATCACACCACTTTTTCTGCACTCTGTACAAGTAACTTCAGAGTATTGCAAGCGAATCCACATACCGTCTCTCTTTACTTTTTCGACACACTTTGTAAGTTCCGATGACTAATGATTACATCTGGATAAATTGTAATGGCTTATTTTTCATTCATCGGCAATCTATCAATCTTAACAGTATCAATATAACCATCCACATTCAAAACAGCGAGATCTCTTGTTCTGATCAAACATACCAGTGTCAAAAGCTGATATTTCAAAATAACTCTCTTTCTAGCAACCTCTTAAGCTTTTCTCTTTCCAGAGACTGCGCATTATTTCCCACACCGATTACTTCAGATATCACCCAGTTCTAATAATACACTCTAGTATAATTGCTGTAACTTCATCCTTCAACAACTACCTTTTTTGAGGCATAAATCCTCAACAGTTTAAAATTTTACTGGCAAGGATAAGGGAGAAATTTATAAGCCTTTTTCCCATATATTATATCAAAATTTATGTCACTCATAGACTATATCGTTGTGATCATTGTGAAACCTTGCTCTTTCTCTCATCTTTTCGACAACACACTTGAGAAGCCATTTGCATGATTTTTCATAATCCTCCTCCCTCTTTTCGAACCTCACATTACCACTGCAAACACCAGAAAGGGTACAAGCCCTTGAAAGTTAAATTTCAGAAAAATTTAAACTTAATAAAAAGGCCTTACAAGCGTGGAACATGTGAAACTTTCCTTTTTTCCTTAATCAGAGCAAGGCCTCACACGTGTGTAGTCGAAAATGTAAACACAAAACATTTTTTCCAAATGCATCTTTCTTTCTCAAATATTCAACAAGAAAAAAATCAAACATGTTGAAAAAGAACAAAAGCTTTAAAATATAGCAAGGTTTCTCAAAATACACAACTAACAATACATGAGCAAATAAATTTCCGTGGGTGTGTATATTCAGCATTATCAATCAATGAAACGACAGTGCAAAGAAAGATAAACTTTCATAAGTTTTTCTAGGAATAACCTTTGAGATTTTTTCCGATTTACACGTATGACACATGCCGTACGTTATAATGCTTAATAGTTACCAATAATTACTAACAAGCGACAACTCAGTGTTAGGATTTTAATGGTTCGCTTCGGTTTTTTTTTCAGACTTCCATATTAACCTTCCCTACACGATTAATTTTGAACGAGACTTCACTAACAATTAATCAGAACGTACGTTTGGAAAACCACCAAAAAACATCTACTTTCATCACTTATTAAGCACTCCTATTCTCTAACATAGATCAAAGAAAAGTTATCCAGATTCTGAAATGTTCCCGGAACCCGTATTCGAGGTGGACGAAGATTCAGCCTCACCGCTCCTTGACTCACCACGTTTCCGCAAACACAATCTAGGCCGTTCATAGTCGCCTAGTGTCGGTTTTGCCCGTATTCCCGGCAACGAGTGATGATGACTTGAAGCTTTATGAGCCGAAGAAACTGGTTTCGCAAATTCGAAGCTTCCACTTTCACATCGCCTTCTTATCGTTGTTTGCGCTGAAAATTTCGAAGAACCAGGAGCTGTACGTAACTGCTGCGATGGCCTATATGAAGTCGTAGCAGACGGTGACGAGAATGTTTGACGACGCGACATCACTGACGTCCTTTCACCTCCCAAAACAGAATAAGAGGATGACAGCGACGGCGAAAAACTAGTAAAAGTGTTGGTCCTGGATGAAGTCCTAGAGTTGGAAGAAGCTGACGATAACAGCGAAAACGACGTGGTGGCTAAGGATGAAACTGGAGAATTTGATGTATGACTGGAACTGGATATGCAACGCGTTGCAGCCGACGCTTTGGTAAAAGCAACTGAAAGTGGAACAACTCTTGCACAGGAACTTTCCTTCACGCCGAATCTCGTTTGCCGCGATAGCGCTGCTTTAGGAAACTTTTCGGTCGTCAACTTTTGGGGGAAGAACTTGAGTTGAGACTTGGAAACTAGTGACGATAGACTGCTCTCAGATTCGGGATGACTTTGCACATTAATTTTATCCGTCGTTTTCCGCAGTTTAGTTACTACTGTTTTGTTAGTACTTGTACTTTCCGAAACAGACTGCAACGGTTTAGTTTGAACAAGACGTGGGGATGAACGTGTTTTCAACGTAGAGAATGTTGTTGAACGTAAGTTGTGTGAATGTAATTTATGTAACTGAGGCCTAAGTGTAGCTAAACGTGAAGTCGATGCTTTTGAGCGTACCTCGTCCACAGAACCGGGAACATCGAATCCAGTGAGATAGGTCAATGAGATCTCATCGTCGCTTTGCTGTTCGCCATTGTCTTCCTCCATCACATCCTCTTGGGCTTTCATCCACTCATCTTTTTTCGAATCAATCATGGCCTGCAATTAGAAACATCAATTTTTTATAGTTCAAGTGATTTTATTACAGTTACCATTAGCAGAGCAGAACTACAACTACAAACGAATCTAGTTAGGCAAAAAGGAATATAAAACTATGATGTTCAAAACGAGACAACTTCCTAAAAAGCTGACTGACGTTAATTTTGACAAGTAAAAAAAAAATGCATGAAACTTTGACAAGTTTCATGCATTTTCTTCTCAATTACCACCAGCACCATTAGGAATATGCATCGCAGTGAACGACCGAACGGCAGTCGACACAACTGATAGTCTAATAAGTTCAAGTTTAAAATAAATGAGACTGAAGACGTCAAAAACTGCAATAACCTTGGCCTCTTTTACTTCTTCTTCAAATTCTGGTTTATATTCAGCTTCCAAAAAATTGACTGCATACCGTTCAATTGGTTTTAACTGAAAAACAGAAACTTCATCTTTTATACTGCACCTATTTTAGATAGAAGCGTTCTGGGAAAACCTTTCAATTATGATTTAATGATTTACAAGAATTCTATCAGAATCGTGACGTATTTAACATCTTATCCATTACTGCGGATGAAGTCTAACTCTCAATTACACTGTCAATATCTCTTCAAGCGATCAAAAAGTACCCCACTACTGACAGTCATTAAATCCTATTAAAACTGAATAATAGAGAAAAGTTACAATATACCTGATTTATAAGTTCTAAATATTTGGATTCGATCTTTTCTTGACTGTTCTCAACAGAAGCTATTAAAGCATTTTCATCGAACTCAGCAATGTCTGCTTCCACTTCAGCATTTGCTCGCTGTGCTGCATGAACGTCCTGTATATCTTCAATTGTTGCCATGGCCTAGACAAAGCACCGAATCAGAATGACTACTGCCACTGTTCATGTGATTCAAGTCAGAGCAACTGCTGGCAGTGGACGCCAATCAGCAAATCATAACGTGCAGTCTATCCATTGCTTACATTAATACATTTCAGATACAAAAAATTCTGCTAAGGAAAATCTGAAGAGTATATTCATTTTCCGTAATTGAATAATTTCAAATGCAAAGACATACCTTCTCAATTTCTTTATTGTCCGCCACAGCGACTGGAGCAACGACGTCTGCTACATTTGCAACACCTTCAAACAAGTCCCTCACATTATCACCTTTGAAAAATTCTGGTGTAAATCCTGCTTCGTCAATGGCCATTTCACCAAGACGTCGCTTCTGCATCGCTTTTCGCAAAATATTTTCTTCAATTGTTCGCTCACTGACTAACCGATAGATTGTGACGTTTCGTGTTTGCCCAATCTAAAATCAAAAGTTCATCAAATCTGCTGCTCCAAAAACTTCACCACCTACTCAAAATTTCAAACTCATGCTGATCTTTAAAAGCTATTCAGATGGGCAATGCTGACAAATGTTGCAGAACAAGTAAAGAAATAAAAGGATCACTTACACGGTGACAACGATCTTGTGCTTGTGCATCCATCGTTGGATTCCAGTCGGAATCATAGAAAATCACCGTATCTGCTCCAGTCAAATTAACACCTATACCACCTGATCGAGTTGATAGAATGAAACAGAAAATTTTTGGATCAGCATTGAAGCGTTCCGTCATAGCCTGAAAATATACTAGATGTCCCAAATTTAAAATTCATCAAAATTTTAAAACTAAATATTAGCTTGTTTTGCTCTTTTTTCTCATTTGAACACAAATGGCTTTTTCAAGCTTCTAAGTAAATCGTAAATTCATGTTGTTATTTTTATTTTTCTCTAAACAACTGCTACCAGATAATGTTAGATTTAGAATGGCAAATAAGCACTTCGATAGAGCTTTCTGGTATGTAAGCAGTGTGTTCTAGTAAACAAAGATAAAACTGGTGATACCAAACATTTAGCAAATAAGTTACCTGTCTCTGTTCAATTCCAGTCGTCCCATCCAGTCGAAAATATTGATAACCGTGGAAAGATAAGAAAGCTTGCAAAATATCCAAAACCCGCGCCATTTGTGTAAAAATCAGACAACGATGTTTGTACAGGAAGAGGTCACGCAACAGGCTGTTTAGTACTTGCAGTTTACCTGAAACACTAATGTTAATGCTGTCGAAAGTAATAGATGAATCCACATCTAATATTCTTTTGGAAATTTTTTTTTTGTTTAAATAACAATGGAACAGAGGAAACGGAAGAGTTAGAATGACTATGCAAAAATACATGTAAGCATATATTCAAAGCGATGCATGCATATGATTGTTACACTTTTTAAAAAAAGGAACACTTACCACAATCATATTCAATTAATCGCAATTCCGGAAACTGTAGCTTCTGCATCATATCTATATGAGAAAATAGTCTGTCAGAATCCAAAACCAAGCGATGACATTCTTCATTCAAATCATCCCATTCTTTTCGCATGTAGGCGTGACATCCAGTAGAATTAATTTGCAAAACAGGCTCATCTGCCAGAGCGCCGTGGACAAAAACAGTGAATCTGTGAAATTACAAGATATAATGAAAGCTTTTATATTTTGCGGATAATTTTCGATGTATCGACAAAATGGGAAAATTGTATTGTCATCTGGATTATTTTTTACCAGAAATTATGCAAGTGAGCAGCAGTTACTGGAATTAGTCTTGCTCGTTTGGTCTGGTCAGTACTTGTCCGACACCGAAGAAGAGAATGAACTTATTCAACATTAAAACAAAAAAAAAAAAAAAAATGTCGGAATATCAGTTTCACCTTTGCGATGCATCACTAGTCCAATCAACCAACGACTCTGTCAACCATCCCAATGAATCTATAATAAATACATAGTTGAAGTAGTGATTGCAAAGAACGCCAGAACACATATTTTATCAAAGAAACTCTCACCATGAAAAGAAAACAATTTTTGCACACCTGTTGTTGATAAATTATAACGATGATGTTTCTTTCGGCCCAATTCTCTTTTGATGACAGATAATAGTTCATCTGATACCAACGGCGTGCGGCAAACATTAGGGAATAATAAACGACGAGAGCAAATCGCTGCACAGCGTTGCAACCTTTCCACTTTCATCTGTTCCACAGATCTCGACGTATCTGGCTTAAAGAAAATAAATAACTAAAAGTCGCTATCACATCTTTGTTTCACATTTCGAAAACTCCAGCAGAATAATTATTTAACATGTGAAAAAAAAAAATACAAATTACACAGAGAAGAAAATGATAAAGGTCCACAGTATTACTCATATATGTAAAATTTCCTTAGCAATGCGAAAGTAGAACTAAAGCCATTCGAAACTAAAAGTTTCTCAAATTTTAACAGAAGGAAGTCATATCAAGCATATTTCAATACGATTTACACTAGACAAATGAGTAAAATTAGCCACTCTTAGACGTTTATATACTCACCAGAATGAGGAAGTCATATATATCTGATTTTTCAACGGCTTGTTCTGTAGCTACGGCAGGCTTCACTTCATCAACTTCCATTATCTCAACTTGAGCTCGGTTAATATCAACCGCAGTATCGACATTACCCACACTAGCAGATTCTGGCTCTAATACCTTCACTTGCTGTGCTCGACTTATCTGGAAGATACAAAAAATTTTAATCGGCTAACACTGCTAACCGAATAAAATTATTCAGTCTCACAACAGTGAAAAACTAAAAGACTTCGTAAATAGAAGTAGGGGCGGATGATTAAAACAATCTCTCAGTAACTTCCGAGGTACAAGCAATGCTCAAAAAAGACAGATACATGTTCGGATTGTTTTGCACATTTTTTGTGTAATAGACAATATTTACCGGGAAGGTTGCAGCAATATGAGTCTCAGGAAGTGATGTACAGCCATTGTTCACCGTCCCAGCGCTTTTTGCAGAAACGTCGGTTGAAGAAAGTGTTTGTGACAAAATCGTTGTGGAACGAAACGCTGGCTGAAATCGATTTCTCGTAAAAATCTCCGCAAAAAAGATGGAAAATATTTTCCGAAATAATTGGGACTTCAAAATTATGGAGTTGGAAAAAGGGATCAAAATTCAAGAAAAACCAACAGCTGACTTACTTTGAGTAACGGGACAGCTGTGGATGAAGATGTAGTTGTTGGTTCTACCGTACTTTGTTTCGCTGACAAAAGTTTTGGTGATGTTTGTAGTGATGGTTGCGAAGAAGTCCCAGCAGATGTCTTGGTAACAGCAGCAACGGTAGCAGTATTATGCGAAGTTGCTGCACCAGAAACTAAGAGACGGCTGCCAGCTACAGAACTTGGTTCACATTCACGAACTGTATGACCACCGGTACTATCAACTACCTGTGAAACATTGTAAATTAGGATATAAAAAAATACTAAAATTCTAAATATAATTCCACTTGATAAAAATCCCAAGAGATTTGATCTCGAAATTTAAATATAACAAATATACCAGCTGATAAACTCGTGCATTGCCAAGATCATCGACCGAAACATATAGTTCATTTCCCCGTGGAATGCCTGAAAGACCGAAGAACGGGAGTGAAAATGGTGATGATAATTTGATGACAAGTGAACAATTGATATTTAAAGCATCAAGACTACCATAACTATTCAAGTTTGTGAGCAATAACTTGTTAACAGTAATCTAAATTGGTGCCTGATGCTTATATTATGGAGAAAGCAGTTTCTAGAAGAACTTGCAAAAACTTTTCTTACCTGCTGCTGGCAACGGGACTGGCATAAAAACTTTTGATCCTTCCCTCGTTTGCGGTTGTGGGTGCAGCTGCTGTAATTCAAAAGTTTTATAGAACTAAAATTTAATCTGTCTGTTTGAAGATTTTTCGATAGAGTAGATAGAAAATTAGCATTTAAGAAAGCACAGGAATTACAAAATGATAGAGAGAATTTCTTAAACCAAATAATTGGAGAACAAGATTGTGCTGACCGGTGGTGGTCGTGAGAAACGAAACCCTCCTAAATTTGGCATTGGTACGTCCACCGGATTTGAAAGATGATCGTTCAACACTTGTTCATTAATAGCTAAACGACGTCCTTCGGTGTACGCAAAGAGAGAACCACGTGAAGGTGAAAATTTGAAAAGATCCAAAACATCCATTTTTTCTAGGTCCTTTCTGAAATTTCGAAACGAAATAATAGAACATTTCTAGCCATGAATGAATAATTTATATCCGAAGCACACCTAACTCTTAATAAAAATAGATTGAAACTTGAAAATTAACTAACCCTTGACAAATATTCAACAGTGTACCCGGCAAAGTAATGGTAAGACGTTGTGTTACAAAAGGTGACAATATAGGTCGCGGTTCAAACAAATTCGGATGGTTGCAACATTTCCGGAGCTGCATAACAATATTCAACACCGACATAACACTGCCTGACCGTAAATTCTCCCTCGTCCTAGGAAATAAAATTCACAATCACCAGAGATATCACAGTTTGAAGCTTTCAGGATCATTACTCATAAATAAAAGCTGATGTTGACAGATTTCATCTGGATACTTCAAATGCTCATCATTTACTTGGTGATACTGTACTAAGCCTTAGGAAGCCAAACTTTTCGAATTCATAGTTTAACAAACTTTTTAGCTCAACTAACGGCATACGACATAACGAAAAATCAATACACAATGGTTATACACCATGTAGGTGTAGGAGTACAAAGATTTCAAAAACAGTAAAACCTGAATGTAGGATATGCTTCCAGTATTAACAAGTGTCATAACACACAACAGCGATCTAAACTAATTTGTAAGTTCCATTAAGTTATATCATTTTTTTTCCCCATTTTAAGTGACTCCCAAAGGAACTAACGATCTCCTGGACATGAAATCATCATAAAGACATCGCTGTCGCTTTGATAAAGGACATTTGATAATATGTTCCGTTTTCTCTGGCAACTGTTTCTCCACATCACTTTTCAGACGTCGCAAAATAAATGGCCGGAGTACCTGAAAGTTATCTCTATAAAGCTTCAAAACCAATCGATTTCGAAAATAAACAGGTGACGGATAAAATTTTTTGAACACTAAAAGTTGACTCCATAACAAACACTGTGATCTCGATTAAGTTACTATCGATTACCGTCGATTATTTCTACGATTAGATATGAAGTTTCGGAGGATTACCGAAATACAATTATTCGATTATTCATAGCCTAGTTGTGGATGTAAATCTACAAACTGGAAAACAACATATAAGCTCTGTAAATTTCCACATTATAAACTTGCTTACTAGGCTCCCACCGATTTGGCCTGACAGGAGTGAATTCTGAATTTGTCTAAACTTTCAGAGATACATATACTCAAGCATCGAGAACATCTCACTGCTAATCACATTACAGTGAGCCAAACGATTTAAAAAAATATTAGAAAACTAAAACTCTTACGAAACATACTTTATGAAGCCTCTGTATTAGAGAAGCATTCCATTCTGCATTACCTTCCATCATATCATTTAGAGGATTACTAAACCAATCTTTGAAATCGTTATGTGATGCGAAAATAGCTGGCATCAAAAAGTGCATAAGAGACCAAAGCTCCATCAAAGAATTCTGCAGCGGCGTACCCGTCAAAAGTAAACGACGGCGAGCACGGATATTTAGCAACGTTTGCCAACGTTGACTTTTGAAATTCTTGATGTTCTGTGCCTGCAAAGAAGAATGTACGTTTAAATTAAAAATGTAAATGATGCAGTTTGGTACCTATTTAGTGGTCGGTCCAGATGTTCTACTATGTGTTTGACAGGTATATAACAAACAAAAAAGTGATCGTAAATAATATGCTTACAAGTTTAGCGGCCTTTTTTTTGTATAAAAATTACTTACAACAAAATGAATATTACCTCATCCAGAATAAAATATTGCCATGTCTTATGTTTAAATGACCGAATATCTTGCGTAACAATTTTGTATGAAGTAATGCAAACATGGAAAGCATTCGTTTTAGACCACCCCTGAAAAAACTCAATTTTATATCAAATAATCACTAAATCCTCACTTCTATCGCTATAACCGCGGATACAATAGCTCATGAGTCTCATAAATACAAAGTTATCGATCCATCAATTAGGCTACAGATACTGCATTTTGCAAGGATGTGAAGTAAAGGAGACAAAGCAGAATCATCAAAAGCAATAAAATGAACAAACTTTCCGTTTCTCAGCTCGTTCTTTTTGATTACCGAAGTAAGTGAGTAATTTGAAAGCTGGGCACCACTTTTTAAACTCCATTTCCCAATTCAAGATCACCGATGTTGGTACAATAATGAGATGTGGACCCCAAATGTATTCTTTGCAAGCCAGATGTGCAAGCAATGCTATTGTTTGTATCGTTTTTCCTAAAATCTTCGAAAATTTTTTCGTGAAATGAAGGAATTAAATAGTTCAAATCGAAAAATATAGTGACTTTGAAAAAACTAGAAAATCACATACCTAAACCCATTTCATCAGCCAAGATGCCGTTCAAGCCATTGTCGTATAAAGTCACTAACCAATCCAAGCCAACCATTTGATATTCCCTCAATGCACCCCTAACCAGATGTGGTACTTCCGTCTTCACTTGCGTCGTTTCTAAGGTGAATCCTTTTGGCTGAAATTTCAAAGCTTCCTCCGCAATATTTGCTAATTCCTTCTGTCGCTCTTCACTACTTTCTGATGTCAGCCGATCATAATTTATCGCAGCACTTATAGCACTTTTTTCAGCACTTTCTATATGCGTAGTATCAAGAGTTTCCTTTTCCGATACTGATGAAATGCTTTGCGTAATGGATGCACTATGACGTGTCGAATCTTCTTCTGAAATGAAACCGATAAATCTCAAAAAACAAGAATTTCAAATTTATAAGGAATGCAAAAGAGATAAAAAACTCAACCCCCAAAATTACACAAATATAATATTCGAAAACAACTGCTGTCCAATACCCTGTGTGATTTCCGATGCTGCGTATTCAGTAGAAACTTCACTTCCTTCAGGGTGTTTATAATCAACGGATATACCCTGCGTGTGCTCAAATACGTCCTGCTGCTGCTCCGACTTCGAAAGACTTTCCAGATACCCACGTGGGAGCTGAAATTAGAAGTAACAATTAGTATAGTTCTTTGTCTTATGAGTTAAAGCAATAATAACACTTAAAAACATCAGATCTATATGATTTTACCAAGCCTTCAAAACAACTTAAGCATGTAGCTTAGCACACCCTTATGCATCATTCCATAAAGAATACAGAAGATTACTTGAAAAAATTCCATTTCAATTAACACTAGCTCATTCACTTTAATAAACTATCAATTTTTTGCTGGAGATTTTGGGTTTTGTAATTCAAAAACATACCGAGTCAAGAAAATCATCAAGTTCAAGATTTCCTTCGGCCACCAATCCTTGCATTTCCTCCTCAACATTCACATCAACTGCTTCAGCATCCGAAATTGAAATATCATCCGAATCGGTTGAAAAACTTGCAGTATCTTCATCTAAAAAATGTCTTTTTTCATGAAACATAAATATAGCTATCGAAATTATGAAATTTACAACTATTTTCAAAAAAAGAAGTGTGTTTCAAATACTATAGAAATACAAGAAGCATGATATTTTCGTCATCGTAGTCAAGCAATACCAGATTAAACTAAAAAATAAGGATGCAAACCTTTAGTAATATCGCCACTCTGCAGCGACGATGCTCTGCTCGATCTTTCGCCTATCAAACCTTCCTGCACCATTTCACTTAATTTATCAGCATGACCTACCATCATCTCCAGTTGCTGGTCTAACGCTTTCCGCTTCATTGATTCGATTATTTCCTGGAAATAGGTTCAGCAACTTGAACTAAGATCCGACATATTTTCATCCTCGACTACATAAAGTTAATGACTAGACTTATAGGTTTCACATTTCTTCGGCGTAAAAATTCTCTAACTATGAAAACTATAGATGTCTAGGAACATAAAGCACAATACAAGAAAAAACTTTGTCAACTCAAAGTACTTAAGCTATCAATATCTAAATACGGAGTTACAAAAAATTTACTGTGCGGAAAGTTATAAATCTACTGCAGACAAGTGAAAGATGAAAAGTCTCAACCTGAGCACGCAAATCAACCACTTTGTCAACATTTTGCCAGAAGTCTCGAACCATTTTTGCGATGAGCGCACAAACACGCTTTGCTTCTCTGACGGCTCGTTGTTCTGATCGTTCCTTTTCCTGCTCTCGATCACGTAACATTCGTGCAATTTGAGATGAGAACTATATTGGTAAAAACTATTTAGCAACAACTTGAAAAGTGAATAAAATTAAAAAACATTTTAAATTTGAATGTCCACGTGTTGTGAGCCATTTTGTTATGTTGAAATATTGAAGAGATCCCAACTTATAAATTTGATGACCTTTTTCGCTGCCTGACGTTTAAAAGTTCGTTCCTGACGAAAATCCATGGCCATCCAGCGCATTTCTTCCAATAAGTAATCCCAATGTGTTTTATTTCGTGGAGGCATTTCAATCATTGGTAATCGGGATGCTGTCCAGAGACCCTGTCTTCGAAGTTCAGCAATTCGCGCTAATACTTGAGCTTCCTAAAAAACAGAGACGTGGTCAAAAAATTCACGCATATCTGCAACTTTACAGTGAAAAAATCCTATCTGAACAGATGAAAATAGAATACATAGATAAGAATGCTCAAAGCATCTTAAGTACCCGGTCCAACTGCTCTTACAACCAGTTAAATATCGAAAAAAATTCTGGAAATTGCTAATCATTATTCGATAGAGTAAAATGGAAAGTTTTTAGTTTCTTCACTCGAAATTCGAGTGTGACCGACCAGTCTATTCAAGGTTCAGGATTTCGCTGAAATCAAAGGACATAAACCTCATATGCTTTCGGCACTAAAAACGAACTCCATGAAACAATAAAGATGTTAACCTGTTTAGCCACTCGTTCAACACTTGATTCTACTCCAGCTGCTGAGGAACTTCGAGGCGTAGAATGAGCCGTGGCTGAAGGTACCGAAGATGCCGGATGTGCTGCGACCGTTGAAGTGGAAGGTTGCTGCTCCAAATACGATGAGCAAGGCTGTAAAGCTTCTTGAAGTTGAGAAAAATTCCAATGAACAGTGAAGAAAAACAAATCATTTCAAAACCACTAAAAGCAGAAAACTAAAATACACAACAACACGAAATCAATTACCGATGCTGCGCTATTTTCTTCCACTTTTATTTCAATAGGCGAAAGAGAAGATTCTGGTGCATCCAAAATTGGTCGGGTATGTTGCTTCCGAGTGATAATATCTTCTTGTTTTGCTTCTGGACCTAATAGCGAATCCAAAGACATTCCGAAGCTGAAAACGTGAAAAATGAATGAAGGACTAGATAAGCACAGAATCTTACTTTCATAATAATTTAATTCTGGACGAGGATCACTCAATACTATTTGATGTAAGTAAACTTACACTGAAATAAATATTAAAGTTCAGCTAAAAGTGCTACCTAATAATAGCGACATACCCTGCGCTATCTTCAAAGGTTAATTCGCTGTTAACAATCCCGACATCAGTTTGATCCTCATTTCCATTTCCAATACCCGTCCTGGAACATATTTAACAAACATATTTTCTAAGTGAAAAATCTTGCTGTACATATCTCTAAATTTTTTGAAATTCCAAGGTATGAATACTTGAAAAACCAACCTTTCTAATGCAACAATTCTTCTAGTATTATGGATGACTCGCATTTGGGCTATTAGGCGGACGCCCAGTTCTATTTTCGTATCTGTTTTTCTTCTCGTACTGACCCCTTCTCTTTTGGAGCATCCCTCCATAGGATCGTCACTGTTAAGACGACGCCGCCGAATCTGAAGGAAAAAATAACTTAAAAAGTAAATAATTATTTTAATACCTGGTAATAAAAGTTTGGATTCAGAAGTCAATATAAGTCCGATTTCCAAACAAGGCATGAAAGCATGAAACAGCACATGAACCTGAATTCAATACTCTTAAAAACAGGAGGTGATCCATTGCTGCATACATTTAACAGCACTGGATATTTCCTATTACGAACAGGGTACTTACCTAAGAAGTTAAGAGCTAAGTATCACTTTAAACCATACAATATATTGCATACTTTCGTCTATAACGTAATAAATGACATTCCGCATTACGGAGTAAGAAAAAACATTTGCAACAAGTCTTAATGAAGTACTAAGGAATTCAAATTTTTGAATTGGAGGCAAATGAAATAAACGTTTAACTCGCTCGTGTGGTGGTTGATGGCAAATTCTAAAAAATGGAAAGTCCTAAAATCAGATCGTTATACATTGAGGAAAAAGCTTCAAACTTACGGGCGGTGACGTATCACCACCTGAGGAATCCACCGATATAACATCATCCGGGTGCGTTGAAGTCGTTGTTGCTGCATTAACGTTACGTCGTGAACGACGGACAGGACGTGTAGCACTGCTCATACTTGACTGGCAGACGTCAAATTAACAATCATGACGCATTTCACGTTGATTTCCGCAACCCCCGAAAATCCTGCAGTATTTTCCTTAATCGCTATCCTATGGTAATGCCTTTTCCTCTCTCCAACAATGTAAAATTTCACGCATAACTTATCAAAGAAAGAACTACATCGAAGTATGGACTTAATCGTGACCTCAAGTAACCCTTTAATGACCCACCCCTATTTGTCACCCCTGGCACCGAACTTCCCCGAGCCCGTTTTGACCTGCAAGAACAAGCGTCCACAGCAATACCGTACCCACTCCGACACGATGAGCAATCGGCCGTTATGAGAATCATACCGTTCCATGCAACTGAAAATCCCCAGGCATTAATTTAACTTGTTCATCTATTTATTTATTTCTCTTTCATTCCGGATTTTGGTTTCTTCACTTTGATTTGGTTTGAATTGTTGTTATGTTATTGATGACGACATATGGGAAGGAGAAGGTAACAATAACTAAAGCACAGTGAGCTAATACGCTGTATAGGTGACTATGAATTGTGATATTCGCACATGATCGATAAATAGACAGATTAATGGATTTATAGCTTAACTGCTCCATATAAACAATTCATTCCTGTGAAAAGCTAACCAATAACTTAATTAACTGATATTACGATCATCTCCCATGTAACTGAGCATATCTAATTTGGTCTATTAAATATCCGAGTAATACTGCTGTGAGTATAGTTATTATGTAATAGTTAATATTCATATAAGAAACAATGTTTTTTTCTTTTTTTTTTTTTACTGCTACTATTAGCGATTTTCTTTCCTCTCACTAATGTTGTCTGTCTTTTACTTTTTTGTTTTTATTGAAAATATTTGTACATTATAGAGTATAGGGAAATAGACGTTATCATATATGAATGATCTAAAAACAAGAGTCTTCTTGAAATGCTCCTGTTGGACAACATATTATGTTCTTATTCTATTAATTGTTTGTTTACATAGTGAAATTTGTGCAAGAATTTGGTTTCTGAATAAAAAAACTTAGATTTTTTCTTATTATTTCCACTCATTTTTCAAATTTCAGTTTTTTTGAACCAGAATTACAAAATATAAAAAGCCCATGTTCTCAAGATTTATCTAAATTCATGATTTAAAGATGGAGACTTGACTTTTTTTTTTGCAGGAAGATGGCTTTAGCATTGTTAAGTGTTAATATTTGTCAATTCAGTGGCTGTGGACTCAACTTTGGAAATCTCCATGATTTGCTGCAACACATCGAGGAGACTCATATCCGTAATTTAATTTGTTTTATTAATTTTCTGTTGTTTTTTGATCTGGTCAGAGTTAAAATGGTTCCGGCGAGAGCTATAAAAATATGAATCTATCATCTGTCACCCTTAAAATTTCTAATTCTGTCAATACGGTTTTATTCTTCTGTAGTGAAAGATATGAAAGGTACAGTAAAGTTAGGCATTTCGAATATTTCGAACACTGTTGAAGACTAATGTTATAACAAATTTTAGCCTCGTAGTTTCTGCTTGAAAGGCAGGTAAAACTAGAAACTTTCAACTTACAGCTTTGTCGAAGTGAAGAAATTAATTGAACTAAATAATAGAAATTGAATGTCGTTATTATGAGTACTTGTTAAAAAAGTTACATTGACGCAATTATTGGTTTGATACAGGCAATAAGGAATGAATACATAATAGATGTTTGATTTATCGGCTTTGAACTCTATTCGATACGCTTATTACAGCTGTTATTGAGGACGAAATGAAGAAAAAAGAAGAAAACGCTAAAAATTCTTCGCTGGATGATGATCCTTCGAAAGCTGCGGCATTAACTGCTGTTTTTCCGATAAGCGCTATTTGCAAGTAAGTTTTCTGTTCACGTCCCAAAAATATTTTTTCGTTATAATTTTCCTACAATACCAGAAGAATTAAACGTGATTTCGAACTTTTATGACGAGGGAAAGAATTGCTCCCTGAAAGTAGTGTTCCAAATAAGGGAGTAATTTAGTATGTTTGACGAAAAGATTATAGGAAAATGGGAATTTCCGATGTTTTTCTAGTAATTTTTTCTAATTCCAGTAGTCAAAGTAGTATTTCAGGTTATTTTCAAAACTTCCCCCTCATAAAGCAGTTCCGATCAATCCAGAACCCGTGAAGCTTGCGATCGGCCACTACAGGTTTGTAATTTCAGCTGTAAAGTTTTCATGATGTCTCCACCATTGAGATGATGCTAAGATTGCCGTATTTTCCTATGAGAGCTACCTCAGATCTCTTTGTCCCAAAGTATGCTTCACTTTGGGCCTACCACCTCCATCACTTGTGCAACGACATATCAAATGGTCGTAACTTTCCCGTGTATCATTCATTCTTTTTAGCGTTAAATACAAATAGTGACTACTTTTAGACCAGTTCCGTGGTTTTCCAGGAAAAAAACATTGGCAGCTGCTGTTGCTGGAGCAAACGCTTTTGGGCAAGTTGGAGATAAATCACGTTTTGGTAGTTTGCTAAATTCTAATTTGTTACTTGTATTGTCAATTGGCACGTTATTTATGATGAGCGATCCTGTGAGCAATGACGTCCAAAAATTTGGAATGTTGAAGACTTTCTACGAAGCCTGAGAAATTATGAACTACGGTCTATTAAAAAATGAATCCGCACAAAGCTTATCGCCAGTGCTTCTTTCTCTTCAAACAATAAAAGCCCGAAAATTCGAAGTGATTTTGTTTTTGAAACTATTTCACAGCTTTTTAGATCAACACGATGAGGAATCGAACGATTCATACAGGAACGAAGAGTGTGATGACTATGAGCAAGGGTGAGGTTTAATCAAAATTCATATTATTTTATGTAGTCATTTAAGTGAAACATTTCATGGAAGGGTTCGGGCTGTAATATTTTTGTTGAAGTCAGTATGGGATACTTTCTTTACTGTGGCTGGATCAACATCAGAATTTGCTCAGTTATTTTGCCAAAATGCAAATGGCTTACAAATGATTGCATGTTTGTTATTTCTATTCAAATTTCAGTTTTTCTTCGAATTTCTTTCTTCGTGCCTCCTTTAGTGGGTTGCATAAATTTCATGTTACTACAATATATAGGACAGATGAAAGGCGACACAAATGTCCAGTTGAAGGATGCAACAAACGATACAAAAATCTGCAAGGAGCACGTTATCATGCGCGTCAAGTACATGGTTATACTGAAGATAATGGCGCAAATAGTGCAGTATCGTTCGACTTAACTGCAGTAGTACCTGGGCAAGTTGCGCCACTGATACAGTCTGGCGCACCCAGTAAATATGCAAAGTTTGTTATTCTTGGAGAAGAAAATATCTTTCCTCATAGATCAGAAAAGTTAATCAAAAGGAGTTTATTTCTTCATTTTCCAAACTTCCCGACGTACTTCTCTATCTAGTTTAGATTTGACTCGGATTCAGATCAAACTTCAACTTTAGGCTTATATTGAACTTAACCTCGAAATTTCGCGCAGACTAATTTTAACAGAATTAATCTTAAAACTCATTATCTGCAGTTTACGTCCCTACAAATGTAGTCAATGTTCAAAACGTTACAAAACTATTGTTGGATTAAATAACCATGTGCAACAGTCACATCAACGTATAAATAATAGTGGTAAGTTGCTCTTTCACTGGATCCATGGATTCTAACTTCTCAAGTAATGAATAAAAATAATGAGGTTGCAGCTGGAAATCCCACCTTGTCAACAAATCTAGTACCAATTTCGCCCTCAGCCGTTTCTGTCTCAACAACACAAAACAACGTTCCATCACCAGCGACTTCCACTCATGTACATATTTGATTTTTTCATTTTCTTGAAATGTAGCACATCTGCAGTTCAGCATGATGCAGTTATATCAAGTTCATTCGGGTACTCTGCATTTTTCTGGAGCGTTCCCAACTTCATACTGATGGAATTGATGTCTTATGCACAATCTAAAGGATAACAAGGAGGATGAAGAAATAAACATAAATCAAGCTCGGGTGCAAATATTTATCTGCTTTCATGTGAAAGTCGTTAAAAATTGGGTGGTTACAGGTCACTGCTGAAGGTGATGAACATATAACAGTGCCGTCGGGTTATTTGACGCCGACAAACATTCAAAATGCAACGCAAGTTCGAATCAACACACAATCTTTACCGTCGATTCCATCGACTGCTGGACATCAATACCAGCAACAGGTGCAGTTACTCAGCTAGAATACATTAAATTTTCTGGCTTATGTTGAGTCGAATTGTAGATTTAAATTTCAGATATTTCAGCCTAGTAATGTAACGAAGCTTGTATCGACAGCTAATGGTATGATGACGAGGAATATGAACGCTTTGTCATCATATGGTCCACAAACAAATGAAACGCTAGCCTCAGTCATTTCTCGACCCGATACATCGCAGGTCACTGATTTTTGCGTTTAAATGAATTGAAGTTAGGAGAAAAGGCACTGAAAATGCTGAGAAAGGAAGTAGAACCCTTCCATAGTCTTTAACACATTTTATCTTGAAATATACTATCATCCTAAGGATAATTTGTTCGAATTGGAAGGCTCCTGACGCCTACATTGACATCGACAACGTTTTGACTTACTGAGGTGAAAATTTTGCCCTGATTGCGGTAAATGTAAATATTTCCTTAAATTTGAAATAAAATTTACATTTCTAGAAGCCAAATCAAGCCGGATACAACAAATAGGAAGTGCGATTTTTGTTGCTGTAAAAACGCTACTCACTGCTAATCCTTCAGCATTTGGAAATGAAATATATACAAAATTATTATGTACACATAAACAGTAATAATAAAGTTATTTGGAAGCTCGAAATCTTCGGAATAATGGGTGTCGATCTTCATCTTTGACAGTCCTCGTTTTCTGCGTATAGGAAATGGAGTTGCTTCCAGAGAACGATGAAAATGAGCCTTCTTTTCGCATCGTCTATGAAATATATAAATTAATATTCTCAAATAAGCGGTGAAATCGGTAGTAGCCCGAAACAAAAGAGAGTGATGTGGCGTTTTGTATTTTTGGCCTTATGGTTGAATATTAGCTAAAAATTAAAAAAATCTTAGAGATAATCTCGCAAACCAATTCACAAGCAAAGTAGTAGGGAAATTACTCTTTCCAATTTAGATTCGAATATTAAGTGCATGAAAGTAAATATTTATATTTACGTAAAAGCATATGCGGAACAGAAAGATTTTCCTAATATCTACCAATACGAATTCGGGATTCAAAAATTAGACCCGAAATTGACTTACTTTCGCTTCTCTTGAACCGTCTATACTTTCTTCCTTAATATCCTCCTCTTCAGCATCTGCATCCGAAGCAGCCAATACCTGCTGCAGCAGCTGAAGCTGAGACTCTTTGGTGGCCAATTTTAGGGTTTCTTTTTCCATCCCTGGTAATCGGTTTACAACCTGTTTAAAATTTACAAAAATAAATCACAAATCACTGGGATTGATGAATGGGAAAACTTTTGGTTTTTTTTGGACTTATAATAATTTGAAATAACTGGACTGATATTATCGACCATAACAGACACAAACCTTGTAAGCATAACCCTGATTTACTAAGAAACGTTGTCGTTTGCGTGAATAACTCATTTCAACAGTATCCTGAAAAAGGCTATCGTAGAACACAGATCCAAAGAACATAGACTTACAGATTATGGGAAACAACCAAACAACCAGAACTGAGATTCAAACAAAAAATTAAAGAGATTAAAGATGTTACCTGCGAAACCAATGAGTAGAAGAATGCGTTGAATCCATCGCCGGAATTTTTTTTGGCTCGCAATATCCGTCCCAATCGTTGTGCTTCTTGCCTTCTAGAACCACCTTGTGCCGAAATCTGGATCAGAACGTTTGCTTCAGGTAGATCAAAAGATGTGTCTGCAACCTGTAAAGGCATGAAATTAGGTCGGAGATGGGGAGCTTCTTCGCTCGGCGGGGTCCCGGAATTCTCATTCTTTTCAATTGTCATTTTGATGCGAGATAATGTTTTACTTCATGGTGACAGAACTCTCGAATATTACTAAGCAGAGTACTATTGAAGCAAAAGTTTATTCTGTTCTCTTTGTTAGGTTTTCCTCTTATCTCCGACCGTGGAATTAGTGGAATTCGGAACACGAATTTTACTCGTAACTGAATTGTTGCAAACAAACCTTCGATACGAAAATTGTGTTTACTTTTGGATTATACTGGAAATTTTGTAAGATTTTCATCCGTTCATTCTGTCCAGTTTCACCATATAAAAATGGTTTATCCATCTCTATGGCGTATTTCTTCAATGCGAATACATTGTCAGAAAAGACGATGATCTTAAATTTGGAATAAATTACTATGAATAAGCAACCACACTTAATTAGTCTGTTTAAGAATAATAACTCAAGTCGATAAATCAGAACAACACCCAACATGGGATAGTTCTCTCTCGAAAAGATTTTGGAAAAGGATTCCAATGGCAGCTTGAATTCAGGATTGCTATACCATTCCATGGCTTCGTGTAGTCTGCAACAGTAGTTATCCGACACCTAAACTAGGCATTTCCCCCTTATTATTCATTCTTTGGAGTTTGTTGTCGCAGTATTTATTCCAGTCGCTGATAAATGCTTGCTATTTTTCCTAGCTTTTCATACAGAAATACGAGATGGTTTCCTTCGGTACGACTAAACGCAACGGATACAACGGAGGTGAAGGAAGATTGTATCTTGAATTTTCTTCCAGAAAATTGCTTTCTTACCTACTGCACCATTTTCTAAGTAATTTATATTATAAAGTGCTACGACGATTACATTTGTTGTGATTCAAAAAAAAAGAAAAAAAATCCAGAAACTACAGCCCTTGCCTTGTCATTCCGCCGCTCGTGATATTTAATAAGGAACTGACATATGCGAAATTTGTTGGGATTCATTACAGCCAACAAAAGACGGCGGCCAATCTGAGCACGCAAATAGTACGAGTAAAATTCGGCACTCATAGGACACCAAACCTGGAAGATATGTTGGCAAACATACCATGTTACCATGTTTAGATAAAAATTGATATTAAGTAAACAATTCAGCGAACGGCGTTGTTCATCCTATTACATCCCTTTAAAAAGTGCTAACCTCAGCACACTGTACTTTTGCAATTTGTCCTGCTTTTTCAAGTTCCATCCAGTTTGCTTCATATATTTTCGGACCAATCAAGAAATTTAAATCCGTGATTTTATCGTCTTCACGGACCAACGTAGCCGTTAATCCTAACTTACAATGTGCTCGAACAATTGTTAGTACTCGGCGAAACATTTTAGCTGGTATTGTGTGTACCTCTGCAAATTACTGTGATCACACTCTATATATATTTTAGTAAAGCAATCTCTTCGGAACATTGAAGAGCAAAAATTCAAATTCTATCAAATATGTGCATCCACCTATTTACATATTCGGAACTAAAAAAAGACATATACCATCTAGCAGGACAAGTCCCCATTCACGGCTTTCAATATATTTCATAGCTTCTTCGGCTGCATACGTTCGTTTCCCAGTATACGCAACCATGGAATAAGTACTTATGCATACAATTGGCTTATTGGCATTTGAACCAGATGGTACCGGATCACGTGCCTCACGCGTAAAGCGAACCAATTGGTCATCCCGAATTGTTGACCAAAGCTAAGAATTTGCAAGGAAAGATTCTTTTCAAAAATCTTTCAAAAAATTTTTTTTTGCCCAATTAAGTTTTGTTTAAAACATGGGAAGAACTCCTCTGGAAATGTCATAAAAATGAATTCAATGGAAAATCACAAAAACGTGAAGATTCATAACTTAATAGAGATAAACAATAGGCAATTGAAAGAGCTACCTTAAACTGTCCACGCCATTGCTCTACTGAAACGTTTGACGTCGCTAATACCAAGCAGCGTTTATTGACTGTTGTTGCTGCAGTAACACCTACCAACGTTTTACCAGCACCACAGGGCAGGACAATAACACCAGAACGAGCACGACTATTACCGAACATTTTCCGTAAACTCTTTTCCTGATAAGGCCTGTAAACATGACATAATTTGAATTTGCAATATATGAACTTTTGTACACCAATTTCATGAATTTTATGAAGCTTTCTTGTTTTCAAAACTGAAATATAACACACCTTAGATTAGTGGATGACTTGAGATCGATTCCGAGATTTTCATTAAAAGTATCATTGCGAAAATCATATTCCGCTAGCAATGGATATTCCAACTCGATGCAACGTTTTTGTACAATTTCAATCGATTCCTGCTTGATCTTTAAAAAAATTTCATTTGCCATTAGATTTTAAAAGGGTTGTTTTTTTCCTGTGAGAAACGTATACCTTTCTTACGTAGTTCAACCTAGAAAAAATCCTTCTGCTCAACTTACCTCAAAAGTTAGCAACTGCAAGTTTTTGATGGCTTCCTCATCCTCATCTTCATCTTCACCGTCTAATTTCCCGTAATATGAATCGATATCCTCAGGCACATCATTCGATTTCTTAGCATCTTTTTCTTTTGCTTCTTGTTGTTGCTGTTGAGTTCCCGGAATTTGTATTTTCTCCATGTTTATGTCCTGTAGAATAACAATATGCTAGATCTTGAAAGAACGAGGAAAAAACAGTTAATAGTATTGAAAAAAGAATTTGATTAAAAAAACATCCATGAACTTAATTTACTGACACTATTTTTTTGTAATGAGTACTCTCCTGCTAAATGTTTTACATGCTTACGTGATTATATGTAAAAAAAACTCTCATTGATCTGAAATTAACACGCTAAAAAAACACCGTTTAAATTCTGGAAATCACTAATCACCCAACAAAGGTCTAAATTCAATTTATCTCGCGTTAGAGCTTACTGTTTGTGGTACTTCGATCGCTGGTTTGTCTTCTGTAAGACATTGCTGGATTACTTTATCCTTCAGCAGAGTTTGTATAACGTCAGAATGGCGCGATTCAATGAAATATCGATTGTACTTGAGCACTAACTTCACCTTTCCATAGCTAAGAGTACACATCTATAAATGCAGGAAAATCATTCAGCAAGAATTTCCATATCTTCTCTATTTTTTGCAACTCCACTTTCTATTTAGTTTGAATAGCTGCTCAACCATCGTCTTCTGAATGGAGCCCACATGTTTTTTGGCAAAATTCATTTCTTACTTCCTTATACATAAGATAAAGTTTTTAAAATGGACTTATTCTAGCTAGAGGACCACTTCTGATCCTTTGCCATTCTTAACTAATTAAATAAAATTACTATGAAATGAGTCATTCCTTACCTTGATAAATTCAATAATTCCTTTTGGCAAGGAAGATTTGGATAACCTCTCCAGATATTCAATAATATCACTGGTTTGTAAACCGATTGATACAGCGGCGTATAGTGAATACGCCGTAAGCTGATATTCGTGAATAAATTCCGGTCTACAGACTGGCTAAATGACAAAATTAAAGTCTGATTCGAATAACTTAAAGTTATAAGGCATAATAAACATAATACAGACGTTATCGTCCGACAGAATCTCAGCATCAAAGGAAAATCAGTCTGAACTGATCGCTTCAGTGCTCTTCACTTAACATCCTAAACTTTTTAAACCGTAAATTTCAAATTTCAAGAAGGTCTAGGAATTTAAATAAAGAATAATACGTTAATAATTATCGATAATATGATAGGCAACCTCAGAAATGGCAATCAAGAAATCATGGGCATGCTTATACACGGGACTGAAGGATTCCAGAAATATATGTCCATCGGGAGCAACCCAAAGAGGACGTGATCCATGATCAGGCTTTAATTTCATTTCATGTCGATAATCCTTTGCTCCAAAATCATCAATACGTGTAATCATGGTCTGTCCTTCCAGATTGTGATTAGCTGCTTTTGGAACTGAAATAAAGAACTAAATAACAAAGTAGCTTTCTAATTGAGTATGAAAATAAGCAAGAAAGAACGACAGACGTCAAAAATTTCTTCCTACAGCAACTTAGGGCTGGTATGCAATCACATAACCACCAGGAAATGCAATGCAGTAAATACGTCAGATGATGCAAAAATAATATTAGTGCAAACTTTATGAATATCAAGTTAATATTTAAGATTGGGGCATTGAAATTCTAAAGCCCGAAAAACTGATGCGAAAAAAAACTTGACACATAGTAAGTTAAATATGGGATTCTTAAAATATCGTTCCTAGAGCAAATGCACTTCAAATCTTAGTCGATCAATAATTGTCTCTAGAAAAAAAAACCTGTAGCATCTTTATCGCCCGAATTACTTCTTTCACCCAAATTACTTGATTGAGAATTTTCATCAGCATTGAAATCAGCATTGTACTGCTCCCAGCGACCACGTTTACGTCGTTCACTTTTACCAGGTGCCATTTTATTATGCAGATCTGCAACATGAAATAAATTTAGTAGCATGTGAGAAATTCACCGCGTATCGCCAACATATATAACAAAGTTCGACAATCGTGAAAAATAGCACTGCTGCTGCGGTATCTATACTTATCACGAACATGTTATATTCCTTAAAAAAAGGTGTGGTACCAAATTTCAATATGCAAAGAACCGCATCCTGAGATTGCAAATTAAATTTGATTAAAATATCAAAAGAATTTAATCCATGTTATAGATACAACATTATAACGATTTGCATTATTTATTTTGCATTATTCGATCATTTCAAATATTATTCATAACACTAAGAACACACGAATACCGTGAATAAACCTAAGTATGTGCATTTGTAAAGAATAATAAAAAGAAATAGCAATAAATAACAGTAAACAATTCTTGGATTTAGAATGAAGTGTTCAAAAATATTTGAACAATAAAACCCGTATTAAATTAGCAAATGGGAACTTCAGACATAGCAATATCAAATACACAGCCATACATCATCTACGAGTCATGGACATGGTTCAAAAAAAGAAATGATAAAAAAACGAAAAAATCCAAATTTCGATTTCAACAATCGCCGAATTTTTACTCCGCCACCATATTTTATTCTATCTCTTCCAATTATTTTTTGAAAAACTGAAATTGAGGAGAAGCTACAAACAAACAAAATAATTAATGATATCAGGCAAGTACAGTTTTCTTAGCAGAACTGAAGTCTGGCGCTGATAGAGGATGCAATCGTGCATAGAGAAATTTCAGCTGATTTTTCAAATCGCCCAAACGGCGATCCTTTGCTGCAATCGGTATTACTGCTTTTACAGATAATGGCCTCGTGGGTCGCATCTCTTCTGGTAGCGTTTCTGACCAATTTTTCTTTTCCAGGATTGAAACCAATTCCTTGGCCTTCTGTTCACCATTAGGTAAATCAATTTTGTTCAGAGTAATGATCGTTGGCTTCATCACCAAAGCTGGATCATACTTTTCTAACTCGATATTCAAGAGTGCAATAGTTTCCAGAGCATTACGGTATGGATTGTTTGGAGATAAGTCAAGTTTGAAACCAAGAACATCAACAACCATCAGTAATATATCGCTGAACTCCAAATGCTTCAAAAATTGTCGACCTCTCCCACGATTCAGTGCCGCTCCCTCTATCAATCCCGGCAAATCGGCAATTGATAAACTGAATGAATCATCATCATCATCAACGGATTTTGACTCCGATCCAAAATCACTAATGTAACCAATCTGAGGTTTCACTGTTGTAAACGGATAATTGGCTATTTTGATGCTTTTTTTTGGTACCAAAGCTTTCATAACTGTCGATTTTCCTGCATTTGGAAAACCAACCAGACCGATATTTGGACGAAGTTTAAGGTGGAGGTCAACTAAAAATCGCTCACCAGTAGTTGCCTGAAAGCAGTTTTCGGCGCAACCTCCACGGCCCCCCCGTGCTATTATGTAATTGAAGAACGGTCGTGAACAACGTGCTATCAACAATTTAGTTTCCGCATTTATTACATCGACACCTACCGGAACTTTGAGAATTTTTGGCTTTCCATTGACACCAATGAGAGAGGTATGTGATGAATGCATACCACTTTGAGCTTGTACTTTCAATACACGATGTTTAGCATTCCTCAACATTGCTTCAAAAGTCATCTTTGGATCTCCAACCATAATCACGTTACCACCACTTCCTCCAGTACCATTAAACCGCTGTAATCCTTGTCCTCCATTACCTGCCCGTACGAAAAGTCGTAAGCGATCACGGTTGACAACTCCTTCGCTAGATATTGTCGAAACATACTTCTGCTGCAGCTTGATCGTGTTGACCAATAATCGCCATGTGCATTCCATAGGACGGTAATTCTAAAAAAGAAATTTATTTAAGTATGTCTACCAGTTCAACTGGATTATTTGTCCAATAAAAGTAAATTTGTTGGAAAATCAAAGTAAAAACTACCTAATAGTAACCATTCCCGAAAACCAACGTAAACTCAAGCACACTACTCTGAATATCATACAAATGGTACATTAAAAAATCTTACAAGAGTTGTCATAGATATGTATTGAACACTACAACACCAGACTTCAATTAACCTTTCTAAAACGAATCTACTATAAACAACTAAAAACCGTTAACTCTGACCACCAATCATTAGACTAATTTGTGATTTTTGACATTCAAAAACTGATATAGACTTCACTTCCTTAAAATTTTTCACAGTGACTTCTAAAAGTATACTAACTAACAAGCAATCTTTTTAAGTTCAAAAAATAAAGCAATTTCTATTGAAATTGAAAAATAGCTAGCACCGATTATTCTTTTCCTTTTTCTTTTCTTGCGTATACGAGTCTTTCCGCCCAGTTGAAATCTTACATATATGTTCATTTAAATACTTTAATTCATCACCGACACAATAAATATGATGCAAATAACATTTCAATAAGATAAAAAAAAAAAGCTTTCCGTGAAAAACATCTTTACTAGACATGATACGAATATATTTTTTTAAAAAATGAAAAGAAAAAAATGAATGGATAAGCAAACTACAAATTGTACAGTATTTCATTTTACAACATTTCAATCACAACGTGCACTTTCAGAGAAATTGCAAATACGTTACATGAAGGAATGAAAAGTATACAACAAGAGAAATACGAAGACATTCGGGGAGGGGAGAACAAATACAAGACTGAATTAAATAATGAACAGAGGTAAAATTCCAAAAATTGATTTCTCCTCACTTACTATTTTCAGATCCAATTTTTTTTTGGATGACGCTTTTCTGCCATCATCCTACCAGCACTACAGATACAAAAAATAAATGAACTGGAACTTCCTTGGGAAAAAATATATCTAGAATGTGAAATACGGTTCGCAACGCCTTAACAAAAACAACACAGAAATTTTATTCTCGCCTCTAATTGCGAAAAATTCTAGCCTCAATGCTTAACTCTGCAAAATTTTTGTAGGTCTAAAACCGGAGTAAAAAGAAAATAACCAGATTTAAGAAATTTTTGTCTCTATTGATTGGGTTAATGCAGTAATATTGATATCTGCCTCATCGGCTTCCTTTAACTCATTGAATTTTGTATGTAATCGAAGAGACAAGCGAGCAAGATCGATCGAATCGGTTTCTTCCTCCTCTACTGACTCACCTATATGCATACAATGATGGTACTGTTTTATTAATATACTGACTCGAAATCATAAAATCAAACAACATAAACCAATTTTTTCACCGCTTGAAAAAATTTTCTAGACTCCAAAAATTACGTTGATTTAAAATGATCAAAATTAAAATAAGCGAAACGCCTACCGAAGAAATGCTGTGCTAAGGCATTTAACGAAAGCGAACGCTTGAATAGTGAACGATAAAGTGACACAATGTCTTTTACTTGCTCTTCCGGCACCTATAACTTTATAATAAAAGAAACTCACAACAAACAAGTGTATAACTTACACACAAGAGTCAAATGATGAACACCATGACTGCCGAATAGTTTTAGTGAAGTTGTAGACCATATATTACTTAATTAAAAAAAAGAGATTGAATAGAAGTAAATAGTATCAAAAAAGAAGTTTCTAACACAAGCATGATATCTTTATCATGCTGCAAGTGATTTATTTGTAAAGATATTATCTTGGATACTGTGAAAAATCAGAAGCGCGAAATACTTACGTAGATGTTTAGCATTTCAAATAGGTGCTCAATTTTGTATCCAATAATTGTCATTTTTTCTTGAACCAAGTATAAAAGTTTCAAAGACACTCTTTTCAAAGTCTGTGAATTATCCATGTCACTCTTTGCTCCTGGTTCCTTTATAACACTGTTTATGAAACAGCTGCCATCTTCGTCGACTGCAGAAACTTCAGATACCAACTTTTCTCCGGTCTAAAATTTGAATTAAGAATGAAATTCATGCTTTGTCACTCAGAATCATTCAGCATGCAGCCAGTACATCTCCAAATAATGATATGAACTCATTTAAAACAATGAAATTCATGATGTTAGTTTTAAGCTGTATTGTCATTATAGTTCGTTGTATTACAGGGGCTAAAGTTATTGATATAATAACTTTGAGGTTGTATTAAAAATTAAGAACCATTGGTGGACAGTACCTCGCTGACTGCATATTTCGCATAGATCGCAACTTTACTCCCTCGTTCCGGTATCTTGATTTTGTTTGAATCCAGATCATTCCAAAATACAGACCGTGGGATTATAGCGCGATTTTCATCTTTGGCAACTGAAACTGATGGGTATAAGTCGCTCGTTTCTTTTTGAACAGTTTAAATAAGGCTTCGATAAAATCAATTACCTTCTTTATCAACATTTTCTTTATCTTGTACATAGTATAGAACGGCTGGTAATTTCCAGCAAGCATGTAGATGTAATGCTTCATTTTCTGAGATTCGTGTAACGGACCAATCGTTGAACAATATCCAACACGAATCCTTGAAAGTAAAAACATGTAGCTAACACAAAAGGACAGATAAAAGCGAGCTAAAAAAGGAATTGCTACTCACCTGCTTTGATTTGATCGCAGTGACCAAATGCTCTTCAGTTTCCTTTTCCTCATTTTGGTTGATGATAAATATGGCTGCTGCCAGGTAGAAGGATGTACTATTTTCCACTTTATTCTAAATTTGAAAAATTGTGAACCCAATGAACAAAAATTAATGAAACTGTCGGTAAGCTTCTGTAGATAATCAAAACTAAGGAAATTCAATTTTTTTAAACGATTCGAAAATGCTGTTACTTCCGAAACCGTGCAAATACCATCCGTTATTTTGATATGTACTGAGTTTGGTAGGTAGTGATGGCATTCAGGATATGAGAAAGTGCCTTCCGTCGTTGGTGCCGTTGTTTCAGATTTACTGGAATGAGTTTAAGATTATCCATGAGCTTTGAAAAATAAATAAACTGTTCATAAAGATTGTCCGATTCTGATGCAGCACTTCTAAGATACGAATACACAGAGAATAGACATTTTAGTTCCTAAATAAACTTCTTCGGATTGCGCTTTCATTTACATCTTCTGGATGTCAATTGCTCACTGTTAGAAACTTATGAAATATGTAATTAGTACGAATACTTTATAACTACCACTCTGATATCCTTCGTTGATGAAAAGAAATACACTCATAAAAGTTAGCAGACCTGTCCCGCCTTGTTTTTAATTCTTTTTTTTTTTTCTTTTAAAAAAGAATCCCATTTGGGTCCTATATTAAAATAAACCTGTCGTCGTTATGAAGATACCGACAATTCGGATTTTTGCATTCAGTACCATACCTACAAGGTTTTAGTTTTTGCTCTGTTCCTGAGTTCGACGTCACGGTCGCTCGACTTTCAAAAGCCTGAAACAATGAAAATAAAACAAAAATATCCAGAAATTGCAGATACAGTTCAAATTTTTCTCAGCAGAAAATTATTTTTCACACATTTTGGAATAACACTGGTACGAAATAACCAGTAAATACTTCATGGCTTGTATATAAGAACTGATTTAACAAATAACTAAAATTACTAGTTCAACAAAATATCTGAAATCGGCACTATATATTTAATAAAACCTGGTTTATTTCAACAATAGTTAAAACTCAAAACAAGAACCTGGATGTGAGAAATCCAAAATGCCTGTTCCGCTTCTGTGCTGGCTGTCATATCCAGAGCAAGAATGTTCGGAAGTAAACGCACACGACGTGCCGATGCGAACCTTGCTAACTTCCCACATTTTTGGCAAATAGCTTCATTTTGTTCGGGACAGTTTAAGGTTTTTTCGAGCAGTGTACAAAATCCAATTTTTTCATTATCTGGAAGACTTATTTTCGACGAAATTCAATTATCGTTTTGGATCTCGAATTTGGAAAACACAAATGAGAAATTCAGTAAAAGAGAGTGTAACAAAATCACCAAAAGTATGTCATTCTTACTTGTCGGGTATGCTAATGACATATAAAGCTGCGACAGGGCTGACTGATAATGTTCGGAACACCGGATACAGTGATTATTCAAAGTAAATGAAATCTCTAGTTCCTTGCGAAGCGCCACTCCAGCAGTGGTTTCAGAAAGTTCCTATTAATAAGCATAGCTTCTAACAACACAATTAAGAATGTAATAATAGAATTCCTCTTTAAATTTATCTAGTAACGGTACGACCACTCGTTAACACTGCTTTTCTTATTATCAGACGAATACAAAAGTCACATCCTTGTCTATATAAACCAGTTTCACCTTGCAAATTATCAAATAACACACACCTTATCCAGTACTTTGCTGAAAGCTTGCATAAATAAGTGAACTGCTTGCGCCAAACTTGCATTAGCAACTGCATCTGTCCATTTTTTACCGTCATCGATGGATCGAAAAGTTTTCATAAAATTTTTGGCCTGTAAGTATCATAAGAAATGTTGAACAATTCTCTGCTAATTATTCGATACGATGTGTTTATTAATGATGGTACCAAAAGTCGATAAGTTTGAACATTTGCTACACAACAGCTACACAATGTTTATCAATCAGCTAATCATGCTATTGGTGATTCTAATTGCTTTGGCCTCATCCAATTAATAAGCAAATGATGCACACAGAGTTTTTTTCTTAACAAGTTCTAGGATCATTCTATCACACTTAAACAGCACCTGACCGCTACGGCTACTACATCGTTGACGTTTTATAGCTACCAAACTATGTGGTGACCCGTTCACGTCTTGATGTTTGAACATTATCTAGAAACTTTTGAAAGCTCACTCAGACCACTGAAAAAAGCACATACCGACACCACACTCGATACTGGTCGGTCTGTAAGTAACCGGAAGAGGAGATTCATTTCACATGAAATGCAGCCTTCAAGGTAACAAAAATGCGAAAGAAACACAGTTCTTACGTTCATCAGATGATACATTGCCTGAAATAAGAACGAAAGGATTTTCTTAAAAGTAGTGTTTTTTTTCTTTTTTTTTTTTACTAATGTCCTTCACTTGTAATTCAACTTTAAATGGTGAATGCTGGATCAACGATAGACTTCCTCTTGACAATGACTGGTAAGAGCTTAAAATTATGTTAGGCCTTAGAAGTTTAGTGATATATACTTTAATTTTTTCAGCATATCCATAGAAACAGGGAAGATACTCTTTCCTAATATATGGCATTGGGAAAATTAGGATATGTTAAGACCAGAAAAGTGCAAAATGTTATAAAATAATCGTGAATTACAAGAATTACAAGTAAATATGAATTACAAGCAGAAGCATGCATGCGGGGCTTGTTTCGACACTGTTTTCTAATGCGTTGAATTCAGTGCGATTATATCGCTTAAAATCAATTTCTTCAGCCTTAGAGGTTAACCTTCCTTCGATACACAAATAAAACTTCGGGATGTGATATAGTTCATCATTTTTCATTACTGAAAAAAAGATGTTATCAGATCTTCGGAATATTTTTCAATAATTAAACGGCAATGCCCGGACTACTACAAGAAAATCTGAAGTTGATTACGTTAAGCTTTAACATTGAATGAATTAAACTGATATAGGAAGTACTAATTAAAATTAATCTCTGGAAGCTAAGAAGTTAAGTACCAGCGCTCTGTACTAGTGGGATGCTCGCTCAAGGATATCAAAATAAAAACAGCAGCAGATGATGCTATTAAAAAGCTTTGGATATGCCGTAGAACTGCAATATTATAAAATCGAAACTACCATTTGAGAAGCATTTATCATGAGCAGAACTTGTATACGGGTAAACGTTGAAGCCGCTTAATGGTGTTCCAGCACGAGGATTATGAGCATAACCAACAAATTGCACCATGCGCATTGAGTCGATCACCTTTTCTGGTATGGGGTCCGGTTGTCTGAAACAGAAAAAGATGAAACAAATCCTTTTTAGACGTAACTCTTATGTTTGGAAATTTTCTTTTCCTTAGTAAATTTCCTGAAAATTTTATATTCGTTATAAGCTTAAATCTCAATATTTGGTTAAGTTAAATGGCAATATACCTAAACCGTCTAATACACAACTGTTCAGGCCAATCTGAAGCATAGTGATCATCCATCGGAAACGGAAGAGGAAACACTCCATATGATGGCTCGGGATCGTCAATGTTCACAGGGGGATGGAAAGCAATCTGAAAACGGATTTTCACAATGAAATCTCAAGGACGAGAATTATCCATGCATGTAATGTCTTCGCAGGATAAAACTGAACGTCAAACAAGAAAGATATCACCACCATTCTAAGGAACACTACTCATCTGCTGCCTAGAATGTCGATGACTCCTAGAAATGTAATTAGGAAAGAATTTTTACAGAAAACATATTATTCCACTTACTGGATCTGGAAAATCTGTGCCCCACGAATTTTCATTAAAAATCGGTTCCATTCGATCCGAAAAGAGGTGTATCAAACCTGAAAGTCTATATGTAGAGTCAAATTATAGAAAGCAGAAATACTGTTATCCTCTTACTTGACTTACTTGGACTTTCTCTTTCCATTTCTTTGTTAAGAGTAACCTGTCTCTTACGTGAAAGGTTCGTAAATGAACTTTCATAAAGACGTTTTATTAGACGTTCACAAAATTGTTAAAAATCCGATCTACCCGTTTGGTCACCAAAAGAAATGCATTGCTTCGAAGTGGATACATCGAGAGATGTAATCGCAAAGCCATTTGTATCCAATTGAATAGGCATCTGACTAGATTGTTCATTCAAATCCATGATGATCAATTCACCACTCTAAAAAAAAAAGGATATAACCGCTCCAACGTTAATTTTTATGCAATAATTTTATAGTGCTGTTGGCAAAAAATTAGCTGCAAAAAGTACTTGCACCTCAGTAATATTCGTTGTAATTAAAACTTCAATTTAAAAATATATAAAAGCATCCCTGGGAGCAAACCATAATCCGACCATCCGAATAAGATGGTAGAAATCTGCAATATGACGGTGCCATTGGCAAAGGTACCGGAGGCAAACTGCGCAGTGTTCTTAGATCATAAATCATTATGAATCGATCGCCTGCCATTTTACCCAATCTGTAATGTTTAAGAGTTCAATTATTACTAACATGGAATCAAGAAAAACATCGCACTTGACAATAATGCAAATAAGCCGAAGAGTTTGAAATGGCTATTAAATCACTATGTCATTCATATTTCTGCACCAATCGGTGAACTTCGAAGAGTTTGATTGGAAGTGTGGTCTTAATAACATGAATTGCTGAGAATAAAGTCATTCTAATTCGATCAGTTTAAATGAACCATAAACCTTGGAGAGTAACCGCATGTGATAAGTTTATTGCCGCAAACATCAAAATCAGCTACTGATCCTTGATGAGCTTGCAAGGCATGGATTGCATCCACTGTTGTAAGGTGACGGAGAGTTACCTAAAAAAATATTGAACAGAAAATATTTGTAATGCTTCTTCCTCATTGGAAAACAAAGGGGAAATCCAAAAACAAAGTTAAATAACTGTCAACTGAGACTCACGTTTCCCTCCGAATCAGAACTGAATAAAAATTTCTGATTTGACCGCAAAGCCAAGCAATTTTTCTGTTTAACAGAAACCTGAAAATAACGTTCCTGCCAAGTCTTTTAGAAAATATCTATATTTTACTGGTCAAGTTTCTGGCGACCAGACAATTTAGTCAAATTCACATTCATAATAAAATTTAATGTTGAAAGTTTTAAAAAAAATCAGACAATTCGTATTTCTTTTTGTGTTTCCACATCAAACTGTATGATTTGCTGCTGATTTCCTCCTAGCAGTAATTTATGCGGTACATCCGAAAGTCGATGCATGCAGGTAAGATCAGTCATATGATCGGATCTGGAAATAATGCTATAAATCCGTGCTTAATGCCTAAGCGCCACAATTAATTTATATTTCTATTCCTGCATTATTTCTACTAAAGTAGATTACCAGCTGAAGTTGATGGCTAACTTCAAGAAAACTACGCATAGCATAAATCAGCTGCACATACAATGGTCTTACAAATATCATTAATTAATTTCCGTGAACAAGGAATATCCGAATATTTAGAAGCTTACGTATGTGTAAATAACGAAATGCCTTGTCGGCGATTAGCTTTTAAACGCTTGGATGTTAGTGAGAAAATAACAGTTTCTGAGGCAAGCAAAGCGCGAATGTTTGAATTAGGTGCTGATAAAAATGCTGTGTATTTGTCAAGCTGTGCACCATAAAACGACACCACACGTCCCTGGAAATTATAGAACTGTTTAAATACTAGAAAATGCAAAAATTTATCTACTACAAATTTTGTTTTGGATGAACCAGATCTTGAATGTACTTAGGTAAGTAACATTTTGATCAGCTCTTTATTTATGGATGGATCTAAGGTTCAATATTTCTTCCGGAAATCAAAAGTATAAAGTTGAGGGTAAATAAAAAATAATATTTTGCTTTCACAAAGGCCATGAGTACGAATGAAAGTTAGAATTATTTCTCTATCCCAACACTACCCTTTAATTACGTAAAATGAACCAGTTCTAAATTTTAAAGACGTTAAACAAAAAACATGACAAGGATGTTGGGCCTCAGCAGTTACTTCACAATTCTGGTAGGATAGTTATTGTCAGGGTAGCAACAAGACAATAATATTGAAAATACTTGAGGATGGTAATAGGATAAATTTAAACCTATTTGAAAACTTCTCCCAAAACCATTTTGCGAATCTTTGTATTTTTTCCTTTCCACAATGAATTAATGGAAATACTTATTCCATGAATAAATCTCATTATCTAAAGCAAATCACCATATTATTTCCGGTCCAAAGAAGTTCCTGGTATGGATCGAATGTAAGTGCTGTAATGAAATGTGCAAGCGCCGCATTCTGTGATGTTGTTGACAATAATGCAAATCCACCTTCCGGAATACGAGCTTCGTTATTCTGGAAAAACGACAATGAATGAAATTTAAATCCTTTCCTTTTAATATCTTTTGAATGATCCATTATCAAATAAATAAAAAAACGATGTAACGATGTTCTAATCTAAACTATACGATTAATAAATTTAAACAATTTACTATGAAATCTTCGTGAAGTTTGAAATTTTGTTGACTTCAAAAAATGTAACAATGAATTTCTAAAGTGGAACAAAATTCAAACCATTGAAGTAAGACCGTCCGCTGATATTAAGACATCTTCAGTATGTCCTGGTGATGAACCGTACATCCGCGCCTGCTTCCTGCTTCCAAAACTGGTCTGGCGGATGGGTTAACCTATAAATAGCATTATTTCGATCCCAATATTAATAATTTGTATGAATATAGATAGATTATTTGATACTATCCGTTCACTTAATTGATCGTCTAAAACAATAATTTCTTCATTAAATACAGTAGTAGTAGTAGTAAGATAGACTTGTTATATTATCATTCCTCATTAATATCCTTAACTTTTTATTCAGTAGCAATCTTTATCGTCTCTTTCATTATAATATATCTAAAAATCTTAGTAATCATTGCTGTCTCCTAATTCTGAATGTTATATCTCATTTTTTCTCATTGTCAAACCATCGGATGATGCCTTTTTTTTTTACTAAATTTTTTAATTCTTACTACTTTTTTTCGCTCTCCATATATTATAACTTAACCTCAATCTCAGCTTATCTACTCTCCTCAAATTCTATCCAATCCCCGCTTCAAGATAGCTTCTCAGATTCCCTGATCCCAATCATCCCGAAATATTTGGAATCTAATTTACGGGTTAAGCGACAAGTAGCCAAAGTAATTAAACAATTTATGCAAATAAGCTGATGTCCGCTTAAACTGGTAGTGTTTTGTGAATTCCCATATATCTCGGGAATTTCGATGCGAAATTACCACATTGGCGCGAACAATCCCAAATGAAGTGGTAGCCTGATCTGATTTTATCTTAATTTCCATTTTTTTATTTTGCTTTTGCTTTATATATTTAGTCCATACCAAAGACTGCTTTGCCAGTAATTCCTGATTTCTGATTCCGAAAATTATATTTTATACAGTGACTTGGTTCTCTATCCTTATTCTAATTGGAATGTTTTGACTTTATATTTCAGCCCAATTTTGATTATTTCAATTCGATTGATATAATGCATCCATTAAACGGATCAAAAGAGTTCAGTGCTTTGGAGAATTTATATACACATCTTCTTCTGTTAATCTCAGTAGGACTATTTTTTCTTTGTAAACTTCTTGTTTTTGTTTATTAATTTCATCATTAGTTTTCATTATTAATTTTTCTTTTCAAAATTTTGTTTTTCTCTACTGTTCTGTATTTCTTGAAATGCTAAGCTAGCATTTGTAGTGCTAGGAGTAAAGGTATTGAAGAATTATTTTTTCATAATCAATAAACCGCCGATCAATTTTAGTATATTTCTTTAATATCCAAGCAGTGCGATAAATATGTTGTGAACAATGATCACTGACTTTCATTTCATTTTAATTGTCTTTTTGGAACGTTAGACATGTCTTATAGCTTTTAAAGTTAACTGTGATTTTATATTTCAGCTGTTTCCTGACTGGATCCTTTGCTGTTTTGGAAATACCTAGCATTGTGAGCTTTATCAGGAAGATTACGTAGAATCGTTTATTCCATAATGGAAATGAAATAAATTTTAAAATGTATGCAAATATGTTGTTACAAATTGTTGGAAAATGATATGTTAGTGTTATTCTGTGGCATTAAATTTTCTTCAAGTTTAAATTTCATTCAATGAATTGTTGTTGTCAGTTAACACCCTTTTCCTTCTTTCTTTTCAATAGAATTAGTCTTATGATTTGATGAATAATAGCAACAAACGGATTCATTTTATTCTATCCTTAGTGAAATAAAGTTGAATAGTTGGCATTTGATGCTACATACTATATAGTTCATAGCAGCATATTCAATCATAAAGAAGTTTCGAACCTAATTAATCCTTCTGGTAAATGTATCCTTAAGTAATATTATAACTACACGATAATAACCTGTAGTAGTAGTGTTGTCTATTGAATTCTAAAATATCTAAAATGAAGAATGTTTCGTTTCATTCAGTCATTGATTTCCTCGAAAAAAAAAAGGAAGCGAAAAGGAAAAAGTAATAAAAGTGATTCGGAAAAAGGAATTTGAAACCAGAGTTAATTGAAGTTAACTTTCCCCACAATTCAGCATAGTTGTCTATTCAAGAATTCCCGGAATTATACCATGTGAAGGAGAATTTAGCACCAATAAATACCTAAATCAATACCAAATGTTCGTTAATACAACATTAGTTGAGGTAAATCCCAAACAACGAAAGAATATCATCAAAGAGATTAAAGAAATGTCATTGTAAAGTGATATATAATAATTGTGAGATTATGATACATATGTGAATTTCATGTGTAAAATATACTACTCTATACAATTTTACTTAATTTATTTCTAACTTATATTTTCAACTTCTTAGTCTACGAGATATACGTGTATATGCATTTAAGATAAATTTTTGCATCAACAAAAAAAAGAAAAAAATGCTACGTAAACAATTTATACAATGTTTGAAATATATTACTTGCAAAAATTTACAACGATACTACGATTTAGCATTCCTATGATTTGTTTGCCTGAAAACGAATAATTCAAATTATTGGATATGAACTAATTCTCTCTCTATCACTTCTCTCCCTCTCTCTCTCTCTCTCTCTGTCTCTCCTTCATCTACATTATTAACTCTCGAAGCTTTTATTTGTGAATGGGTGTTTGTATGTATGTATGTATGTATGTAGGTATGTATGTATGTGTATGTATGTTGTAGATGATAAAATGAATATGTTTAGTGTAAAGATTTTCTTCCCTTTTCTCATTCCGATTTTCAGTGAATAAAATTTCAGGTTGACCATTAAAATGCAGTAATAATGGGTAGTATATCCCTTGTGTGTGTGTGTATGTGAAAGAGAGAGAGAGAGGAAGAGAGAATTATGAGGTTTTTGTAGTATAAGAACGTGGGTGATCTTGCAAAACCCTTACGCTTCGATACATTTATCCAATTATTTAAACCCTTCTTCCCCTTTTTACAGCCTACCAAAATAAACGGAACTCTTTTCATCCTTCTATCTTTCTTCTCTATCCGATGTGTAACATCAATTGCAAACTGCAACTGCAACAGTAAGGAAAGCATTTTGGCAGAATATGACTTGATGACAATTGAGTTAGTAGTAGCAGTTAGGAATCTAAACGATCAACAGTTGGCATTCTCATTTCTTCAATGAAACCTTCCTTCTAAGCAGCAAAGAAGAAGCATCAGTAAAGGTATTTATGTATGTATGTATGTATGTATGTGTGTATGTATGTATGTGTATGTGTATATATCAATTTCATTTACAATTATAGCACATCGTTCAATTGTAATTCCATTCTTTTTACATGAAACTTTACAACAAATCCGTCACTTTTTTTTTTTTTCTACCTATTTCTTTCCTTTTCCGTTACCTTTTTCTCTCTCTTTTTTTTTCCTCCTCATCCCTCTCTCTGTCTGTCTCTCTCTCTCTCTCTCTCTCTCTCTATCGTCTACAAACCTTTAGTCTTATTCATTTCGTTGGAATAGTTTTATTTTAAACGAAATGTATTGAAATATTTTTACTAGTGTTTTTTTTTTTTCAGATTTTTATCTGCAGAGAACTTTTGAACTTTTTATTTCATTTGTTAAATTGTTGTTTTTCCGGTGCAGTAATCTTTCTTCTTTTTTTTTTTTTTCACTAATTCATTGTATTATACAAGTTTTACTATACACTCTTCATTTCTCTCTCGTAATTCTCTGCTATACCTTTTAATTATTATTATTATTATTATGGACCTTACATTTAAGATATTATCATGCATATTCTACCTTCATATTTTGATAATTTTTTATCATACACTATGAATGGTTTTTTTTTCTTTTTACTCATATCATTTTACATTACTCTTTAAATTTTCTTTTTTTTTTTTTTTCGACTCTGTCGTTTCAAACATTGTACGATTATTTATGACTCCATTTTTCCTATTCTCACTTTTTTCTTCCTTTTTTGCTACATATTTACTACATTCACAAGTTATCAATTTCAATTCAGTCCCGGAATATCAGCATTAACTTTATTCACAGATATTAATGTTGACAGTTCCGGAGTATCGATCATTGTTGACTCATTTCCGGAACATCTTTACCATTATTATGTATAAATATCTAGAGAGGAAAAGTATTTCGAGCAAAGAATCAGGACACTTGAGTTAGGAAATTTTGATACTGCAGGGGTTGGAATTGATATATCAGTTCTTAGTTAGTTTGTAGTTTGTAGAATTGATATATCAGTTCTTAGTTTGTAGATTCTTAGTTTGTAGAGTTTGTACTTGATATATCAGTTCTTAGTAGATTCTTAGTTTGTTGTAAGTGATGTTATAGGATTTGTATCTTATCTAGTACACTGAACGAACTCCGAATTGTGAATTTCATGAAAACTTCCGACTGAAAAAATTTGTCAGTCTATTGTTGGAGGCCCACTAATTCACCGTTGGTAGAGCTTAAGGCCGATTCGGAAATTTTTATTCATTCTGGAGAAAGCTTCTTTATTCAGCAAATTAAAATTTTTTGTATAACTTTATGTAATTTGACAGTAGCTGGTGAATTTAATTCCTCGAAATTCTTTTATATTTGAAGTTTTTCTTACTTCGTGAAATGTGTTATCTCCAGATTGAATGTCTTGAAATTATTGCTTGATGAACTTTTTCTGTTGTTAATTTTTCAGAGACTCATCCAAGATCGAAAGATCCGAAAGGTTTATGAGATTCAGGCTGATTGTTCTACTACCTGTAATTGATAGAGCTGTGTAAAGAATTTTAACGAGTGAGGGCGCTTTTTTTGTATCTTAAAGAATTTTACGATGCGTCCTTAGCGACTTATTTCTGATTTTTCAGATCTTAAATTCAGTCAGTTTTCATCCAAATTTTTCAGGTTTTGGCTGCACGAAAGAGTTTGCCGTGCTTTCCGCACGGTTCGTAATAGTTCACGTTATATCCATCGCATGTATGTGTGAGTGAAGAAGAATCATTGTCGCCGATACTTATTAACTGCATTGGATTATTTGGAATTGAAGTAATCGTGCTACTTTGTTAAACATGTCCCTTGCAAGTAATTACCATTCACATAAGCCAAATGTGCCCATCATAATGGAAGATGTATTTGGTTGGGTACGTGAGGGTAATACGTTTCAAGTACGCGTATGGCTTGATGATACGGAACACGATCTCAATATTGGGTAAGTTGTTATTGATAAATAAGCGTCAAAATAAGCAAATGTCATGTTCTTTTAACCGTACTTTTGGTTACTTGATAAAAACTTGCTTCTGCAACATTCAAATTAAGTAAGTTAAACGAGTGCACTATTTAAAATTCAAAATTGGAGTATGATGTTCCAAACGTGAATTTTCGATTATTCAAATATCGTGTATGTCATTAAGTTCCACCTAATTTCCAGCTGCATTTTTAGTACTGTATTAGCGTCTTTTTTTAGCGACGATCACGCATTTTCATTACTTCATTGGGCATCCAAAGAAGGACATGTCGCAATTGCTGATTTGTTACTTTCTCGAGGAGCACGCGTAAACGCGACAAATATGGGTGATGATACAAGCTTACATCTAGCTGCAGCCCACGGAAATCGTGAAATTGTTGTGGTTTGTTCATATTGCTTGCTGCTATTGTTTAAATTATTTACTGTTGTTAATATAGTTCGAGAATTTGAACCATTCATCTTGTTTGTTCTTTGAGACGAGCCTTAAATTCCTTATACACAAGCTATATCTCATTTTCAGGACGTAGGCGACATTTTTTCACTTTTACCTCACTTTTTTTGATATCTCGAAATTTTTACTTACAGAAATTACTTAATCGGAAAGCAGACGTGAATGTAGTAAATGAACATGGAATGACACCTCTTCATTACGCATGCTTTTGGGGTTATGTGCAAATTTGCGAGGTAAGGTAGTGAACTTCGTAGTGATTTGGAAATATTTCATTAATTTTATCGAGAATCATTTCATGAAATCCATCCGTCCAAAAAAATGATGCATCGGGAGGGAGATAATACTTCATTGGCTCGGATTTCTTTACCCAAAGGTGTTTTCGTCGTTTCCATCGTATCTTTTATTAACCAACTGCTATTATAACTTCGATAATGGTTTTTTTGCATGTTTTCCAGGATCTTATCCGAAGTGGTGCTGTAATAGGAACTTGCAATAAGAAAGGACAAACACCGCTTGATGTCTGCCAGCCGCAAGCTCGTAATGCAGTTGCAGGTTCGTTGGTCATTAATTTCGTTGCTAATTTTTTGAATGGTTATTTCCTTGAATTTCAACAATTTCAGTTTATTCTCGAAATTTAAAATACTTTTAACTGTAGTATGCATCTATCGTATTTAGAAATTGCCCAAGAACACGGGCAAAATATCAATGAAAGGATACCATTCAAAGATCAGACCTGGAAAGGTACAAAAACCCGTACTAGAGATGCCACACTTTCAAGGTTGGTCTGGCTTAAATCCCACTTTCTACTTTCATCCACTCGTGCTAATGGTGCCAGCAGAATTTCCAGCTCCTGTTACGAGTTTAATCCAAAATTTAATAGATTTGTCTGTCTTGATAATGCATGCAAACTTTTTACAGGTACACAGGTGTTGATATGGCATCTTTAAGTTTGTCGATGAAAATAGCCGAATCTCATAGTGGTGAATTATGGCGTGGCAAATGGCAAGGGAATGATATTGTGGCTCGAATTTTAGCATTGCCTGAAGTAACTCCACGTATTAGTCGTGACTTCCAAGCTGAATTCCCTTCTTTGAGGTGTGCATTTCTTCCACGATGCATTTATGTTTTAGTTGACTCAATTCCCACACTGTCCATCTTTTCCAGTTGATAAATTTTCTTCTTTTCTTGGTGTTGCACATATTGGTTTAAGTACAAATTCGAAGACAGCTTAGTGAAATCTGAGATCAGTATTTCAAATCACAGTCTTTCATCATACTTGTCGCTTTAGTATATCGATGTTTATTTCCAGACTTTTTTCAGAATATTTGCCCATTCGAATGTATGCCCTGTGCTAGCCTGCTGTAACCAACCACCGAATCTTATTGTTATCAGTCAACTAATGCAGTTTGGTTCACTTTATAATGTATTGCACGAACAGACAGGTATAGTGCACTATTTCTACTATGGATTGAAAAAGTTTATTTATTAGATTTATCGGTATATCTAATTTTACTATATTGTTAGAATATTTCAGATTTGCTAAGCTCGTGAAATTATGATTATAACTTATTGTTTAAATGTCTCATTTATTTTGGATTAGTCTTTTTCTCTCTTACATAGTTTGAACTTCTAATTGCCAAATAAACATGTTTTGAGGAAATTTTAGAATTCTATAGCTTTTTTTTTTCCAATATTTAGCAGTTGTAATCGATCAAGCACAAGCGACAAAATTTGCTTTGGATATAGCGCGTGGTATGTCATTCCTTCATTCATTGGATCCACTGATTTTGAGATATTACCTAAGTTCGAAACATGTTGTGGTTGACGAAGACCTCGCTGCAAAAATTTCAATGGCCGATACGAAATTCAGCTTTCAGGAAATAGGCAGGTTATATTCTCCAGCATGGATGTCACCGGAAGGTGAGAATTTCATTCTTAATATTTACATTTAATCCATCTAGTTTAAGTTAATGAGTTTTTAAAATTCAAGTGCGGAATTTTCGTCCGGAATTGTTTCAAGCGTTAGAGTTGGTCGGTAATTTGTCCTTTTTTTGCAGCACTAAAATATTCACCAGCAGATTTAAATATTAGAGCAGCAGATATGTGGAGTTTTGGTGTTTTATTATGGGAATTGAATACTCGAGAAGTACCATTCTCAGATCTTTCTCCAATGGAAATTGGAATAAAGGTTTGTTGTCAGTACAATTAAATGTAAGAAGTAGGTTAGGCTATATTGAATGTGACTCTGAAAAGAAAGGAATTAAGAAAAGGAGGGAAAGGTTCTTTGGTTGAGGAAAGGAGGAAAAAATTAATTGTAATTTTATAGATAAGAGTCAAATTTGGAATTCAATTTTAAATTTGAAAATTTAAAATTTGGGATTGTAATGAATCAGTGTGTTAAAGCGTGAATCATTGACTTTTGATTGCTGTGCGGTTAAAGATTCAAAAAAATTGGTCTGACGCCACATTTCTCTCTTGAAAAGTGCGTTAGCCAGGCCATTCCACGGAAAAAAATAATTGCCAGAACAAACGATAGTCTAGGAGAAGGATTTATTGTCTTCTTAACCATTTTAATCATTATTTTCTCTTTGGGATTTTGTTTTGCCGCTTAACAAAAAATGGACCTTTGTTTAAGGGCTTTTTTTGAATGTTTTTTTTTTTTTTTAAAGAAAAGTTAAACTTAGAGAAAGATCGAACTTCTTGAACTTTGAATTTTTTGAATTAAAAATTTCTTTCTAGGTTGCACTAGAAGGATTACGTGTCCCATTTCCACCCGGAATATCACGAAATATGGGACGTTTGATGAACATTTGTTTAAATGAAGATCCTGGTCGGCGACCAAATTTCGACCAAATAATACCAATATTAGAAAAAATGGCTCAGTCATAACTTGGATTCCTATATAATTCTAGTCAAAATTGATCTTGGTCTTAGTATATAGAGTGGTGCTCCTTTTGTTGGGAAAAGGATCAACACTTGATGTTGTTCTTGTTATAATATACCAGTCCCTTATTAATACGATGAGCATTTTCACTGCCATGAATGATAACTTTTCTTCGTAACATAGACCTTTCAGGGGACAATGTGGTCAATAATGTTTAGGTGGCAGTTTCTTTACACCTCTAACTTTTTTGCGGGAAATATGGTTCACTATTAAGGTTGGATCTGTTTCTTTTGTATCTGTCCTCAAAATGAAATTTTGTCCATAATTTCGTTTTAAAAATCTACATGTTTTACTTATATTGTACCATTTATCCTTTCTCTGCTATAACTCCTAAACATTAGTGTCCGTTGTTTAGTATGTATTTAATACTACCGTCCATCTCTCATCCGGTATTACTACTGCTTCTCTCCTTTTCCCTAAATCTTTTTGTTGTGTAGTTGCAAGGAAAATAACGAACTATCCGGTTGATTTTCTTAAGAACGATGGTGAGCTATCTGTGTTCCACAAAAGGTATTCCGAGTCAGAGGAATTGCTAAAATTTAGTAATACTGCTAAATATCTGCATCTTCTTCTTTGTATGGTTTTATTTTACATCATATATTATGTGTTTGTTGTAAATTATATAGTGCTTAAATTTTTCTTCGTTTTTGGAATTTGTAAATTTTTTTTATAAAAGCACACTAGTCAAAGTTGATTTCGGCATTTCTGTAACAGATGCAAGAATGAAAGAAAGGGAGTAGTATGAGAAGCAGAAAATGAATTGGGAAACGAGTCTTTATTTTAAAAGTTATGTTTGAATTTCTGATTAAGAATTAATTTTGAAGTTAAATTGTTTCTTCACTCCCTTTTTTTCCTTATCTTCTTAACTGTATCCTATGCTAACTTTTCATTATGCAAATTTTTCCATTGAGAAAATATGCTTTATAATTTATTTTTTTGTTACTTTCGAAAGGATTCGTTCTCTTAATAAATTTTTAAGATGCCGAGAGAAAATCCATACTGCAGAAAGCATAGTAATACTTGACAAAAAAAAGATGGAAAGAATGAGCTCTAAATTAAAATTCAAATTTGAAAGTCAAGAGTAGAAATGTAATAAGTGTAAACTATTTGCACAGTTCTGTTTTTTTGATGAGAATGTGTTATAGTGCTTGGTGAGATTCATATTAGTAGATGATGCTTATATCAATCGGTTCAACTTTTCATCTTTTATTAGATTAAAATTTTACTAACCTATTTGAAATAAATCCTTTCTTAGTGGGAATTTTTGAAAGTATTCGGGATAATTTTGTCCTAATATTGCCATGTAGTATATTTATCCAGTTAAAAATGAGCTAGCTAAAATAAGTTCTAAATTTCGAGGAATTCATTCATGCGTATCGTCAATCAATCTCATCCGTAGTAGTTCTAACGGAAGAAAATTGAGCAATGGGTATTAGTATACGTAAAGCTTTTCAAAAAAAAATGGGACGACAATTGACTGAACTGATATGTCTGTTTTGCAATTTCTTCATTTCAAAGCTTCTTTTCTTTTCTTAACTCATCCATATAAGTTCATATTGTCGTAAAACTATCCTAAAATTTAACGTCTGCTATTACGAAATTTGATTGAAATGATCTGTTACGGAACAGTTTTTATTTGGTCGAAATAATGAATATTAACATTTTTGATGAATTCAGAATAACGATCATCTTCCTAATAAAGAAAAAAAAAAAAAAAAAAAAAGAAACAACAAATCTTCAGAAAATCTCTTTATTATCATTTGAACTATTCTAATTATTATTTATGAATATTTCTTGAAATATGTGCCTTTTTCAGAAAGATTTTACTAATTATTATAATAGCTACTATTTATTGTTCTTATTTTTAGACGGAAATTCAAAAATACAACTTTAAAATATAAAATTTGAAAATATTGCTCAAACCATTTTTTAAAATATATATTGTCAAGTAAATAAAATAAATAATATAATTCATTCATTTAAAATTTCCCGAAAAAGTATGCTGGCAACATTTAAATGTATATTAACATTTAGAAGAACCAGAATATGACCTGGTAAAAAATATATTTTGAGCAAAAGAATATGCCATTTTTGAAGATTGATTTTTCGACACATGATTCAAGTAATCATATTCAAAAACATTTACATGCACAGGTATTTCTTTCATAAAATTTCAATCTAATTTCTTACATTGATTGACAAAATTTTGAATCTGATCTGATAATTCAAAGAAAAGAAAAATGAAGGGAATGATTGATATAATCTTGTAGAATGGTATAAATTATAGATTAAATTAAATTATATTTAAATTTTAAGTTTGTGCGTTATTTCTGGCCAGTACAATTAATTCTTGGTTTACTTTGTTGTCGGATTACTTGCCTCAGGCAAAAAAATAGACGATGTCGTTGGGCAACCGAATGTCATATAATTTTTATCATTTTATTCTTAATTATCATATTATTAATTACAATCATACAATTTTGGTATGGCATACGAACGACATCTACGTAAGTTTCTTTTCACTGTACTGATATTATCACTTATCATTTTATCATTTTATTGCTAGTGTTATATCTAAATTTTACTGATATTCATTGTTACTGTCGTTACAATTATTATGATTTTCCTTATCTTTTAGCTATTTTCAATTTTCATTTACAAATAATAATTTCGAAAAATTTGTGTCAAAAAATTTCAGAAATCCACCGGAAATAGCCGTATCAATGTTGCAATTGCAAGGTGTCCTGAACTTATGCTTTTTGGTTTATTGGGATCAACATTCAGTTAGTGACAAATTACGACAACGTCTTCAGGCTACATCAACTGGCATTGGTGTCCTAAGGCGGAAATCATTGCTCAACAATATTCATGTAAAGTTTAGTTTTTACCGATATAATTTACTTATTATTGGATTGACATGTAATGGAATAATTTCATTCAACGACAAATTCTGATTGCATTGAGAATTACTCGTAAGATTGAGTTCGACGATTCATTTAAGAACAAGAAATCGTTCCCTTCACTTCAGTTGAGAGATTCAGTAAAAATCGAATTGATAAGATTCAAAAAATTATCAATTTTCGAAATTTGATGCAATGTATTGCTCTTTATGAATTTATTTGCAAGTAATAAACTGAAGTGAATGGCAAAAAATATAAACAAATGAGTAAACAAGCATATATACAAAAGGAAGTAAGCAAAGATAAACAAATGCAAACAAATAAGTAAAAGTAAATAAAATGAAAATATAAACAACAAATGATGTAATGAAAATTAAATTTTTTCTTCAGCTTGGTGCAATCATATCTGGAACTATTATCAGCGTATTTATGATAACTTATAAAATTTTACGAATAATTGCTAATAATTATTCACCTGTTGTAAAAGTTCCATTAAATTTCAATTTGCCGCATTATTTTCATTGGCTTTTTATTGGTATTTTTGTTTATGTTGCATTTACATATCCTGCTATTTATGCTGAAGTGTGCAGTTTAATTAGCATCATTTGTGCCGAATATCGAGCATTAAATGATGATTTTGCAAATGATTGTAATACTTATCAATTACCCGTAATTAGGCATTATGTTACCGCTCATTGGACAATGTCTCGATCGCATGCATTGTTTGGTCGATCACTTAGGTATGAAACATTATTAGTAATTTTGTTAAGCAAATGAAATTTTTGAACTGAATAATAAAATATCATATTATAGCTACATGATAAATATAACTCAGTACACTAAGAATTTATCAATAAACTGTTTGATTATTTATTTTCATTTATCAGTAATGAAATAATACATATTAGATGTTTGGTGATAAGAAATTATCTCATCAGTTAGAAATTACTAAAATGATTTTATTTTTATGATCATCTAAGAATAAGTTTTTTAATAGATTTTCGAAAATACATACATTATATCATATCTTGTGATAATTTTATTGTAAATAAGTTAAAGTGATGCTTTTAGCTTATGGATGAGCTTTCATCTGTCAACCTCAACGCTCTCTTGCATTTATCTTCTACGATCCGTACCCAACCTTTTCGATCAATTGTTAATATTGGAACCGATCATTATTGCAGTACTAGTTTATACTCTATTGCTTATTGTAATTGTTATCTCACAGATTATCTCATCTTTGGTGATATGCTTGCTATTATGTCATGATATGACACATTTCCGTTATCTGCTCATCGTTCTTATTGCTGGTACTAGCGTTCTTCAGGAACAGGTTAAATTACAATTTTCGAAATTATATCGAAATTTTCTTTTCTCTCTTCGAAATCAAGGCCTGTTCATTTGTTTACATTTCGCCACTGCCTAAATACATTTCATTCGTTTCAGTATTTTCCATAAAAAAAAAAGAAAAAAAAAATTATCGATGCTGTTTGTGTTTCCAGAACTGGAAAATATCGCAAAATAGTATCTGTTAGAATGGATGATAAAGAATTTATGCTCTTTTCAGACATATTCCGTAGCGATAGCATATATTAATCACTTGTATCGAAGTCGTGCTGGTATATCATTCTTCGAGATTACTATCGTTGATAGGAAATTTATCGAGAAGGTATGGAATGAATTTTAATTTAGATTTTTGTATAGCGAAAAAATAAGCAGTTTTTTTTTTTTTTTTTAATATCAAGTACAGAAAGAGGATTTTTTTATGATATATAGGAAAATATCGTTTTTTTTTTTTTTTTTTTACCAGCTGTAATATTCACTAAAATATTGATATCGAATTTTTTATTTCAGGCTGTAACCGTTGTGCTTCTCGTTTTTGCTATATATTATTTCAACGATTATGATAAATATTCAGCTGACAGTTGTAATAAGACAACTTCTGTGTTACAAGATTCAACTTGAATTGTAAACTTCATGAAAGCAAAGCCTAACAGGCCTAGGAAGAGAAAATTAGTCATAGTGGAAATATTTAAATTTGTGAAAATTTTCTTCAAATTACACTTTTTATTTTTCCATGAAAACTTTGATGTTGACTGATTGATTTTATACGTTGTTTGATAGGAAAATAAATAATAAATATTGGCTGCATAAGAAAATAAAGAGCTAAGTAACAATTGTTGATCAAATTACACATGGATTTTAGTACTGAAATAATACTCATCAAAATGGCAACAGAATAATAAAATATTCATTAATTCAGTAATAACATTTATTTTTGACCTTTTATATCTAAATCCAACAGCTATAACATAATTTAGTTATTATTCCATTATATTTACTTTATCATTTCTTTGCATAATTATTATTATAAAAATAACTGAAATAGAGATATATACTTTGTGTTTTAAACATAAAAATGACAAATTAATTTAATTATTTGCATTGCTTTAAACAATTCCAGCAATTTTTATTTCCAAGTTCATAACTCAGCAATCATCTTAATCAATTTTATCATACTACATTTGGAATACTTTTACAAAAATTCCATACATTACTGATCGTTTAATTTTTTCTCAAAATGTTTAAATATAATTTAATTTAAATATCTCTTTATTACAAATAATGGAAATAACAAAATCACAATTATCAGGAAAATGAAATATCATCTGAGATTATCAACAGCGTATCCAATGTAAGATTTGTGAAGAAAAACAAATCCCATTTTTTTTGACAAAAAAAAAAAAAAATTTTCCATTATCCATTTTGAGCATTAATTTAATTCAACTTAAAAATGAGCATGTTTGTGTGTGTATGTGTATGCATGTATGTGTATGTGTATGTGTATGTGTATGTGTGTGTGTATGTGTAACAATGTGTACGAAGTTGGCAAATCTAAATATTAGCTAAAATGAGTAATAAATTTAATTTTAGATGACATTATGATGCTTTCATAAACTTTCGATCATAAATTATTTTACAAATAGGTAAGATTACCCGAATAAAATGGTATAATATCATTGATTTCTTTTCAAACTAATTGTTTCATATTTCAATTCTCGTATGATACTGAGGAATACTGGTAAAATAACAGATTAGAAATTTGACTTATTATTTCAGAAATTTTGAAAAAGAATCTCAAACTTTTATCTACTAGATGTAATTTGTACATCTTAAGGAAATCCTAAAGAATGCACCAACATCGTATACCTCGGGAAAAAATCTCATCCCCAGATTGAATAAATGAGAGAGAAAGAGAGGGAGAGAGAGAGAGAGAGACATTTGAGAGACATCTGCATTATCTTACATCACTCTCTCTTTACATCATTTCACATTGTACAGTTTGTTTTTTTTTTTTTTCTTTTCTTTCTCTGCTAACATTATTTCATAGAATATCTGATTGTCTATGCAATTTTATTCTTCTCATTCAAACCCCAAAAATATCTATGATCATTTATTTCTAAGGCATATCCGTTTTGTCTGCTTGTTTTGTCATCAATGATTTGTGAAAATGGCTAAGAGTGGATGGGTTATATGATTAAAGTTAACTTTAATCTTTAAATTAAACTTAAGTTTTCTCTAAAAAAAAATAAGCTAAAAGCTTATTTTCAGGAAAGAAATTTTAAGTGCAATTTGGAGTAATTCAAATGTCGGGTCGAGGCAAAGGAGGTAAAGCTAAATCATCAGCTAAGGCTAAAACACGCTCTAGTAGGGCTGGCCTGCAATTTCCTGTCGGTCGAATACATCGACTTCTTCGCAAGGTTTATCATCTTTTTTCTTGAATTATTTGTTAAAGGGTAGCAAATTTGTTGATTACTAACAGGATGGTTGTGTATAATTATTTTAAAATTGAAATCAGCCATTCTTATTTACTTTTCTAATCTTTTCTTCTCTCTTTCTCTTCACATATATTTATAGCATATTTTTAATTACTCTACCAACTTTAAACAGATTTAGTTCAGAAAAAATAGCTTGAGACTAAAACTTTTCCCGTGTATTTGGATATTTTATAATTAGTGATTTATTCAGGGAAATTATGCGGAACGTGTTGGTGCAGGTGCACCAGTGTATCTTGCAGCTGTACTGGAGTACCTAGCCGCAGAAGTGCTCGAGTTAGCGGGTAATGCTGCACGTGACAATAAAAAGAGTCGCATTAATCCACGCCATCTACAATTAGCTGTACGTAATGACGAAGAACTGAACAAACTTCTATCTGGAGTCACTATCGCTCAAGGTATTGCCACGTTTATCTAAATTAATAGAATTAGTACATTGAATTCTTACGATAGTATGCATGCAGGACGAATGCTTCTTTCAAGACTTTTTTTCGTGAATTTAGATTCTTTTATGTCTTCAAATGATAATTTTATTACTTTCGCATAACTTCAGGTGGTGTGCTGCCAAATATTCATGCTGTTCTATTGCCGAAGAAGATTGCGGGTGATAAAGAGTGAAAGTATGATTTCGGTGGAGAAATAATGAGTTTATTGATTTCCTTTTTTCCAACAGTGTTATATTAAGAAGTTGAATTCCCTGTGCGATCTGTTTTACACAATTTGCCAAGTCAGTAACTGCGTAACACTTGTCGATTTTTCTTTTCCAATCAATATTTAATTATGAAATTCCATGTCTGTTCAACGTATCTGTACATTAATCAGTGGTTCTTGTAATGGAATAAAAGTTTTTTGGATATGATTGTTCTTGTTTATCAGTTGTTTTTTTCTTTGTAGGTATCAAAACCAGAACATGGCTATTTTTCTCATGCATACAGCTTTATCGGTTATTTTAGAGTAGTCATAGCTCAGTTGAAACTGTCTCCAAACTACCACGTTTTCTTACTGCCGTTTCATATTCAAACATGAAGAAAACCAATTATTTGATTTCGCCGTTGTAGAATTTCGGTACATCGCCATTGTTAGTGTTGCTTTTACGAATTTCCCAGAAAACCTCGAGAAAATTAGCACATATTTTCAGGTTCTCGTGCAGAAGAGTTGACATTCGTCGCAGCGTTCTAGTTGAGTCGATAATACATGGCTCGTGTTGCAGCAATTCAAAAGCAAATAGCAGAAATAAGTAATGATGAAGCGTTGCAAAATGATGTGAAGATTGTAAGTTAATTTGAATTTTCCTTTCTCAAAATTATTGTACCTTCCAGTATTCCGGGAGACCTATGCTGTAAAGCACTTTTTGAATTAATTTTGTTCGTCTCTAATCGTTTTTTAAGCTGCCGTCGAATTATAATTTCGAAATCCCCAAAACTATTTGGAAAATTCGAGCTACGAAGAGCAAAAATGGTACTTTTTTCCACATATTTTCAAAGTTTTTGTGACACTTGAAAAATGCAGCCATTTATATATTTGAAGTAACTTGACTTTGCTCTTGCTATTGCTGCTGAAGTAAGTCTTAAAAAGAAACCATGGTAGACAGTTTACTTTTTCAATAATATAAATTGTGAAACTGTCCGTTTTCTGAACAACCGTTATCGGAATTTGGTTCATGTAAGTTGGGCTCGTTATCTTTTGAACATAAAAATTAGTAAACGTTCAGCAGTTTAAAGTTGGACTGATTTTAAGTAGCTTCCAAAATTTTAATGTAAAATTTGATTTGCAGTTTGTCTGCAATTTCCTGAAGGATTACTTCTGTATTCGTGCGTCATTGCGGACATTTTACGGAAATATACAGAATGTGAGATTGTGATTATGGGAGATGTCACATACGGAGCATGCTGTGTTGGTGATCAAGCAGCACGTGCATTTGGTGAGTTTCATACTGATCTGTTTTCGTTGTATAAATTTTTCAAGATCTAATCGCTTTTAGCGAATTCTCTTTATGCGACAACACAGTGTCAAATCTGTTATAGTTCCGCAAAAGTATAAGATTTCATTTAGTGAATTGTTTCATTTAATCTTTATTGAAGTTGGCGATGTGTTCAGCATACTTCTATATTTTCTTTCTTTTTTTTCGCAGAAGCATAGTAGTTTGAAATTGAAATATTGAGTATTTGTAGGATGTGATCTTATGGTCCATTATGGACACAGTTGCCTGATACCAATTCAAGAAACGCGAGGAATTGAAATGCTTTATATTTTTGTAAGCATTGAAATGAATCTTGGCCATTTCATTGATGTGTTAAAAGCTAATTTCGAAAAAGATAAAAAACTGGCGTTGGTTAGCACTATCCAATTCGTTCCGTGCTTGCAGGTTAGTTTTATTTATTATATTTTTTATTACAGAGTGCTCGGATTAATGTCATACGGATCAGTGCAAAAATTAGCATAACCACTTAGTTAGCAACTATGCATTAAATGTGATTGTGCATTAGTGTGTCGAAAGTGATTCACTATGCCATTTTTCAAACCTTCTTCTTATGTGATCCAGTCACTGAATGTAGCTGTTATGATTTTATAAGTTTTGGGATTGTCGAGATTGTAATATGGCTCGCTTAAGTAAAGTTTAAAACTAGACCAGTGAAATTTGAATGGAACGAAAAAAACTTGATCGATTAGTTGTTTCAGAGTGTTAAAAAAGAGTTAACTGACGAAGGTTATAGTATTTTGATACCGCAAGTGAAACCTCTCAGTCCTGGCGAAATCCTCGGTTGCACTTCTCCCAAATTAGAGAAGGACGTCGACGCAGTTATGTTAGTTATTGATTGCTTTATTATAATAATCTATCAAAGGAAAGTTAATTATAATGGATTTTCAAAAGTACTCTGTCTTTCTGCATATATGATTTCAAAAGATGATAAATTCTGACAATTTGAGGAATAGAGTAGTATAAGGAATTTCAAATGCAAAAAATGCATTAGGCTAGTTTTAACACATTGCTTTTCAGATACTTAGGTGATGGACGATTCCATTTGGAATCTGTGATGATCCAAAATCCATCCGTTGTTGCTTATCAATATGATCCATATTCGAAGTAAGTCATGATTCCGAGGGCTTAATTATGCACTATTATACATTATTTACTAATTTCTGATTCGTTATAAAATTTGTGCAGCCTAATCTTTCTGTTTGAACCAAAGCTGAATATATTTTTAGTTCCTCATTTTTGGGTTGAATGCAGTGGCAAAATTCCTATATTTTTCTTTGTTTTACTTGATTTCGGTTGGATAGTATATTATGTTTTTTTTTCTTTTTTTTTTTTCGTTTGTAAATTATATGATAAAAAATTGCAGGAAGTTTACGCACGAAGAATACGATTTCGATTTGATGACCAGAAAACGGAAAGAAGCTGTAGAAATAGCTCAAAACTGTCACATGTTTGGCCTTATACAAGGTTCATTGGGTAGACAAGGAAATCCGAAAATTGTGGAGGTTAATATATAAATAAGTGAAAGAGCGAAGATGGGAATTGAAAGAATTTATTTAGCCTGCAGAACTGTTGTTTTAGGATTTGGAAAAGAAACTATTGGCAGCTGACAAAAAATTTGTACGTGTCCTTCTTTCGGAAATAATGCCCCAGAAGTTGTCTTCTTTCACTGATATTGATTGGTAAGTAATAGTTGTGGTGTTTTTCAATCAAAATTATTTCAAGTAGAGAGGGAAAGATTTTTATCACTGTTAAAAGATTTATGGTTTGAATGGTCTGCAATATTCGTTTACCAATGGCAGCAAAAAAGGTGCCGACTGGTTTTAGTTTTGCTGTCAGAAATTTCCTGCTGTATTATCCATAAATCAAATGACAATTTATAAGCTGGTTCAAAACAACATTTTTTGTTATGTAGCGATATTGTGATTGTTGGCACTTAACTGGTCTATTCAAGAGAAAACCGACGGATTCAACCGTAGAGGATTGTTTCACCCCTTGCAAGACGTACTTATACTTAACAACTGATAGTCCATTGAGAAAGCTTCCAAGAAAACAAAAGAAACATTCTCGAAAAGCTCCTATAACTCTAATCCGATACCTCATAACCTTACTAAGATTAAATATAGGAGTTTGTCGAAATGTGAATCGATGTGCATAGTTCAGCTGAAATATTTTATTATAGTCAGAAAGTGTATGAGTTGTGATCCAATTCATTCTGATTGATTTTTTGACGTCCTCATATTCCAGCTGCAAATAACTTCTATTTCAGTTGGGTTCAGGTAGCTTGTCCTCGTTTATCGATCGACTGGGGTACAAATTTCAAGAAACCTCTTCTCACCCCTTATGAATTGGTGGCTGCACTGCAATATGTTCCATTTCGAAGGGATTCATATCCGATGGATTATTATGCGAATGAGAGTCTCGGACCGTGGACAAATAATCATGAGACACATCGGGGATATCGTTCCAAACGGAATCATATTACAGTTGTTGCATCGCAAACTTGAGAATATGCTAATTTTGTTGTACATGTTAATAAATGGTGCTGTGCCGGTGACATAGTCTGTTTGGGTAGAGAGAATGTGCAGGGTAAAGCTAGATTATCTCTTATCTCTTCAATGCTACTTTTCCTATCCGCATATATATTAAATCAAATCGAACTATCTTTCTTAGCAATTTACTGAAAATGAGTAGCACAAAGTGGATACAATAATGTTACAGCGTGACAATAAGGTCAAAAGTAAAGATATTTGTTTCTGAAATGCCAAGTAGCTTTACCAAGACATTAGGTATTAAATGATTCTCGGTGCAACCTGTATGTAATATTTAATAATGAATATTTGATTTTCTTATTTTATCTATCTGAGAGTTAAAATTATAATGGAAATATTCTGGACTCGAATGCACAAAAAATTTCAGGAATTTCTTTTCTGATTTTCACGAATAAACCTTTTATTGAAGTTGCTATGTATTTTGTCCAATTACTACCTCAATTTGTATATTTTCATGCATAAACTACTTAAATACCGATTAATTTAAGTTAACAGGTTACCGTATTGGCACAGTAAATTTTTCTGAAGGTTTTGGTAATTGGGCATGCCCGAACTGTTATTGTGCTATTATCACGAGACCCGATACACTGAATATTTCCTAGTTCTAGCAGTTTCTAGATACGTCTTGCAGAATTTCCGTAGTGTTGCATTGCTTGGCATTGTTTTTACACGTTGAACTTTTTTATTCAGGAAGAAAAAATATTAAGTTTTAATTGCAATCACATCAAATAAATTTTTTTTTTTTTTTTTTTCCCGATGAACGGCTATTCGAATACTGGCCTCTTCGTTTGCTGATATCCTGTAGTCATTGCTATCGTTGTAGTAGCTGAACCTGTACGATAAAGTACTGTCTCAGAGTGAACAACATTTATTGACGATTGATTATTCTGATTAGTCCTGAAAGATGATATCGTATATTTATTTAGGCTCCTTTTTATCTGCACAACATGATGATAACATTTGTGTAACATTATGATAGCTTTGATGAATTTCGATTAGTTTCTTATCGGTATGTTTTGAGATAAAATTGCATTTATTCCTATGGTATAGAGAAGATGAAAATTTGTGTAATAATAGAAATGCAAAAGGTAAATAACCTTTCTGTCCGGTGGGCAGTAATGTTTTCGGTTGTTTTCTTTTGTGACATTGTATCCATTGCTGTTTCAGGCAAATAGATCGTCGGGAAATTGTTCGGGGTTTTCCGCAGACAACCAAATGTAACTAGGAGTGCAGTACGAAATTTCTTATTCAGGAAACAATAGGTGATCGGATTAGCGCATGAAGATATGTAGCAAAGTACTGTTATTGCTGTATTCACTTTTGAGTTCCAAATATCGAAAGTCTGTAAATCATTGTTTATTCATTTAGCTAACTTAAACTTGGACGAAATAAGATATTCAAATATAGGAAAGCAGAGGTCATTCGCAAGAATATCATGTCAATTTCACAGTTATATGGAAAGTGTTTAACAATTAAGGCTCAGAAGATGCATGTTACGTAGAGATTACTAAGTGTAAAAAGATAAGCGGAATATGATTCAAACTGAAAAAGAAGAAGACAGTAGGTATGGAAGATAATTAAAATAATCGAAATTCAAATTTAGAAATGGAGTTGAAATCGGAATCGAATTATTCAATTAAAGTTTAATAAGGTAAAAAATGAATAGAAATAATTAAATGTTAATTTTTTTCATTTAAAAATGAAAAGAAAAAAAAAAGGTCAACCCTAAATGAATCCTGAGCTGTTAGCAATAACCACCACATATAATTCGGTGTCCAACAGCAAAAAAATATGATAACAATAACGATGAGCATTTTGATAACACGTTGTTTGGCTAGAACTGACCGTTCACTGAAAAATAATAATTGGAAACACAATAATAGTGATGATAATAGTAGTAGAAATAATTAATAATAATAATAATAATAATAATAATAATAATAATAATAATAATAATAATAATAATAATAATAATAATAATAATAATAATAATAATAATGATAATAATAATAATAGTAATGATAATAATAATAGTAATAATAATAGTAATAATAATAATAATAATAATAATAATAATAATAATAGTAAAAAATAATAAATAATAACAATGATAATAATAATAATAAGAGAGGTGTTGAAAATTACGCTAATTTTCTCTCGACTAATTTTTTTCTTTTCATTTTTCCTTTTTCCTTCTTTCAAAATTTTAAAATAATGCTATGAAAAGAACAGTTGTCTTTCGAATTGTTATTATTTATTAATTAATGTGCGAATGAAAATACAAAAGAAGGAAGATATCACAGCTTTATCATATCGTCACTTCCAACTTTCGTCATTCTTTAATTTGAATGATAAAATTTCAAAGTAATAGGATGATTATATGAAAAGGTAATAATTACCTGTGAGTAGATCGTAGGCTACTTTTGCTGCTAAAATCCATCGATTTATTTTTCCTTGAAGCGGTTAATGGTGTTGCATCGGAATTGGTTCGTATTTGCTTCATAGAAGTATAAAAGCAACTAAAGCAATTGAACTTCTTTGATGCAACTGAACTGAAATTTTTTAACAATACGTTGTTCGATGAAGTATCGGTAAATTTTGGTAAATTTACGGAATGAATATTGTTAAAACATTGCAGAATTTTGTTTTTAATTTAAGACCGTAAGCCGAAATTTTTCATTCAAATAATTGAAATTTGAATTAGGAGATAAAATTTAGAAAATTTCATCAAATTGTTATCGAATTGTTTGTTTTCTTCGTAACATTTTCGAGTTGATTAGAAATTTTCAAGTGTTTACTAACTTCATATTTTCCCTATTCTTGCTTTCCAACATTTTTAAGCTGCCTTGTATCGTATCCTTGCATTGTCGTTGTTGTTCAACTTTTTTTGTCGTAGTACCCACACTATCTAAAAAATTAACTCGTTCAGGATTAAGCAATAAAATTAAGTAAATGTTGCTCGTATCAAACTTTGGAATTTTTCCATCATGCTTTTTGAAATTTAAAGCAAGCGGAAATTTTAAAGTAATTAGAACAATCATTTCATTTATGCTTAATGTCTGTATCAGATGAAGAAGAAGTGAATGAACTTCTAGCCAATTCAACTAAAATTTTTTTTCTTTTTTTTACTTTTTTTTACAGGAGAAATTCTAAATGAATGCTTGAAAAGTAATGTATAAGCAAACAATATATTCCTGGTAATTTTCGTATGGTATTGAATATGAATAGATGTTATAACTGAAATTTGTCTAATTGAAATTGGATCAAACGACTACGAAAACTATCGGTAACAATTTGTCCAACTATGAGAACTGCCAGAAAGTAAAAGTTGAATCTGTAACTTTTCATTCAGTCTTTTCTCACTACTTCAGAATTCATTTAACGATCGTTCTTTTGCCAAATAATTTTATTGTCACAGTGCTTTTCCGATAATCTACCAAATGTTCCTCTCTAATTCATCTTCCGATTTAGCTTTCTAAATTTTTGAAATTTTACAAGTGGTACTAAAAATATTCAATTGGAAATTAAAGAATTGGCTGAATTCTAATGCGAAATTATGAGAATCACTGGGAAATTAATCAACTATTAGATTAGACTATAATTGTATGATTTTACTAAAATAAGCCATTCATAATTGCTTCTTGGCTCCTTCCTCCTGTCATGCCAATATTTAACAAATTGATGAGATCTCTAAGCTAAATGATTCGAGGTAAATGGTCATCATAACAAATTTTGAAGTATAACAATAAATTTGAAGAAAAAAAAAAAATTTAATCTCAAAAATCTGAAAAGTGTACTAGTTGTAATAGCGGAAGTCTGATTCACTTTCATATCAACCCTAAGCGCATGTATCACTGATCCATATAAAACAATCATTATGCATAATGGAATAAGCAGTAGTACTGAGGTCATGTATATCTGCAACAATAAAACACAAAATAATTTTGTTTTATTTGAAATTTAATTATTTTGGTGATTTTTCTTTCTCCCAAAAAAAAAAAAAAAAAAAAAAAATTTTAAGAAATAAATATTTAATCAGCTAATATTGAGTGATTTAACAAGTAAAAGGAAATATGAAATGCCTAAGGCAATATTTATTTATTGAGTGTAGCAATTTATCAAAATTGAATGAATTACCTGATAACCGAAATGAAGAATCGGTTGATGTTTGGGTGCACATGTTAGGCCATTAACATTATAGGTTTGTAATTCGAACATAAAAAGCATAAGTAAATTAGCAAGAACCGAAATAAGCCAAACTAATGTAATCATTGTATAGGCATGTGATCGTGTATGCCAAATTCTTGAATGTAACGGCTTACAAATGGCATAATATCGTTCAAATGCTATCACAGCTAATGTATATGCTGATGCTGTGACTACAACTGCTGAAAATTTTATAAAATTTAAACAATTTTCAAATACTAACAAAAATGGAAAGAATAGAAGAATTTTGTCTTTCTTTCTGTACTATAATTAATTTAGAATTGTATTTAAATAGTTGCAAAATTTTTAACATAAATAATATTAAAATATAAATGGGAACATTTCAGTTATTTGTAAATAATAAAAAGATTTTATTCAGACATGTTTGAAGAAATTGATAAATCATTCATTTTTCAAGCTAATTTATTTCCTAAGCTTTTCTTTTTTTTTTTTTTTTTTTTTTTTTGGTAAATTTTTTTTGGTTTAAACGATGGAAATGAAACGAAAAGAAAAAAAAAACTGCATTTTTCCGCATTAACAGCCAACATAAGAAGGAATAATTTATTAGAAATTTGTTGAATATCGAAATTGTGCAATATATTATATTCTTGTTGTTATTGTACATGCTCTTATTGTTATTGTACATGGTATGTTATTCATTATTGATTGTTCATTCTTATTAAAAATCAAACAATTTTAGCTTAGCTTATTATTGACATTTGGATTTCCTTTTAACAAAGATGTTATTTGAATGTGAGGTGTATAAATTTGATAAGAATTTATCATGATGAAGAAGTCAAACCTAATATTTACTTTTATTTCGACATGTCATATCACGAGGATCAGGAATGATAACAAAAAGATAAGAGAGATAAATTTTACAACAAGTCTTCAGCTAATCATTTTATCCCTTCTCAGCATACTTTGATAGTGTTAAATATTGATTACCTAAAACTGCTTTTTTTTTTTGTTCACGTAATACGATACAGGTATTCAGGATTATTAAAGATCATAACTGGAAATGATATGGTGGACGGTGATATATTTTAAGTAATAGATTCCTTCTAGTTTTCTCGATTATCACAATGTCGTTTCCATATCTTGTATTAATAATATTTTTAATTAAATTTTTTTTATGCTACTAATTTAGTAGTATTTTATATCTATTTTTATGTCGGAATGTTTTCAGCTTTAATTAGAATTATAATTTCTTCGAAATCAACCATAAATTGTCAAAGTATTGGAGAATTTCAGAAATTCATTCTAGAAATTTTGCTTTGAAGAAATAAACATGTAAATTGATATTTAGGCTTCTCTTTATCAATCATACATTTCATTTTTCGTCAATTTTCCAACAAAGATTTATTGTTCGCTCAAAAATGTTGATAAAATCTTTGTCAGGTTGAACATATATATTACTATTTGGTGTTCATCAATGATATTTCACGAAAAACTTCCTCAGCTCTAATTACTTCTATTTCTCAAATTTAAATTAGTCACTGAGAACTGTAAAAGTGAAAATAAACGTCAATAATTAAATGATGAAAATCTTCAAATCAATAAAATTTAAGGAAAAAAACGATTGGAATTTTTTGAAGGGAAACGTACTAAACTGACAGTTTATGCAGAAAGGACATGTAACAGTTGCTGAGGATAAAGGATATGATGTTTTATTTTTCAAAATGCTTTAGGATATTTTGATCTTTGACCGTTAAAAAAAATTAATGAGTTTTCTGACTTGATAAATTCTACGAGGAAAATGCTACGTCTAGAAATGAAACCTTCCACCTTCACGTAGGTAATAATCACGCAGGGATAGACGGAGCTTAAATAATTTTTTAAATCCGAAGGATTCAAATTTTAAGCAATAATAGCAAACCGAATCTATAAGTCAGCTGTAGAATTGTGAGAAATACAAAATATGCATGCGATCAGCAGAATGCAAAAAAACGAAACATACGTTGCAAATATGCAAACAGCTTGCAAAGGAGATCGCCAAACATCCAACAATAAATAACGGAACTAACAAGAGTCGGTGGCATACAAACCACTGATAACATCAAATCGGATATTGCCAAATTTAACAAATAAATATTTGTCACTGATCGCATTGAATGTTGCTAAATAAATGAATTTCTTTAGGCATTGCAATATGTGATCAATATAGCAATACGATGCTTCAAAATATCGTTTATTAATTAAGGCTTGAAAATTTCATTGATTATTATAAACAATTAAAAATTGAAATTAAAAGCAAACCTGTAAAATAACAGCAACAACGACTGCATTGCCAACAACGGAGAGGCAAAAAATGATGCAAAATGAAACAATTGTGATATAATTTTCAAGTGTAGGCCTGAAACGGCAATCATCTTGTACTATAACTTCCATCTGATTAGCAAGCATCACTGATGATAAAGATGATGATAGTGATAATGATGATGATGATGATGATGATGACGATGATGATGTTGTTGCTACTGTTGTTGATACTGTTGATGATGATAATGATGGCGATGATAATAAGGATGATGGTAATGATGATGATGATGATGATGATGATGATGATGATGATGGTGCTGCTGATAATAGTGGTGATGTTGCTGCTGACAATGTTGAAGTGTTATTTAGGCTGAAATAAAAGAAAAAGGAAAATTTCATTTCCTTGATTTTTCTTAGCTGAGGGACTATTTCAGGTCCCATAGCAGGAAGGAAAAATGTTATTTTGTGTTGGATTAAATAGGTCATTTTCGAGAAATAACCAACAGTATATTATAGATAGCTTTTTTAATTCATCCTATTTCTGGGAATAACTTTCAAATTTTTACAACATTTTGCAGTTTTATTTCATCTAATCCAAGATAATCTATGCATTACTAATTACACCTTATTTTTTATTACTTAATATTGCCTATTTCAAGCAAAATCATCGATTTCTGATAATTATCGAAGAATTTTAAAATGTCTTCAAAAAATATCAATATAACAGTACAAAATCTTCTATCACCAACTGATACTAATATAAAAGTTCCGTCCGTCCCCGCGTGATTACTATCTACGTGATGGTGAAAGGTTTCATTTCTAGACGTAGCATTTTCCTCGTAGAATTTATCAAGTCAGAAAACTCATTAATTTTTTTTAACGGTCAAAGTTCAAAATATCCTAAAGCATTTTGAAAAATAAAACATCATATCCTTTATCCTCAACAACTGTTACATGTTCTTTCTGCATAAACTATCGGTTTCGTACGTTTTCCTTCAAAAAATTCCAATCGTTTTTTTCCTTAAATTTTATTAATTTGAAGATTTTCATCATCTAATTATCGGCGTTTATTTTTACTTTTACAGTTCTCAGTGACTAATTTAAATTTGAGAAATAGAAGTAATTAGAGCTGAGGAAGTTTTTCGTGAAATATCATTGATGAACACCAAATAGTAATATATATGTTCAATCTTACAAAGATTTTATCAACATTTTTGAGCAAAAAAGAAGTCTAAGTAGTACAGTAAACTTTCTATCAATTTATGTATTTATTTTTTCAAATCAAAATTTCTAAAATGAACTTCTGAAAATCTTCAATACTTTGACAATTTATGATTAATTTTGAAAAAATTACAGTTCCAAATAAAGTTAAAAACATTCTGATATGAAAATAAACAATCACAAATATTGTTTCATAAATTATCCAAAAAAGATTACATTTTTTTAATTGAAATATTTTACAACTGCAGTGGTTATTTAGAATCCCAAGCTTCGCTCTTTTTTTATGGCTTAATTTGAATGGCTGGAAAAATATATCTTTATGAATTGCTTCCTTAAAATCTATAAAATAATTACTGATTCATTTGAAATTTCTTATGGAAGAATGATTCTTCCTTAAGAAATTTCAAATTACTCAATGATTTTTTTACAGATCTGATTCTTACAATAATTGTATAGCTTCAAGAAATTGTGTAAAATTTTGATTAACATAAGCAATACAATTCGAGAAGAGCGGTCTGATTGTAAAAAAGTTGAAGTACAAAAATTGAAATGAATGAGGATATTTGATATAATAAGAAAATAGAAGTAAGAGTTGAAGCATAAAAAATAAAAAAGATATGTAAAGTAAAGTGATAAGAGTTAAAATGAGATAAAATGAGGATGACAGCAATTAGTCAACAGTTCTTGATGATAATAAGCATAATGAAAGCATTAGTGTAATTAGTGCTAATAATTATACCCTTTGTATGTTTATAAAATCAAACATACAAAAAAAAATATTTATGATTGATTTTTCTTTCTTTTTTTTTTAAAAAAAAAAAAACATAAATGAATTTTAAAGTGAAAAGATTCTAAAATTATTATCAGCTGTCAAAATCGTAACATTGATTAATTTCATTTTATTATCCACATTATTCACTTTTACATTCACTTTTTATCTATTATTTTGAAATTTGAATGGATATTAAAATTTCATCAATGATTTTGAACAACATTAATTTGTGCAAAAATATTAAAGAATGAAAGATTGGGAGTAATAAAAGTTTATGGGAAAGATAAAAATAGAAAAAAAAAAAAACTAAAAAATATATCGCGTTAAAAAAAGAAATAGAACTCAAATTTTATCACTTAAATTCTATTAATTAATGGAAGGTAAATTCTGAAACTTTGAATAAGAGTTCTGCAAAGATGTAAAAGTTTTTTTTTTTTTTTTTTTTTTTTGAAACGATTTAATTAAACAAAAAAGTCAACATATCGCGTGTTATCTGTTTAATTAAGCTAAAACTAAGGGATAAAATGAAGCTTTGTAAGTCTATTTTTCAGGAAATGCAAAAGCATGATTCAATCCGGAATCTACTCTTACACAACCGAATAAAGCAATTTTCTTCTTCCATTCTTTTCCATGAAAAATTTTCTATGTAAAATGATATATTTGAAATGAAAAAAAAAAAAGAGAATTGTGCGTACAACTTACATAATTGTTGAAAGGGCTGTAGCAAATTGTGCGATTGTGTCACCAGTAGTTGTAGTGGTCATAGTATGGTCATCACTAACATATGCATTTACTAGCCATACAACTGAATTATTCATTCCAAATTCCTTTTTTATTTTTGTTTAAATACGTTCCTTCAGAGTGATTTTTTTCAATTCTTCCAATTTCGAAGAATATTTATAATAACCTGAAAATATCTCTTTTTCTTTTTTTTTTTTTCCTTTCATTCTTTTTTTTTTTTTTAGTAAAGGAAGAGTTTTTTTTTTTTTTTTTTTTTTTTTTTTTTGGGAAATTACATCGATATATGTTGAATTGAATTTTTTTTTTTTTCTTTTCCTTTCTCCTTCATTTTACATTTAGTATCATTCAAAGTAAAAGCAATTTTCACAAGCATTTAAAATTGGCAACATGAAAGAATTAAATTAAATGGTAGAAATTTTACTTTGACGGATATTCATTTTCGAAAAGCAGTTACTGCAGAAGAGACAATTTTTAGCAATAAATTTTATTAAATAAGTAAAATTATCTTTCATTTTTCTTTTTTCTTATTTTACATCAACTTCAAAAGCTTTAATTCATTAGAAAAAATAAAAATTATTATTTGTAATTTTGATATAGCTATAAATAGACATTAAAGTGTCATTATAAATTGTATACGAATGTGATATTTTAGTTATTCTAATAAATATCAGAAAAAAACTTAAATAATTTTAATTAGGTTCAAGGAGAAAAAAAAAACATTCAATTTTAATATAGATAGTCTGATAACAACAATAATGATAATGATGCAGTCATGTGATAAATTGACAACTGATATCTAAATTTCTATTAATTCCTTGTTTATTCCCAAATCCTCACCCTTCAAAAAAAGTGCCTGTCTGAAAATCATATTATTTTTTAGTGCAAAACACTGATGATTACATTGGAGACTTTTTGCAAGCTAGCAATTATTAAGCAAAATGAAAAATGGAAAAAAAAAAATTAAAAAAATTTTTTTTAGTTATTAATTACTTGCTACTATCTTGTTCATCCTTCTTTTATTCAATTTCCTTCATTAGTTAGTTTATGCATGAAAAAATCTATGATTAAATGAAAATTTTTGAAATTTCAAAAAATAACTGATCATTTCACTGTTTTAACTATTTGCACATTTTACTTAAAATTTAAATTTGTCTAGTAGAGCATTAAATCTTACTGTTAGTAAAGCTGGCAATAAGCAATTCTTATTGCTCAATGATTTATTGGTCTAATTAATCTTAAATGATTGAATCAGTTGCTTTTTACTGATAATTGAAATTATACTTTCCACTGCTTTATTACTTAGTTTATTTGTTCAGATGCATTTTAGCTATTACAAATGTTAAATGGAAATATTAAATTTCTAAAATTTGTACATTTTTATCGATATGAAGCATAAATAATCTTTCTGTTTAGTTTTATAAACTGAATAAAATTTCATCTTTAAATAGCAGTGTAAAAGTTAGTAAAAATTACATTTGGATAATTTCAGAAGCTGAAATGAACGCTCCAAATAATTTCATACAATGGCAACTTTCAAATGGGAAGTAAAAAGGGTTAAGTTCAGTTCAGTTCAATTTAATGCCAAAGCAATTATATAACTCCATAATTATAAATAACTTCGGAAGACGGAAAGAATCATTTAGTGCAACGCATCTTCCGGTATATTTATCGGATTGAAGCATGAATAGCCTTTCTGAAAGGATTCTCTGTTTAGTAGCCGTTCAATTTAAGCTTACTGATTATACATGCGAGTTATTCGCAATTCACAACAAATTGAATAAATTAATTTACATAGAATTCATGTTTACGCTGAATTTTACATCAATTTTCTTGTTTTATTCCAAATAACTTCCTATTGGTCAAAATTAAAAACTACATATCTATCTATATAAGAGAAAATCTTCTATTTTAGATTTAAAAAAAGAAAACTTTTTTATTTCGCAAGAAAAAAAAAGAGAAAAAAAATTTACCAAATATCGCATTTATTAGAAAACTTCTGCGAATAAATTTTCTATTTTGTTGGAAAAATATTTTGTTTTTTTGTTGCAATGATTTTTATCAAATAATATTAAAAAAGATATTGCATTAAAAGTTTTATAATGTTTGCTAAATGTTATGAGACATTATAATTGGCGATAATATTATCATCGATTAAGTTCATTTCATTTGAAATTTGCAAATTGAAGGTAGCATTTTCTGGTAATTTGAATATTTCTCATGTCTTAAATCGAAAAATAATTGTAATCCGAAAGTTAATATAGCAAACAATTTTTTACTGTGGTAATAAAAGATGCGGAAATGGAAATGGATAAAGCAGAGGTGAAGGGGAAATGGATCATTCCATTAAGGATTATCGGAAGAGTGCAATTTACCGTTTTCCTGATATGTTGGTTTGGACGAGGATAATGGATGAATAAAGATGTGAATAAAAATTATAGCAACTGTTCCATTCAATCAGGTTTCTTGTATTATTAGTGTATGGGAAAATGAAAAAATCGTTTATTCCTGAAAAATCAAACTGGTTTAGCATTTGATTAATCTAATCAATAATTGATATATCATATTTTATTGTACGATTATCTACCCAAATGATATAACAAACTTTCACTTTTACACTTTTCAATTAATAAATTAACGAATTGTTAATTAAATAGTCTATCACGGTATGAGTTTACCAACTAACAAAACTTGCTTCGATATATCTATCCTAGACCGCATAACTATTCCACAGTTATCATCCTTCTATTTCAAGTTGTTAGTTAAACTTAGAATACAGTATGCATCTTTAAATACGAATAATAAAAAAATCGTTAGATACTGTAATTCAAGTGAAATGATACTGTACCAATAATAATACATTTCCACAGTTTACTTAAACTTTTCGATATAACATACTTGGTTAGTTTGGCTTATTTGGTAAAAGCTGTTAAAATGAAAATATAATTCATAATCAAAGTAGTTTTATAATATAATTAATATTTTACTTCTTAGCCAAAAAAAAAAGAAAAAAAAAAAGGTGGGAAATGGTCATGAAAATGATTATCCTTAAAATAGGAATTTGTATCAAATAATATAACATCTTACTAATTAACCGTATCTTTTTTTTTTGTCTTTAATTACTAACAAAAAAAAAAATAATAGTAAATACAGTACTATGCTTTTTTGCATGCATGAATGCATATCGCATATAAAGCATGCAATAATCATTCGAAAGGAACATTTGATAATAGAAATCATTCCTAATGCTATATTATTAGAAAATTGCATAATGTCACTTGAGAATTCTGATATAAATACTTTATGAGTATAAATGAACGAGAATAGACTTACTTCTATTTTCATAAGAAGCCAATCTTTTTTTTTCTTTTTTAAGTCTCGATGATTGGAGATATTTTTATTACTGGAAAATTACTGTTAAATATGCTTGAAGTAAGCAATATCTGATAATCATTGGTTTAGTTTATTTTTAAACTAAAAGTTATTTATCAGTTTAGTTCATTCCTGATTCAAAAATTACTCAATTAAGTAACAATTTAATAGGATGATAAGAAGTAAATTTTAGGAAATGTTAAGTAAATCTATCAAAGTAGAAAATATTAAGTAAAATTATTTAAATATTTATATGTTAAGTGAATAAATATCTATCTCATTCACTTAACATTTTCCACGATAATGTCGTTGATAGATAAGTGCTAATAAGAAAAGAACCTAATCTTGAGTAGAGTAAGAAGTAAAAATGGATTGAGTTGAATGGTGCAGAATTGAATTTTATATTCAAATTAATGAATTAATAATTAGAAAAAAAAAGAATTTCGCCTTTACTCCTTCGGTAAACATATTTGGCTATCCAATTCAATAGGCATCGCTGCTAAAGAATTTGCTTACTTTTTCAACTATTTCATTAATTAATGTTTGGCTCCTATTTCATTAATTAGTGCATGGGTTTCAATTATATCTTATTCCCAATATTAGTAAAATGAAAATAGATATTAGTTTCAATTACTCTAAATTTTACATCTTTGTTAAATCCTTTGTTTATGATTCATCACATAAGCAAAAGATCTTTTTGACGGTTGAATTGAAAAGTTTAAATAAACAAATAACACAATTAAGGAGCGAATAAATCTAACGAAGTTGATTATTTCGAGAGATTCTTCAACCTTTAACCCTCAGAAGAAGAGTTACTCGTACCCTTTCCATTTCATCTCAAATTTCCCTTTCATAACAGCGCTTCAATCATAGATTAATTAGGAAATTACGCGAATAAAATAAATACACCTGAACTAATTAATCATTTATTAATTTGCACTGTTATTCTTGTCCTCATCCTATCCTCAATTCTTAATTCCAATTCAAAAATTCTTCAACAACTGTTTACCTCATGACGCATTTCATTGTACTGAAAAAAGCTTGCTTTTCTTTTTCGATGCTCAAAAATAATTGCTAACATTGCTTGGACTATTTTATTCAATGAAATTAGCAAAGTCTTTAAAGACACATAAGCGACCAAGATTAATTTTGGATTCTAAAATAGAGTAAAACTGAAGAAAAAAAACAAGAAAATTGGAATTATAATTGAAATATTGAAAAATTAAGTCGAAATATGCAGAAATTTAATGAATTACAAGAGCCAATAGTTTCAAATTTTTCAAGAAATGAAGGAAATGTTAAATTATATAACTAAGTTTAATAGTTCTTCTCAAAATATATTCTTGCCATTCTTCTAAATCTGATAATTTCTAATATTTTTTTGAAAATTAGAATAAAACATTTAATAAGCCAAGTTATCTTAGCTAAAATGGAACAAAGTTCTACAATTTAACTAAATATAACTTATATTTGCTTAACATTTAAACAATTTGACAATAATTTTCAATATCTGCACATCATCGCCAATTTTTGATTAAACTCTAAGCAAAACTAAAATGAACTTCAGACAATAACTTAAAAATGAAAAATAATAAGCCTTAAAGTATGAAACAATGAACATTATTTATCGCTATTACAATAAATGGTCTTAACAATATGAAGAAAGAAATGAAATAGCGACCAAAGAGCAACAATAGGTCGAAAATGGCCAAATGCAAGCCTAGGCTAAATGTTAACGAAAATGAATGCAAGAAAAGAAAAATGGTGTAAATTTGCAAAATAATTTTGATGTTCAAATTGAAATTGGAAATAAAAAAAAAAAAAAGGAAATCAATTGTTTTTCTGAAAAAAAAAAAAAAAAAAACAGCCATTTTTCTAATTGGAAAATATGTAACAAATAGATTAGAAAAAGATGATTTTGAGTTCGATTAAAAAAGTTAATAAAAACATTCAAATGATCATATTGATTTCAGGTTATGAATGTACTGACTAACTGAATAACATATGATGACACCTGTTATCAACAATTGATTATATCTATAGATATTATTTATTATTATTATTGTGCAAAAATATTTCTGTTGATCATAGAACAATTTTTTTTTTTTGTTAAATATGCAAATGAGATGTTATGATATGAGGAGAAATTAATATTTTGCTTCCTTCCTTGTTTAATTTAAAATTATCGAATATTTTATTACTCAAACAAATTATTAAGTGCAAATAAAGAATATAAAGAAATCTCGCACTTTTCCCAAACACTCTTATTTGTCAAATATGCAAATGAATTGATGTTGCATATATAAATATTTCATTTTTCAAGCAAATTTTTAAGAATAACTAAAAGATATAATAGCGAATATAACATAAATTCTCGCATTATTCCTTGATATTTTATGCTTTTGTGGTAGAATAGATTGAAAATTATGGGAAAAAAAAAATGAATTAAGAAAGAAAAAGGAAGTAAAAATTTTAACTTTTAAGACGATAAAATAAAATATTGTCAAAAATTATATAACATTGTGTGATATTTCTGAGAAATTTTCAACATATTTAATAATGAAGGAAATAAACAAAAAATTTAATTTATTTGAGAAAAGAATTAATGACAAAAATAGAAAAAAGAAAAAGTTTCGAATAGAAATTTTCATACTATCAAAGTATCAAAAAATATCTTTTTCTTAAATTTTAAATTGTTCACAAAATTAAAACATTTTTTTTCTAAATTGTCACAAAGAAATAAAAAAAAAAAAAATTTAATTTAGGAAGTAAAAAGGGAGTAAAAAAGTAAGGGAATATAAAATAGTAACTACGGAATGGGTCAATTTAATATTGTTACTTTAATTTTGTTGAGCTAAAATTTATCTGTCTTCAACTTCTCAATTTTCCTCAATTTAAGATTTACCCTTTTCCTTTAGAGCATTTTTCATACTCCGATTGCAACCCTTCCGCACTTCCTTCAGCTTTCTTTTACCCATCTTACGATTTTCAAATTATTTTCCGCTCTTAAAGTGTGACGATTTGATGAGAATTGTTGTTTGTCATATGGATGGATGCAAAATATCGGAGAAATTGATTTGAAAAAAATGACAATTTAAATGAAGCATTACATTATGTGTGACAATTGCATAATTCAAAACGGTGAATTAACATAAGGAGAAAAAATTCAATTGGTACTTTTGGCTCAAAAATTTAATTTTTTTAAATGAACATATTTGATTTTTTCAAAAATTCTTGTGAACTGTGATCCATCAAAATGCTCTTATGATATTTTTACAAAATTTACAAATACCGTCAGGAATTTACTCATAGGTGTGGCTTAAAATCTCTTCATAAAATTATTTTTAGATGTTTGATTTGTTACGATTGCACGAATTTAATACTTTGCAATTTCAAATCATTTGATTTTGTAAATTGAAATTCAGTTTTTTTTTTTTTTTTTAACGAATTTATTAATTAGAAGTAGTTTTAACTTCGCTACAGTAATGATAACAAAAGGATAGGTATGAATTGGAAGAGATAAAAAAATACGAATTAAAAATAGATGAAAGTTTTGATAATAAGAGAATAAAATGGAAGATTTGAGAGTGAAGAGGCAGAGAAATAAAGAAGAGATACGTTGATATGACAAAAGCCTAGAATGATATATGATAGAGAGGAGGGAAATTTGATTGATTAAAAGTTTATTTCGAGTAAGATTAATTATTTCAACATTGTTTTCTAAAAATTACACAATAAATTGAATTATTGGAATTGAATGCATGGATTATTACTTATGATACTTTCCTGATCCGGATTATGGATATAGCTTGAAATTTCGAAATATTTTTTAATCTACGCAGGATTTGTGACCAATTCATCCAGTATTGTTAATCTTTATCAAATGACAATTTTTCTCAGCTTAAGTGCCATTACATAAAATATATATTCAATTTTCTCATTCTCCGTTTCATTCCAAAAAAAAAAAAAAAAAAAGAGAAGGAATGAATAAAAATTTGTAACATACTGATTGCTGGATTTTTCCAATGAAAATGAAAATTTATTCAATTTTTTAAAGAAATATTTAATTTTCTATACAGGAAGTAATAATTTCAAAAGCAAATTAATAATGAAGAAGAATGATTTGCCGTAATGGTTTAACCGGAAATGATTTTGTGTTTGTGTTGCTGGAGTGAGCTTCCAACAATTATGAAAGCTTAGATCTGAAAACATATGCCGGAATCGATTTATTTAGGTAAATAAGTAAAAAAAAAAAAAAGATTAAAGTTTAATCAATTTCTTTCTATATACATCTTCTACATTTTAAATCTTTAATATTTTGGAATTTAACTTCAAACCTTACTTTAAATTACTTTACGATTTTTTCAGAAGATATAAGATATAAGATTAAGATATATCATTTCATTGGATAGCTGAATTAAATTCCAGAAAACTGTTGAAGAAATGAAGTCGAAAAACAATATATATATATATATATATATATATATATATATATATATATTGAAGATATCAGTTACGCTGTATTTCGCAACTTTGAAATGCAAGAAATTTCATTAAATATAAAAATTTCATCTCAAATATTTACTCAAAAGAACACTTGAAATGATTGGAAATGGATAAACGAAAGGATTTTGATAAACCAATGAAGAGTTTGCAGTTGCTAATAATTTATAAACAATGTGGAAGTGATTTGTTTATCAATAGGAAATTAAATTGTTTCAAGGCACTCTGAATGAAATGTTTAACTTCAATGAAATTTTTTGAAATCTATAATGTCAGATGCAGAGGATATGAAGTAACTAATAATATCCATTTGATTACTTCTGAATTTTAAATTTGATTTTTTTTAATAGCTTCATAAACTGAATGAGTTAGTAATTTTTCATCTTAATACTCAAAAATAATGTCAAGACAAGATTTGAAATTGCAATTTAAAAAAAAAAAAAATTCAAAAATTAGTAAAAGCATATGGGAGTAAATCCATAGGGTAAATCGTATTCTTCTTTTTTCCACTTATTTTATCCGGATAAATTGATTCCGGTAAGTCATTTGCACTTCTAGTTGCTAGGAATTCAATTAATGTTGTACTACAAATAATTCATTTTATTTTTAGTTGAAAAAAAGCTTTTGTAATACTTTACTAATTATCAAACAAAAACACAAAATCATTTCCGATTAGAGTATTACTATAAATCGTTTTTGTCATTTATTTTTAATCTAACCTTGAAAGTATCATTTTTCCCTTTGGTATTATATATGAAGTGTGTGAACTTAAGAAGTTTTAGGATTTGTCAGACATTTTTGTTGGAATAAAATTTGAAGTTATTCGAAATTTCAGAAAATGTACCAGAAAAAAATGAGTTTTTGTAGTTGAAAAACTGGAAAAAAAAATTTTGTTTTTGAATTCTTTCCGTAATAAAAAATAAAAACCGAAGATCATTCAATGTAAAAATTTGGCATAAATAAATAAAAATCTTTGTTAGTTTTTTCTCTCTAAAAGATTAATATTTAAGTACTGACCCAACTGATTATTCATTTTGCTTCTATTTCAATCATCGTAAATAAAACGGAAATGGAATTAATGATCGTATGACATCGAAGCAAAATTTTTACTGAATTGATGAATTCATCAATGATTGTTTTTAAATTCAATTACATTATAATAAATAGCAAAATTATTTTTCTATTTTTTATTTTAAGAAATAGAATGATGATAGAAAAACTCTTTTTTGATTCCTCGAGAATATAACGATTTAATGATGCTAGTTATTTCAAGTTAAATTTAATTTAGTATAAATCTAATTTGACAAATTTTCTATTAAAATTTACTTACTTATAAATATTTTGAGATTATTCGTTTTTCTTCTTTGCTCTATCCTTTTCTATCATCAAATATGTAAGCAAATGGATGACGAAGAATTAGTTGGAAAACTAAAATAATAAATGAAAATTATCGCTTTCTCCACCTCTTCGTTTTCATCCTTTTAAATAAATCGAATTTGTTAGTAAATCAAATGAAAATCATTGAAGCATTAAACGATTTGTAATGCTTCATATGATGAATTCGATTTTTTAATAGTCTTTAAACAAGAACGATAATTCACGAATTAATCAATCAATACAACTAATTAATCAATAAATCGATTCCTAGAGTAAAATTTTGCTAAAAGTTAAAAGAGAAAACAAAAAGGAAGACAAAAACTATTTTAGTTAAGATGGATAATAAGAATTGATATGAGAAAGAAAAAAAATGTATAATTGATTGATAAATAAATGAAATTAATAAATTGATTTCATCGAATTGAAAGATAAATAGAAAATTAACATTCTTGTAAGATTTCAAACATGTCTCACTCATTCCTATCCAATGCATTATTTGATAGGCATTACTATCACAGAGTTATTCGATTTCATTCACGTGCCTCACTCACTTTTAGATGACACTCCTAAATTTCCATTACATTATGACACAGCTGGGATTTATTCCTTATGCAATCATTTTTGTTTATATCATCTATTTAACATAAATTAGCATAACATCTATTGTCGCTAATTTCATTTCATGATCAGAAATAGTAGTAGTAGTAGTAGTAGTAGTAGTAGTAGTAGTAGTAGTAGTAGTAGTAGTAGTAGTAGTAGTAGTAGTAGTAGTAGTAGTAGTAGTAGTAGTAGTAGTAGTAGTAGTAGTAGTA
>JABVXV010000124.1:0-163056 GCA_013365325.1 Dipetalonema caudispina | reverse complement strand
ATAATAATAATAATAATAATAATAATAATAATAATAATAATAATAATAATAATAATAATAATAATAATAATAATAATAATAATAATAATAATAATAGTAATAATAATAATAATAATAAATACTAATATCACTACTAATTATGATATGAATTTCTACAAAACTATTGATTTTAAACCAACAATTCCTATACAAAATTGATAAATCCCATTTTCTAGCAAATTGGAGATGAGCAGATCATTTAAAGATTAATTAATGATCAAATGATACTTGCAGTGGAAGAAACTGACTCGCAAACTGCAAGGGATGTTCCTGATATAACTGTCAATAAAATATCGGATCTGAAGACTGCTAAGGAGCAACAAAATGATAAAGTATTGCTATTTAATTTTACAAATTTTAATTTAAAAGTAAATTTTCGATTACAGTCTAAAACTCGAAAGCATTTCCACGAATTTTGTAGAAATAAATTAATCATTCAATCATAATGTTACAGCATAAAGAAAGCGAAGACAGGAAAGAATGAAATGATAGCAATACTTTTAAAGGGTTCGTTTCATTATCAATCTATGGAAGTGTAAGGTAGAAGTCGTTGATTAAACCAAAGTTTTAGAGATTAGGCTGATATTGCAAGAGGATGTTAAGTCAGCCCTTCGAAAAGCAATTAGGTTAACATCACGAAAATTTAAGACTATCTTATATGCCTAAAAATCTTGATCCAATAATGATTGAACGTTATGAAATTTAAATAGTGGTTGGAATTTCAATATTTTGCTGATATTTCAATTAAAAAAGCAATCCTCGGACAGATGCTAAAGAAGAATTTTTTTGATAAAAGCACGCATCTATCTCATTAAATGTTTACCAACATACTAACTTTGTAAAGCATAAATAAAAATTTACATCCAACCGTATTTGGAACATCTTTTGAGAGATAAATTAGTTGAATATTTTAAATGGGCTGATTTAAATGTTACTGAAAATCGTAAAATACGGACCTTATTAAAATGCATGAAATTCTCCTGGTATAATTTTAATTTCAGTTTTAATTTTATGATATGATCTTTGATGATATAAACAGATTTTTATTTCTAAACAATATTTATTTCATTCCATCATTTACAATTAAATACATTGTGTAAATAAATTCCACCATTCATAATTAAATACGTTTTGTTTATTCATAAACTTTATCTCTTTTTTTAAAACAAAGAAAACTTTTTGGAATTTTTTCAAATTAAAAAATTTTTTTGCCTTTTTTTTAAATCTCCGCAATGTTGCAGCGTTTTTATTATTATGAAATAAAATTATGCATACTCTAATGATGGTAATGATTAAAATAAGCAGCTGAATAGCACAGTTTTATATAAGGTAATAAGCATTTTATTTAACTTTGGCTTCTATTTTAGAAGGTCGGATTTCGCACAGTCAAGTCTAAACATTTCAACTCGTATTTTTGTGTCTATTTAATTGAATGATGAAATTGAATTTTCGGAAATTACATTTTTGAAACTACTTGAAAAGTTTAAGAACACTGCAAATAGAAGGAGCATAATCTGATTTATGCTGGATATAGTCTTCAGTTATGCTAACTTCATGTTTACTGTAAAATCGTTCAATGGCAGTTGTGAGCTTCGACCACGCATAGAAGATATTTCAGAGGTCATAGGCACAGATAAATAGCTATGGCCTTAAAGGACAAGGAACTGTTGGAAACTGTGGTACAAGTGATAAGGAATGATGACGCTACTACTAATAATCTTTGCCTTTACCATGGCTTTTTTTAAAATAAATCCTACAAATTTGAGAGAAGTAATTTGCGCGGCTTTTACTTATCAGAGCAGAGTAGTATTATCCTACCATTTTAAATTTTGCCACAAAATTAAGTTTTCTTAATTGATATTTTTATTGATTCATGGAAATAGATTTGTTTCACAAAGATAATTTGTAAAGTCAAAGTTAGAGATATCAATAATACGGCACAATACGTTCTTCTTTTACATTATTTTGGCACAACTTTCCCACATTTCATCGATGGACGAAGAATCTAAAAGAAATGAAATTTTTGAAATGGAAATTTAAGTGATGAGGCAATAGCGCAAAAATTAAATGAATTTAAGTAAATTAACTAGTATGAATTGTTTGGAGAGCTGATTTGCTTCATTTTGATGCAAAATCAATCGATAAAATTTAAAGCAACTTTCACAATTTGATAGGAAAATGAGAACTTGAAATGTGCAAACAAGTGATTCGTCTACATTCATCATGGCAGCTGCATTATCAAACTGTCCGCAATAATGAGGTGCGGAAAATATTGTCACCAGTTTACGATTTGCAAAAAATTCATAACCATCCTGCAAAAAAATTTATTCATCCACTTCAATAAAATTATTGGTAGTCCATTTCAAGTTAGCTTAAAGTAAAGAAGTGGAACTTTATACTCACTTGAATTACTACCAGGTCATTATGAATGGATAATTTATAGATTTTATCATTTATAACTTCTCTTTCTGCAATAATTTTAAAAAAGAAAAAAAGAAATCGTGTAATAAAGTACTTGAACAACTTGATGAGCTCGAGCAATTAAATCTATATCTAGTTTTTGACACATTTCTATGACAACATCAGGACCGAACGTATACGATAATCCACGATTGTTTGCTTGCCATCCTTTTACAGATGGATCAGGATCCGACCTGCAAAATAGTTTTAAAATACCTATCACAATTTTTTAAAATAAGAGGAAAACATGAGTAAGATAGCGTAAGATTGGAAAAAAGTAGAAGCTAACTGCACCTGTACCTTTCCCTAACAACGAAATCCGAATTTCGAAATTTAGTTATAGATCTAATTTCAAGTAGTGAATTTCAAAAATTGTTTCATTTCTACACGTCATAATAAAACTGCATGGATATCATAATGTTTTACTATAAGATTGTGAAATCTTTGTATTTTCCCATTACTGATTACTAGTAATTATGGATTAGAAACCATAACAAATCGATATGAATTGATGGATTTGGAGGATCGATAGGTCGAGTAATCTGTCGAAGTTGATCGATACTTTTCAACTGTGGTGATAAACCACCATGCATGCATAGGATTTTTCCGGCAATTAGGCCCGTAAATGGCATTGTGTTGAATACTTCCTAAAAATGGGCAATAAATTTTAAAAGACAATTTGAAAAACAAAAAGGGTAGTAAGTCAGTCGTTTAGATTCAAAGTCAAACAAATTGAAACAATTATGTTTGAACTTACGTACGATACCGCAAACCTATGTTCTAAAAAAGTGATGTTTACGGTACCTGAGGACATTTCAGATATCACCACCATGTGATACTGAAATGAAGTTGTTTTGTAGAATGTGCAACAATGGAAAGTGATACGTTTCCGAAAAATAGCTTGGAAATCGCCTGAATTAAATTTACATAAAACTAATCTCAATGATGAAATGAATAAATTTTTAGAGAACCTGAAATGTTTGCCATAATCGCACACTCTGATAACGACGATTACATTCTTCGAAAAAGCCATAAACTCGATTGATAACACTACACTCGTGATTACCACGGAGCAGGAAAAAATTCTCTGCATATTTTACCTCAAAAATACCGAAGATTCATTAAAGGCAAATGATGGAGTGAGCTAAAATATCAAATCAAAAATTTCTAGCCAAAAATCTCACAACAACAATCGGAGCACCAATGCCAAGTATATGATCAAATATTCATGGAATTTGTTCTACTGAAATAGATTGGTAGAAAATACTTTGTAACAAAGAAGTAGCGATATAGTTTCAAGATTTTGTCTTCCACGATCAACATAATCACCGAGAAATAAATAATTGACAAAAGGCGGAAAACCGCCACGATCAAATAATCGAAGTAAATCTGTAATTAAACAGAATTCTAATTTATAACTCTTTCATTATCATCGTGAATTAACAATTTCATCCCTCGTTACGGATAGGAAAGTTAGCAGAGAAGAAAAAATTAAAAGGATCATTAAAAGGAAACCTAAGACCAACTTACATCTGAACCATATTCAAAAGGAAAAAAATGCACTATATAGTAATCCTACGTGAAAACATACTTGATCTGCGACATTAACTTGAGTTGAGAAAAAGTTTTTTTTTTTAGAATTATCATTGTTTTTTTTTTTTGAGATTTCATTTGACCCGTATTTCGTAATTAAATTGAGTTGGAAATATTGTGACATGTTGACCTGCATATTGGCCATGTGTGTCACCGCAAATTCGGATCGGTGGATCAACCTCAATCAATGAATTTTGCGATAGGAAAACTTCCTTAGCTAGGGAGCATAAATGCATAATTTCTTGCTCTTTGACAGTTTTCGTCAAACTACATCCCGGGCTGCCAACATTCAATAGCTTGCAAATTAATTCATCCAAGTCCAACTTTTGCGCCATACCTAACATTTTGTGGAGGTAAGTATAACACTGTTTCAGGTATTCATTTCCATGTTTTTGAATTCTATTTTCCAAATTTTGATTTGTTCATTTCAAGTGTTGATTTTAATTTTCATTTATCAATATCCACTAACTTCTGTCACGAAAGACAATTAGCAAGCAATTCAATGAAAGGAGGAATGTAATGAAGTGACAAACTAGAGAAGTTTAGAAACAATATTCTGAATTATCTGTTCAGAATATTGTTGCTAAACTTTACTTGTTTGATCCGAGGATGTCACAGAAAGCGAATGAATTGAATTTGCGCAACAGCTGCACGGGAGCTTACGAAAACGTGAAATGTAGATGAAAAATTGATTCCATTCAATTTATAGATTTTAAATATATGCTAAATTTCCGAAAGTCATTAAAATTAATGGAAAATCTTGAAGAAGTCAAGATAAAGAAAATAAGTGTAATTCCCAAGAATCACTGAAAATTAAAAGTATCGAAGAAATATAGACAAATTACCCCTAATGACTAACGATCATAAACATAACAAATTTTTGTCGCATACTTTTTATGAGAAGAAAAACATGCGTAAAGGAAGAAGGAAAAATTCAGTTCCAAATTTCAATTTCAATTTCATTCAGCTTTCCGGCCAATCCAACTAATTTTCAATTCCTTGAAAAGATTTAACCTTTTTTAATTATGTCGGTTTATGATAAATGAGATTTTAATATATTACTGCAAAACATTGGAATGCTACAAACAAGTTCAATTGATCATTCTTATAATATTTTTGAAATCAGATGAACCGAGCAAATATTTATGAAGTACTATGAGTTGCATTGTTGATTTCACTGTTTACAATATGTAAATATTTGAAAGCTTGCTGAGTCTTTTCCATACAAATTATATTTCCTTTTCCTCCCTAATTCCTACAATTTTTATAATCTTCTCATAAATCTTATTATTTCTTTCTTTAATCAACCTTTCATCAAAATTATGCATTCGGAATTTCGCATCTTCTCATTAATGAATTACATTGCTGCATATATATTTCACTAAACAAAATTAAGATATGATTGTATTCCAATGAAAATTTATCGAAAAATTCGAAAAATTACTGAAATTTTTAGCATCGTTTCACGAATGATAATGCCTTTAATGTAGAAATAAAAAAATCGTGGAAGTATTGTATGAGTATCTTAGCAAAAATGGTACTAAACTAGCAAAATAACAATGATTCGATAATTTCGGAGTTCGACTGGTTACCAATGATTATTAATGTTTTATTAGTTCATAGTATCAGTTAAGACTTTACAAATCATTCATAGAACTTTTGAAGTGAAATTCCTTTTTGAAATTTAAAATATGACTACTGTTGCATTTAATTCTGAAATATCATTACTCATCCTTAATCCATTTGATTTATTTCCTCGCCTATCAATTTATAATATCAGCAAGTAGTTTAAAGTTTAGTTTGATAAATATGAATTTTACTGATTACATTTCAATTCTAACAAATCAATAAATGAATCATCCCCTCACTCATCCCCCCGAAATTTACAACTATTCCTCAACAAGGGAAATATCCACAGGGAATTATGTGTTGCATATCATATCCTGTTGCATGCCACATCAGATGATATGAGATTTGTTGGCTTTACATGAATAGCTAAGATAGAAGTTAGATTTTAATTTTTTTGAATTTAACGAAAAAGTGAACTGCATGGAACATTACTTTTGTAAAATCTGACGAGAGAGAAGGCCACATAGAAGTATTAGTTAATTTTATACTAATGCCTTATACCATTAGCTATTATAAATCATGCGGAACTTTGAATACAATTTTGATTGTTTATTAACTCGTTAAGTTCCTGTAGTTAGATAATTCATGGAAATTTTTTTTATATTATCGTTCCATTTCTCCTTTGACGCATTTTATTTTGATTGCTCTCTTTTATAAAAAAAAATGTTTCATTAATTTGTTATAGATTAAGAGAAAATTTCGTACCATGTGGTAATGCCTTTCTCTATTGTCTATGTCTTTTTTATTAATTCATCGCGCATAATCATTGTTGTTTTGCATATTTAGGAAGTGATGGTAGAATCTTCACGGATCTCTTCCATTTGTGGTTTTTTGCTAGGTAGGACGATTCAGAGCACATCATTGGCAACCAAATTAAATCTTCGTCGAAAGAATCGTCAATACTGCACTGTTTGTTTATCATTGGATTTTGGTGCTACTTATAAGTAAAAGTGGATGATATCAGCATATGTGCTTTCTTTTTTGTTGATTCTCAGTTCAAAATATCCACATATTATTGGTTCTTTACCTCTAAAGACCGTGTAAGACAGCAAGATAACGTTTTGATGTTATCTAGAGTGGGTGCTTTATTTTATCTTAATCCACTCGGTTTAAGATGTTCAAGTGGAAAGTCCGAAAGGCTGTTCGGTTAGAGGAAATTTTTATAGCAATGAATGAATAATTTCAAACAAGGAAATTTCTACCTGTTGCAGAAAAGCGAAATTGAAATTGCTGTAACGATACCCCGTGCTGTACAGCCTTCACCTCGCTTAATTGCAAAATCTGAAAATAACAACATATTTTTACGCCTTTTATTGGAACTAGAATTGTTATATGGAGCTGCTGAGGCGAAGCTACCAACTTATTTCACCGATAGCGACTGGATGAAATACATAAAAATGACTAGTATTATCGAAAGATGCTGCTATTTGCATCAACTTTATGAAAGTAGGAAAGAAATTGAAGGAAAGCATGAAATGAAGGTATGTTTATCAAGTTATCAGCCTTGGTTGAGAAAAGCAGAATAACTGTGACAGCTTAATTTAGCAGCAGCAAAAAGATGTTGACAGTAGATTGGTGTGAAGGATTCCGGGATGTTAGCAACCTCAGTGTTTTCCTATACATCTTCTAAACCTATCTTTATTACTTCATTTATACTTTTAACTGCGGTATTAGTATTGTCCTGCCAATAAGTTTTTACGTGAAAGTAATAATATACTGCCTGTCTTTTACATTCTGAAAGTCAAACAAAATGTCGAATGTTTCTCATCTTATTTTTCAGATGCATCGAGAAATGGAAACTGCTCATAATGGAGGCTCTTCTATCAGTACTCTTTATTACTTTGAAAGAGAAGATTTTAAAAGTATTTTAGTTAAATGATTTCATATAGCTTCAAGCGAGTCTCATCCCTCTTTTGGGGTTATTAGAACCGTATTATTATCAGTATTTGCTTGAGCGGAATGGCAATCGGAAAACATGTATAAATTCATTCTGAAAATTCATGTAGGTGTACATTAGGAAAATATCGAAAATAAAACTGGCTTTCAAACAGCATAATGAAAGTCTTTAAGCAACAACGGCCAAAGAAAGCCATTGTTATGCAAAATCTTTCAATAAAATAATGCATTTTGAAGGATTTGCTTACGAAGCATTTGGTAGCCGATTATTAGCCGCCTGGCGATGTAGGGATTCATTCCCGCCATTACTGGTTGATTGTTGTTATTTAGCCGATTTGAATTACTCGACACAAAGAACCCTAGTAAAGTATTCATTACACTTCATATGAAATTTGTCATAATTAAGCTCAGATAAAGTAATTGAATTGAGTAATGGCTTTTTAAAATACCATATCAGAACTTTGTCTCTCGGTTAACTTTCGCCTGCTGTAGAATGCTATATTAATTTTGGGATTCCTCACATTTTATTACTTTTTCCTTTCTATATACTCTTTAGTGATGACTAACTTGCTAGGTGCTCTGATTGTCCGTCATTATTGATGCACTTAACCGACCAATCATTACTCATTACTTCAAATCATTTCTTCGAAAGTGCTCAGTAGATCAGTTATAAAAAAAGTGATATTCCTTCGAATTAAGACAAATTTTTTTCACTTAACACAAAAGAGAGTTTGCGATAATTAATGAAAGGAGGATGGCAAAATGAAAATTTTCAAGCTGCGGTTTATGTAAAAAATTTCAGACAAATGAAAGATCTGGTGCTTGACAACAGCTTGCAGCGAAATCCATTTCCGGTCGTTTTTGTAAATTATCGTTCTACAATCAACGTTGCTGACGAGGTTGTGAAGTAAGTTTCAAATCATGACTTTTTCTAAAATTCTGATGAATAATGTAGTTGATAGCATCAGTTTTAGTAAAATATAAATTTAAATGATCGTTTGATAACTCCAAACAAAAATCCAGCAAGCAGAAAAAAATTTTTAGCGTAAATGGTTGATAGGAGAACTCTTTAAGAAACCTGAGTTTAACCGAAATCACTACTGATATTAAGTTCATGGCTTCGGAAGCGCTGTTTGCCGAAATATCGCCCGTCTACTGCTAATGGAAATGAAAGAGAACCCGAAAAAGAACTTTCGGATGAGAAAAGTGATAGAACAAAGGATCGTATCTGTGCTCCATTCGTTCCTGTTATTACATCAGCCACAATTCGTGAATGCCTTGGCTCCACTAGTCCTGGTATGATTTTAGTAACTTTCTAGTACTTCGTTTTTCACCTACATTTTTGTATTGTGGATTTGAACCTGAATTATTCCAATTTTTATGTAGATCGATCCTTCACTTCTTTTTTAGGAATATAGCCTTCAAACGAACTGATTCGTTTATATACGTTTGGAAATTATGATTTTTGGTGGGAATCAAAATTAGTACTTTTTCTTGTAATGCGCCAATTTTTACTCTTGTTCAAATCCCAGTGAGCATTATTAGCTGTCCATTTGCTTGTACTAAAAAATCTCTTTTCAGAAGAAATTGCTTATATTAACCCGCGAGCTGCAGAATATTTACCACTTCCACTTTCGAAATATAAAGCATTCGTATTGTGTGCCACTCCGGACAATAAATTAATGCATTCTGCTTTTCAAGCGGCCAAAACTGAGCAGTTAAACTCTTACAAACTGCCCATCACTAAATTTTTGAAGTAAAAATCATTTATATCAGCATAGCAGTAAATTTCACTAGCACTCTTGCTTTGTTTTTAATACTGAAATTGGAATTATGAGAGGATCGCTTATAATAAATTCAAAATTTGAAAACATATTATAGTTTGGGCCAAACAGCGACTACGATGCCCCTACGGATTACAGCGAACATAATTCGTGACGTCTACGCAAATGGTTGTGAGTGGAGGGCAGCATTCGAGAACCATATACCTTATTTCAATATCTTGGCTAGCGATATGTATCGAAACCACGACAACGATAAAGATGCTCTTCAGGTAATGCTCTTTTTTATTTATATTTTAGCACACTCTGTTTGATTTATATGTTGAATTAGCCAAAACTTTCGACTAGATACTTCAAGTGATAACACCAAGAATTATTTTTTCAAGTCAGTTTTCAATACTGATGAGAGGATAGGTGGTTCATGTTAACACTAGTTTATCCATTTTTTCTCGTTTTAAGTGTTTGATTTAACAATACAACTGTCTGATGGATATAATGGTAACTGAACATATGTTTTCAAGGAAAATGAAGAAGTAGGCTACACTTTTACTTCAGAGTTCAGCAGTTATGTTAGTAGTTAACTTTTCAGGTTTTAGAACAATGGCTTTTGGATGCTGAACGAAGAGGAAAACGGAAACGAAAATTTTTTCATTCATATAATCGCGAAGAACGAAGAGCGATACGGGCGATGTTTGCAGAACAGAATTTGTCGAGAGGGTTAAATTAAATTGATCGATGATGATTCATTGCAAAGTATGAATATTGAAACTTTTTATTATTCAGTTGCACGGTAAGATAAATAAGCTTAGCATGATAAGAAAATTTGTATAAAAAAGAAAAAACTTTAAAAAATTATCCTCAGCTTTTGTCATAACCAACATACATTTCTCAGTGATACATTAAGTAATACAATACGCTGGATTAAATTTATTAAAAAAAGTAGTAAGCTCATCTGCAAAGTCAAGCACTTTTTTTATTACCAAGTGGAAAAGAACGGTAATGTAAAGTTTTTCCGGTAAATCTAGCAAGCGTAGAAAACATAGATCAAGAGAAATTTGATAAAAGTGATGGCGTGCAAGGCTTTTGAAAACCGGTAATTTCTACGACAGTCCAGATAACATACCTACTAGACTAGATAAGCTTATGATAGTATGACTGAATGATTTCTTGAAATTTCAAATAAAAACCGAGATGGAAGTGATAAGGGTACTACAACACAAGTGGAACTTGGAAGATTTTTTGATACATGATAACTCATAAGATCGTTCGTTCAAAACTGCAATCTCGATCAAGCCCTTCAGTGAAATTACCAGCAAAAACGATTTTTGAAGAAAAATGTGGTATTGGGTAGAGAGATTAGGTGAGTACAAGATACTGGTTTGACAAAACAAAATTTTCAAGTTTTTCTCGGCCTACTAGAACTTTTTTGGTTGTTGGTAATTTCATCCTTGTATTCACTAACTATAAGAAAGTTGGAAGTGTAAAATTTCCTATAAAATATCTAGAAATTTGTAACTAATTAGAAACCTGTTTAACAAGTAATGCGTCACTCCGTACACTGTTGGTTATAAATGCAGTGGAACCTTTCGGTAATACGCCAACTTTTTGCGCTAAATCAGCAAGTCGATTTGCTTGCGGACTTTTTTGTTCATCGTCAATGGTCTGCAAAATTGTTGGTCGTGTTTCAAATAACATCCCATGAGAGAAATGATTCACAAAACAAATAATATTAAATCATTATAAGTGTTCGATCAGCAAAACAGATTAGCCTATCTCAATGCATAGTATTTAAAAATGTGGTTAGAAAAGGGTTCCACCCAGATAAATAAATAATCCTATAATGTTCGAGAATATACTTACTCTGCGTGTCACCGCTCGATATACAAGTCCATCTTCACCCACGTAAAATACTGTGAGACCGTCGTACCATTTCAACTTAAATATGATTTACTTCCTGTAGTAATGGAGATATGTCACTGTTGTACAGAATAAACTAGGAAAATCATCATAAATCCAAGAAGATACCTTTTTGATGCGGTATTCATATTTGAACAACATAGGATTCAGCAAAGATCGTATCAATGAGACATATTTTATACGCCACCTCAACCGCACTGTTCCATCTTCTGAGATCGGTAATATATTTAGAACCTGAAATAACAGTACCGAAAAAAATTCCCCTACCTGTATCTAGTCACTAAAAGATAGCTGAAAATTACAAACAAGACAATTACGAAATGGACTTACCTCCATCTCTATATGAGGAAAACAAAACAGACATATTACGCTAACTGAACCAAAATAAATCGTCAGTCTTTCTCGACCCCTAAAAAATAAGATCATGCAGTGTAAGAAATGTGACTGGCTGATCTTCTATTAGCAACGCAACCGCACACCGGATTCAACTAACGACCAAACAAACTCAAAGATGCCACCCATCAAATCATTTTTTTTTTTTTTCATTTAAAAAATTAACAGGCTATGGATTAATTCAAAGCCATTCGCGGAGACGATGGAAATTTCAGTTAACGGGAAATGGAAAGACATTAAGAAACGACAAACAAATTTTCGGTTCATTAAGGACCATTATGTAGAATGTTCATTACAAACACCGTTTTGGTTTACATACTTTGGAAATTACGCGGAATTCTCCATCAAATCTCGACATTGCATCATCCATACGAAAAATAACGAAACCTTATCACAACAAAATGACTCACGTAATAGTCATCTGAAAAATTTCATCCCTGTACACGACATCCGGCCTGTAAAATGTATAATCAGGTTGTTCCCGAAAGAATCGTGGGACCTGAAATACAACATCCATGCATATTTTCCTATATAATCACGTATTACTGTTTTTGCAGCTGAGCAACACCCATCAATATCACCCTCTCAAAAAATGATGATGAAGCTGAGAAGTGCTCAAAACCACCAAATAGTAAATTCAATACAAGCTCCAGACCAATTTACAGTCATTTATGGATTAGAATAACAGCGATTTACTATACTTAATTATCCAAGATGCCCAAGTTTTCAAACTACAAGTTTTCAAACTACACAAAACCTATCCCGCATTTCTTCCACTATTACATGTGAACTAAAAAGTAAGCGGATTCCAAAAATGTTACTCATTAATAGTCATACATAATGATTTCGATCTAGGAAATCAACGTATAAAACAAGGAAGATTTTTACCGTCATTTCCAGTCTTTTTCGTATATGTTCCAATTGAAACATTTCCGGTCCTTTGCTACCTCTTCCATTGCTGTATGCACGTGAAATTAAAAAATAAGTAGAAGAAGGAGCAGCAAGACGGAGGAAATATCGTAATATCGTTTGCATTTGTACCGTCGATGCTAAAGCTGCAAGGAAAGGATATAAATTTATGAAAACATACTAAAAACATTATATGCCAATCAAAAAGCATGCCCGAAATTCACATGCTGTAGATTGGAAAATTGAAATCAAAAAAAAAAAGAAAAGAATAAGTAGGAAGAAGCAAACGATTCAAAAAATCAACACTTCAAAATGCAGCAACTTTATCCCTGATATCTGGAAAATCGCAGCATCTTTTGCAAATACTTCGAATTCAATGATTTATGACATAGAATCAGAACTTGAGATGTTGAGAAGTGGTAAATTGACAGATTCAAAAATTGAGGCTTCGGTAGAATAGAAGAGTTGTGAAAAATGAGCAAAAATTATGGCACAAGAATGTTTACTTTAGTGCAAAAAAAGTGATAGAAAAAGTAATTGAGAAAAAGCAATTGCAATTGAAAATTGTCTCTAACAAAGTAATTGAGAAGTCATGACAGTTCTCGATGGAAATTAAGGACTTCTGCAACATGTGTGACATCAACTTTTCTTCCGTAGAAAAAAACTGCATTGTCTTTCTTCAAGAATTTAATATCAAAAAAAAAAGAAAAATAAAAGGAAAGCGAAAGAGAATTTTAAAAGGAGTTGTGGTTAAAATCAACATCCCATGAAATGGTTCATTGCTGACCTTCGCCATTTTCAGTTTTCGCAGCTTCTTTTAGTTTTGATAGGATAGAAGCATCGTCCCGGTCATTCTGAGTTATCTTCAAAAAATTAAACTAGATTATAAATTATTTTAAAAATTGATTTTGGCAACACTTAAGAAAAACAAATTTTGAAAGAATAAAAACACATCAAAATGTTTGCCTAACAACAAAATTTCGAAATTATAAATTCTAAACAAGACTTGAAACAGTTCAGAAAATATGGAACTTCACAAGCAACTTACCGGCCGGTTATTAATCTTGTAAATAAGTCCATCCTTATCAAGGTGAATATCTAGCGCTCCTTCAACAGTATCTGCTTGCTACAAGAAGCAACTTTTAAGTAAAGCGTAGTAAATTAATAAAATTCGACAAAATAAATTCCGAGATCAAAACATATCATTAACAAGGATGAATTAATGTTGCAGGAGTGATTATCAAGCTCATACCTGATGATATAATTTTATGGCCATCAACCGCCAAAGGACTACAACGACATCACTGTTTTCATAGATGCATGATCCCAATTTCTAGAAAAAAACTACTTTCTAAGGGAGCTTTCATAAAAAATGGTTTATAATTACAAATGCAGTGTACATCAGGTGTCAGCAAAAGGAATTTTGGACTTCGAAAAAGTAAACTTTACCTCAAACCTGCTGGCTGCTAGCACCAAACTGAAGTACAACTTAGAGAGCGAAACACATTTTATAAATTTGTCTATGCCTCTGTAAATGCAAAAATTAAAAGTTCACTAGCAAAACCAAATAAATGAAATTTTCATAAATCACACATTTCAACGAAAGCCGAGAATAACACATTTTTATACATTTAGAGTTTGATTCAAAAAGAGGATCACGACATTGGAGGAATAACTGGGTGAAGGGATTAACAAAAAATTCATATCTTAGAGAATATTTAAAAGGATGATAAAATGTTAAATAAAGTTTGGAACAAAGTGTACAAAGAACAAATGATACTTGGTGTGTTTATTAAAAATTGAGTCGTCGTAGACAATATCCTTGGTACACAGCTTCACGAATTTCAAAAACTGCTTGTGATTGCTTAAAAATCCTGGTACCTAAAACATATCCAGTTTTCCATCGTTCCTAACAAACGCAACTTAAATTTACTAATGCATAAAATTAAGTTTTGCATATCCATCATAAAACAGAGTGGGAAACTTGCTCCAATTCTGTTCCTACATCCTTAAATTCCTGTGTATTTTCAAGTTAAGAAAGATAATCGTGAACCATAGTAGTGTCTGAAAGAATAAAAGTCAAACAGAAGACATAGCCGAAGTTCAAATTTGAAATTCATGAAATTAAAAATGATAAGGAACTAATAATTGAACTACGCATTTAAAAATAAACGTACTAACGTATCGGTGAGCCAATCCACATGAAATAACTGCTCTTTGGTTGGCAAGTTCTCTTCGTTAGTAACTCTGAGACCCGCTGAAGTCGACGGATTTTTACTAAAAGTATCGTGCATATATCGGACCGAATCCAAAAAAGGTAATATTGATCTTCGACATGGCCGACAATAGTAATACACAGAAGACCGCTGGAACAATAAATCTTCAAAGAACATTTTTACACAATCCGAAACTCCCCTCCCCCTCCTAAAAAAAAAGAATTTCAAATTCATTGAATAATGCACTGAAAAAAATTAATAAATGAGAAGATTGGAAGTGTAAAATTTAACGTCAATCACTTAAACCGACAATAAAGAGCTGGTTTTCTGATAGTTTAAAATTATGAATAATGTTCTTAGAGGTTTAGAAAAAAATTTTCTTATCAAAATTTTTGCAAAAATTTTTCTTCCAAAATTTATTTGACTCTAATACCCGACAAAAGTATGATACAAGTGCTATCGGTACTGATACCAATGAATTGCAGCTTCGTCGTGAAACAATGACTGATCGTGGATATACAAATCGTTTCCACAGCATTGCTGCAATATCTTTATCCATTTTTTAAAGAAAAAAAAAAATGAAGAAGCATTTCTGTAGTTCGATCAAACGATGTTTGCAACAATGCTAATAAAATGGTTGGCATATAACATGGAATGAATGGTTGCTCTCTCACAACAACACAATATTTCATCTTGTTCAATCATTTGACTTATATCAAATACTATAGAATTTCCCGTCAGCTTCCGTAAATCCGTAAAGTTGAACATAATAACAATTTAAAAAATAGCAATACATTCCTTCTCCACCTCCTCACAATAATAAGCACTTTTCGCCTCAAGCGATGATTATTTATCACGGAAGCCGAAATAAATAGAAGCCGTTGAATGAAACTATTGCATCCCTCAATGTAATAATTTGAAAAGGAGAAATAAATTGTAGATAGAATGAGCAATCATTTATTTGTACTACTTTTATTTGTTGTATTTCAATCCATTTTAATTTCTATAAATATTTTTCCAGCTAATACTTCTTAATAATCCCATTTTTCAGATTTAATTCTGCAACATATAAGCTATGACCTTCAAATTTCCCCATACGGTCAACAATTAAATTATTGAAATTATCAATGAATTCAGCAGTTACATATCCTTTATTTATGGAACAGTTACTCTCAAATAGAATCGATGATTGCAAAGAACGGTGAAAAGAAATGTTATTCTGAATTTCATTTCCAGTAATTGTTGATTTTTCTGGAAAGGAAAAAAAAAAGAAACGTTGCTTTTCTTCATCGTTTTTTTTTTTTTTTTTTTTTTTTTTCAGATGAATACACGACCAATTGAATTGAATTTACTTTAAAAAATTAGTGTTGTTCGAATATTCTTTTTCTTGTTTTCTTTTATTCGATGGTTTATTGTATTTATAATAATCATTGTTTATTTGTAATAGTACTTTATACACAACTGAATAACTTTACAGTTAAAATTTTTTAAAAAATTTCACGTAAATTTTATTAGTGATTAATCTTGATAATCACTTATTTCATCACGATGAAGTGATATGGAATTCACTTCGAATCCCATCTCAAACATCTGTCACTGGTGATTATCTTATCACTGAAGACAAAAAAAGAATGGTTAATTTTGATAACAATCAGTTGAAACAATGTATTCTTTTCAGATAGTACAAATATCTTTAAGAAAATTTTATTTTTACTTTGAATACTAAATTACAGGGAGTATGTGCTAGTATATGATTTGGATAATATGATCGATTTCAATACTATCCACCGCATCGAAACCGTAATGTCACATCTTCCGCTGAATTAGATCATCTGAACCATTTTTTGAAATGAAAGATGAAAATTGTAGTGAAAGATAGACGACGATGAACAGGTATCATTTCGGTAAAGCAGAACAAAAAGGAACGGTTTACGACGATTACCGACATTCGTTCCGGTGATCGCATCGATATTTTCTGCTCTCTGAGTACATTTTAACTTTGCTGAATACGATGGAAATAAGAATAATGCAAATGATATATGTTTATTGATGCAATATTGATTATTATCGACAAATACTGCTTGTAAATTTTACCTCAACAGTTGCACTTAATTTAATTCAACAACTTTTTCAAAGTTCAAAGTTCATTATAACTCGGGAAAAATACTCATCAAGCTATTCATTTAAACTCATCATATTTTAATCTAACAAAGTTGTGATGTTGTGAAGGAAAGCAACGAACTTCACTGTTATAAAATGTTTAGTATATATTGTTTGCTATAAGAAGTTTCTAATTTGAATAAATGAAAGAAATCAATGAGAAATTTTTAGTGATTTAATTTATTAGAATTTTATAGGAATGTCAAATTGTTACAATCAAAATATATTTAAATTTGTTTTTGAATTCTTACACAATGAATTTTCGCCAATCTTTTTTGGCGAAGATTAACCCAATTTGTTTTGTGGAACACTTAAATGTAGAGGAAATGATTCCAATAAGGGTCATTTTTGATTCTCCTTTAGCCGGTTCGTGTCAGTGAAGAATGATTGTTTTAAAAAATAAGTTTTTTTCTTGTTGATACAACTTCAGGTTTGAAATATCGTTGTTATTCGTTTTATTTCTTTTGCTACTATCGAATAAGAACATCAACTTTTGATGGTCATGAAGTATATATAAGGTTTGATTGAACTATTTTTCACCAAGTGATAATAGTCAAACATCATTACTGTTAAAATGTGACAATGAAACGATTGGAAATTGAATGTTTTGAGGAACTAAATTAGTAATAGACAAATAAATATTTATAATATTAAAATTAAAAATTTAATGTAAACTTATTTTTTGTTCTTTCAATTTATTACTATGGGATTCTAGTATTAATGGGAAATTACATGTTGAATGATCAATTCATTAGCAAATTCAGTTTTTAAAGAAAATTAAAAAACTCATAATCTGTAATGCAGGTGGAGTTGCAGGATGTGGTACTCATTGACAACTATAATAACTTTGGCTAATTGTATTCTATCAATAACAGCATGTAAAATTAAAGTTAAAATGCAATCAAAAACAGACAAACCATTTCAAATGCAAATTTATGTACCAGCAATAAGAATGAAAACCGAACGAGTAACATTCACACATAAAGATGAAATTCGTACCGCCTTGGTTTGTTTTGAATTTCTTCACCTAATTTATTCAATCGATAAGTTCGTTAAATGCAATGTTTTAATTTGTAACATCAACGATATAATATTTTTTCATAGCTATCGTTTTTTAGGAAATGTCAATTCCATCATTATAACTGACATTTTTTTGCATTCAAAAATTGCTTTGAAATAGTTTCCGATTCCTAAGAATTTTATTAATTTAATTATGCAATGAAATAAATAAAGTTTTTAGCGATTTGATAGGATAATATTAAATTGAAATCATTTGAAATATTTTATCAATTTCACAATTTTTGCGCTTAAATTGGTATACAATGCCGAAATGTTTTTGATTGAACCATGTTTGATCGATGAGAATGATAAGACAATCAACCAATCTTTATCTAGTTGAAATAGTACTAATGCTCTTATTTATATTCAATTAACGAAGTGCTACATTATACGCTTGACATCAATACAACTCAAAAATTCGTAACTTTTTTTTTTAAATTTGAAGTTTGTGCAATAAAATGCGACGTTGTAGGTAAAATCTTTTTCAGGTTAAAGGTGAAGATTGTGATCAAAAGCATTGGATTATTAAAACATGGAAAAAAATAGAAGGCAAATGGATTCCAGCGAAAGAAACTAAAGCAAAATTTGAAGGATATGGTTCTTTCGGGCTATCTGTCAAAGATGACCTATCGCCACAAATAATAAATCGTTTTGCTGTTATATGTTCGGAGGGCAATTGTTAACGTCAAACTGTCAGATTTGAAATCAATCAACATGAAGAAAACAAATGGATTGTTTGACATCTGAGAATTAACTTATATTTTGTATAATTTTGCTAATTTATTTGCATAATCCATCAAATTGTTTTTGCCAAACTATTGCCAGAAGGAATTTGCAAGAAGATTTTGTTTCATCTTAATATTAATATTCAGAATTTAGGAATTCCTATCACTACATTTATCTCATTTTTTACATTTATTTCGATGGTTTTCATTTATTGCATCATTCGAAGATAAATAACTTTGGTATCAAAATTAATTCCAACTTATGTATCCAAATGTTATACAAGTCTAAAGTCAGATTCTGTAATCAAACCCTGAAAGAGGAAATATTTGTGACGGTGGAATTACCTTCGTTTCGAAAAATGGTATACGATTATCATTTTCCAAAATAAATCTTGAAAAAATAATGTATCCGTTTCTGAAAATGGAGTTGTTAATTATGCTACTAAAATGATAACAAGCAAGAAAGTAACACTGTTAACTAATCAGGAAAATAGTTTTGGTCATTTGCCCTTGTTCAAGAACTTTTTTCTTTGTTTCGAAAGTTCTAAAATTATATCTTACATCTCAAGAAAGCATTTTTACTAAATTACGCACTTCCAGAAATCATCCATCATTCTAGAATTTTGTCAAAATCATAAAAGGTTAATGGATAGGGTCAATTAAACTGCAATTATATTCGATATAATTGATCTAATCAATGATGAATATCATAAATCATCGCAATCTCTTCTAGCTAGAATAGTTATGAACAATGATTGCACAGCATTTAGGTACTAACTAAGGCAGCATGCAAGTTCGAACATAGATTTTGTTATTTATTTTAACTTACCATAAAAATGTTAAGATTTATCCAGAAAGCTATTAAGGTTTCAAAATTTCGCAATTTAAAATACTACGATCTTCTCGATACGTCCAAACAATGTTAACTACTAAGTTCTCGATTACTGCAATTTATTTCATTTTGACTTAAATAACGATGCCCTCCTTCATAACAAAGCTTTTCATATAATCAGAAAACAAAAAAAAAAAAAAAAAAAAAACTTAAATTCCATCGAAGTAACATAAAATCAGACACATTTATAAAAAACTACTCCAATTCAAATTCCTGATACATTCGTAAATTCATCAGTATCATACTGTTTAAGCTATTTATTGGTTTCTATGAAAAAAGACTTTCGATATTATCGATATTTCATACAGCAAATAAAAAGAGTCACTATCACCACTTCTGCTGTCATAATTACAGTTGTAACAATTAAAAGAAGGATTAAATGCTCTGACAAGTGGAAGAGTGAAAAGTGGACTGGTTGTACATTTTGTTTTTTTTAAGACACAGCAATTAAATTAATTAATTGGGTAAGTATATTATGCATTAAAACTATTGTAGTATTGCTTACGAAACAGAAAAAAAACTAATTAATCTAAAAGTGAAGATTTTGCTCGAAAACATAAAAAAAAAAATCTGACAAGTTCCAACAAGCCAAAAATTTTCCTGAGATAACCTGCGTCAGATTCATTGCCCGTATCGAGTAATACAATGCCTAAAATATTATCTTATTTGACAATCATTAATACGAATACTTTTTTTTTGCCATCTGCGTTACATCGTTCATAAGTTGGAAAAGACTTCAGAAGATTTTTTATTAATCGTATATATGAATATTTTTGTTCAAGTTATGAATTAAGTACAGCAAAACAGCTTATACAAGCAATAATTATAATAAATGTTCAAATCGTTAATCTTATCGGGAATATATTGAAAGAACTTTAAGATTCCGAATAACTTTTAAAACGAACTAGAAGTGAAATAATCACCAAAACAAGATGAACTTATTATGTATCTTACATATAAAGCAAGACCGAGACATTTTGCATACTTCTAGCAACATTATACCTGCATTAATAAAACATCTTCCTTTGTAGCACTGCTATAAAAATATGTCCAGGGGAACTAAAAAAACTTGTGTATACTCACATCTGCAATATTCCCGAACATGCTGGCATTTATAGTAAGTTCTCTGCAACTCAAATTTTTCATACGGAATTATAGTGATGATAATAATGCAGTGATGAAAGAAATGTATTACTTTCGTCAACGTGTAGTATAAAATATGAAGCATTAATATAATATATAAAATATGGTACTGATATAATATGTAAACAAAAATTTAGTCCTAAAAATCTAAAATTTTTCTAGGATCTTCAAGTATGAGATGATCGAGATGAAAGCTTCCAAGTATATCCAGTAATTAAATACCCATTGGTGAAAAAACAAATTAAAAAAGCAATCAATATATGACACTATATGACACCTAAATCAAAAGCAAAACAAATGATGAATGCGATTATGATAAAAACCAGAAGCTGACTTCACATCAAAAACAACAAATTGGTAATTTCGATCCTCTCGAATATAGAATTCGCTAAATAAAGACGTAATATGTACAGCTTATGATAACTTATTAATGTTGCATAAACCACCAACGAATCACGCGAAGTAAAAATAACATAACTCTTACTTGGAAGTAAAATTTCTAACAATACATGGGTATCCCAAAATTTTAAGTCTAATATCATTAAATGCTTAACTCGTCATGAAAATTGCAAAATACCGAGACTTCATACAAAAAGTCAGGGAGGAGCTTTCATTCCTAAAATGATTTAGGAGAAGGATCAAAATCAACGAATTCATGATTTATTGACGAAATGAAAAACATTCTGATGTATAAAGAACAAGCAATTATTAGTACAAAACATAAGAAATAAGCAGCGCTTAATTAAAAACAGAAAACTGATGAAATCGATGAACAAAGTAAAGTAGAAACGAACCAAAATTAGCTCTCTTGAAAGCAATTCAGCTAAATTTTTTTAAATAAATTAAAAAATCTTCAGAAGCTAGAAATTTAAGGGACGAAAATAGCAATGAAAGAAATCACCAATTCGGTTGGTACTGCGCAAGTGTACTATTCGGCTTGAAATGACACCAGCTTATATCCAGATCATCTTGAATGTAAGACATAGGATATAATACGAAGACACCTCCAATTAGCACCAATATCAATACCCATATCCAAAATTTCAATAAACCAAGTCGACAACACAAATGGCATTGCAAACAATAAGTCCAAATAACACCAATCCAAAATAGAAGCACATCAAGAAATACTGTACCTCTGAAGTATAAGATAAATTTTAAAAAAGCAAGATAAAATAAACACCATCATGTCTACACATGAAATATACCAAAGTTCAAAGAATGAAATTTTTGAGATTATTAGCCATTAAAAATTTATAATCATTCAAGATGTTATTTCTTCCAATGACGCATTCGCTTACCGAATGGAAGGTACGCAATCTCAAACTATTTCCTTTAGTTCTCCACAACATTAACTGTCTCAACTTGATTTGATATACTTTTAAATGGAAAAGACTTACGTTACCGAAAAGAAAAAATGATCTCTATTTCCAGAAGATTAGTATTCATCAATATAACTGACCTCCACAACATCATTAATTCCATCCTGTCATGGTCATTACGACCATGTTTAACCCAATTAAAATGAGCAGGAATAAATGTTTTGCGAATATTACCAACAAGAATTGCAAATGAAGTCATCATTTGTAAAACTTGCAACAGAAGTTCAACTGCACTGGAAATCGTTTTTTGCCTGAATATGTAACAATATATAATGAAGATATGCTTTCGCTAATAATTACATGCAACCGGAAAAAAAACTGGGTAAAAGCTGTAATTGGGCTTATGTATAATCAACACAGACAGACAAAAATTTAAGCACAAAAATCAGCAGAAGCAGGAAATGAGGATGGCCAACGAGCACTAGAATGATCTCTTTCATTTGTGAAATCGAAACTGAGGGGGACCTATTCCATCTGGAACAAAATGGATCATGAAAACAAAGGAAATGAAGGTGCTATGAAATTTCGGTTCGTCGAAGTACAATATAATAAAATCCAGGAACAAAAGAGTAAAGAAAATTCTTACTTCGCTTCGTATTTAGCAATGATGGCTAATTCAGCTCGCTGCCGAGCTTGCAGTCGTTTCTTTAGCAGTCTCTGATCTCGTTTCTGACGCACGAAAATTTTTTTCGCATTAGTCAGATCTCTTTTATTTGTGAAGTCAGGCGTGAGGACATCTATTTCATCTGGAACAAAAACATCACGAAAATAGAGATGAAATACAGAAAAAGGCAGATCACCATGATATCACCAAATTTCAGTGACCAGTTCATTTCGCTGTGAGTAAGAAGCCTAGAATGAACCAAGTCAGTGAAGACGGAATAACAGTAGACTTACATAAAATCCAAGTTACCTTCTACAATTGAAAAGTCGCGTCTACCCTGAACAAGTGGCAGGTACCGACGTATTCGGCCAGTCAATCCTACTTGATTTCCAGCGTCCGATATATTACCTGCTCTATCACCTTCCATTTCCACAGCGTCACCTAAGGAATGTCTTTCTGTTCTAAAAATAATTTTGACAAAATGAATTATAAATGAAGAGCATTTGAGTTTACTTATACTTAATGGGAAATTTGATGCCTATGCAACAACTCTAATAAAAAAATAAAAGGGATAGCACAACAAATATTGGGGGAAGGGAAACTTTAAAATTCTTAAGCGTGCTATAAAACCAAATAATAAAACCTTTTACCTGCAGGGAGCACAATATCCGCACTGTTTGCAGTTTTTTAAAGGTTTCAGGACCATATCACGAATATCGAGTCGACTCCAACGTCCATGTATGGATATATGGGATCCAGTTTGTCGATTCTGTTCTTCGCATGATTTTGCTGCCTGCTTCTTCCGACGAAGCGGCGGTATGGGTGCTTCTGTATGAGTTAAAACGTTAGCTGCGAATAAATGAGCGTGCTATAAAATCAAATAATAAAAAGTTTTTACTAAGATTAATTTTTCGAAAGATTTAAAATTCATGTTAGACAACATCTTTTAAAGTAAATGTATTCAACGATTAACATTTTTGGACGAAAGGAAGCGGAAAGAAGGGAAAAGAATGGGAAATGGTAATTATTTTATAACTCACATTACACAACTACTGCATCCGATGTAACCATATCTAAACTGACAAATTAGATCTAAATGAAACAAAAAAAAAAAAGGAATAAATGACCATTAAGACGACACTGTGGCAATATGTTGCTAGATGATGGTATCTCTCCACTAAAGAATATCTGTTTCATGCATTCATGTTCTTCTTCATCTCGTACTACTGCAGCCAGACTCTTTACATCGTTAATTTTTAGATTTCGAGAACTTGATTCTTCCTTCCGTTCACTGAATTTACTTATTTAATTTCAATACATCTCTATCTTCTTAACCCATCGTAACTGAATTATCTACGTTAACTAATTCAAAATGGTATTTTCGAAACAGTGGTTTAAAAATGTACTTTATGACGGAAAAATCTAAACTTTTAAATCTTCGATCGGTTAACTAAATGGTAAAGCGTAAAAGATCCTTTTTTAAATAGTATTCAAGAGGTTAAAGTATTATGGAACACCAACATTTCCGCAACATCGATGTCTTGATCATCATCGCTTGAATCTTGCTCTCTTCGTTCTTCATCCGATGCCTCTGCTTCATTATTGTCGTCAGCTTTTTGTTTCCCTTTCGATTTTTGTAGTTTGCAATATTCAAGCATATAAATTTCCTGAAATGACCTTATTGGCTGCACAAATTATTTTTGACTGAATGTATCGTTTGATATGAACTTTCGGAAATTTTCTGAGTGTTTTAATTTGAACTTCCGGAAGTTTATGAGAAAAAATTTTTGGAAAAGCAAATGAAAAACGTTTTAAAACTAACCATGAGAAATATATCATTACTACTGTGTGAAAATTTCAATTCGAAATCGACAATCTCACCTTATATGTGCTATTCGGATAAAGAGTAAATCGTTTACGGATCAAATTGCACCATACAATCAAGTAATTCTTAGTTCGCAATGGTTTAAAGCATATGCACAGGATTAAATGCATCCAGAACCATAACAAATCATAACTTTTCCACAGAACAAAATAGATACAATTCACGTATATGGACGTAAACCAATTGAAATGGGCCAGAAGTGCCAATATAAAACGATATCCACACCAGAACAGAAAGCAACACCAACGCATTCCTCTTAGCCCACAGTAATGCTTCTGGGATGTATTATCACATGCCTAACTCTGAAATGCATTGCGCCATTAAAGCTAGTCATCATATTATTTTAATTATCTTTAAGTACCAAACATGTGGTCGAAATGTCCTTATAGTTAATATATTCATATATTCTTATTTAAAATAGTTCTTATACATGGGTCCAAATTGAAAGGATGACATTGTAGGAACCTAAATATAGAAAACCGCACAAGTTCAAGTAATTGAAGAATAACGAACAAACGATAAGCGATTTAGAACTCCGACGATATAAGCGTCCATGGTATTTTTCAAAGTTATCATGTGTAAATCAGTTATACCGTAAACCATACGGTAACTAATCTCGGTGAAAATAAAAAATCCTTAATAAAGTAATAAACAAATATGCTTTCGATGCTTGTAATGATTTACAGATTCAATGAATCACACATTCCAATACAACTCTTTTATGGCCTGGAATGTACAAAATGTATTAAATGGATAGCATAACAGAAAGATCATTCATAGCACATTAAAAGATCATTTAAAAATACGATTTCATTACTTTACCACATTTATCGTCCTCGATATTTAGCAAATTACTCAATTGCATTATCTCATTATTTTGGCTACTAGTCGTATGTCGATTATTTGCCAAACAAATAAGATTTGGTATGACATTAAGGCGAAAGATTGTACGAAGTAATTTATTAATTATTCTAAAGCATTTGTCCAAAATCAACTCCAACAACAAACAAGCATTTTCTGATATAATTGGAAACTAAAAAATCTTTTCACCGAATACTAGAAGAACTAAAAATATCATAACATATCAAGCCTATATCATTAATCGGTGGCAGGATTATTTCGGAAAGTTTAGTTTGAGATGTGGTATGGATGATACAATTATTTGGTGGATCCCATTGATTTGCGAAAGTTATAGAGTCTTCACGTAAACGAGTTGACGCAATGAGTACGTCAAATCCGGTGGATTTATGGAAGCAATCTTTGTTGAATGGTAAAGGATCATCGACGGGATTTAATGTCACGTAAGTAATACATCTATTATTCTTTCTTTATATATTAGGAGATATGAATGCTTTTTGTAGTTGATCATGTCATGTCTTTGATACTAATATGGCATTTCTTTTCTTTCTTCCTAAGAATAGATTATAGCTTGTAAACAGCAGTGAAAGGAATGATTTCATGGATTTTATATGAAAAGAAACTGAATATATAACTAGTTCATTTATCCATATTTTTGATAGATTGTTTTCAGTACAACGCCGATATTCCTTGCTTCGCCTGTAATTTCATCATTTTCGGGTGATGCAAACTATTTACGAAAAATTTTCAAAGCATGGCCGATTAAAATGGAAAGAAAGGCAGTGTTTTGGCCAGCACATGCCACATTTATAGCTTGCGGTACTGCTGGTATTGTAATCGGTAAATGTTTGATTTAAAAGTATTATATGAAATATAAACAATACTTTAAGTATGGCAGATAATTATGCAACATGTCTTATACAACTTTGCTGATTACTTCTTTAGTATTCTAGCGCATTTCTTTCTGTAGATAAAACTTTTTTCACTATTTTGGGATTATCACAATGTAGTGAATTATATAAGACGATTCCGAAGATCGTCAATTCTAAAAGACTTATTGCTCCAGCTCTCTAACTATTTTAATTCGCTCGCTAGCGTAGTTCTCGAATCAGCCCTCTGCAATTAGTGTCATATTCATGTTTATTTGAGCCCTTTATGACAGTTTTGCATGCTAAATGAACCAAGTAATTTGCTGACAGATTAGTATGAATATACATTTTAGGGATTCGTGTCAATTCTCATACTTTCCTTGGAAATGCAAATTATTCGTACGGTGAAAGTTTACGGAAGTGTCCAAAATTAACTTGGTTGATTGCTCTCTACAGTTCTGCCCTTGTTTATTTTGGCATCAATGAAAATACTGTTGCTAGATATTTATTCAGGTGAAATTTGAACTTAAATAAATCTTGTATGTGAATATTGTTTCTTTAAAAATTTGTAAGCAAAAAGCAGTATAAACTGGTAGGACTGTGCTACAGAGAAGAATTTTGAATGAATTATGTTTGTTTGACAATGAAAGCAACCATGAATACAGAAGAACACATGTTTTATCAATTCATTCTTATTTTTTCCAAAATTTTAGTGAATTTAAATTTTAGTCATGGCGATCTTTGCAATACATGTCTAGTTATGGGCAGCATAGTGACTGCATTGTTAGGTGGATTGTGTTTTCCAATGCTTTCCACACCTTATTTGACAGCAGCTGCAGTAAGTATTTCTATACCTCTTTCGATTATTTTTGAAATTGTTCCTACTACATATTCTATATTTATTAACAAAATTTTCAAAGTATTGTTATTATATTTTAGGCTATACTTCAAGGTGATGATAATGCAATACCGAAACTAAGAAAAACTAAGAATTGGCTCAATTATTTGTTTCGGTGGAAAGTTGGTGTTAATGCCTGTCGAGGAATTTTGTTACGAACGGCCTTTGGATTGAGTGCTGTTTCTGGTGCTTCCATGTATATTCGCCTCTGGGGCAGACAGAGGTTATATTTTTACTAGTGATGTTCAAAGTTTTTCATCCACATTTGGATCTGAAATGATGAGATGCAGCAAAATTTTTGGTAACTTATGACATTAGAAAAATCTTTTATTGCTAATGTATTTAAGATCAAGAATTCAAATAATTTCAGGATTATGGATACACTTTCTGTGGAACCAGGATTTGTTGCGGAAGTGGATGAATATTAATATTCGATGAATATATATTTATTCAAGTAAATACATTTTGGAATTTTCCTTTTGATGTTTCCTCGTATGTTATACTATCAATTCAGGTAAAAGATGTTCAAATATTTTACCTGCAAACTTTGCAATGAAATTCAGTACTTAATTTACATTTATCCTGTCTGTTTTGTAAATGAACAGCTTTTGTGAAATTTTTGCTTGTAAGTTGTTTACGAAATTCCATTTCAGGACTCGCAGCTATCCATCAATTGGTGGAGGTCATGCACGTTAAACGTAGATCGCATTAAATTGATCACATTTTAGGAAATCAAAGTAATTCAGGAATTTAAATTAAGTCTAATAGTGGAAATATTGAATAATGGAGAGTTTTACTAATTGTAACTAGTTGATTTTTCAATATGTATATTGGAAATTTGGCCACACGTGATAGATGAAACGTTAAGAAGTCTTATCAATTTAAATAAAGTGTCTAGAAATTGAAGTACTAAATTATGGGGAATTTCGTAGCTCCAAACTGTTGGTGTTTAAAAATGTGTCAAAAGATTTTCTAATGATTGATATTTCAATGTTTTCTTTATAATCTCGCTTTGCAAACATCGATTTTCTGCTGGTGTAACTTTGTTCGTTCAGTGATCGTATGACATATGTTATTGCTCGTTCTCTCATATTTTTTCAATGATTTATGTCATCGTGCATTTTTCCATCGTTTAGTCGTTTTCTAGAAAGGTCCCGAGATTTTTTGTTTGAAATGATACTTTGATTCAACATTTAGTGAAAGCTGATTGCTACTTTCGTGCATGTTAAGGCATTGATCAACTTTGTGCCTTGTAATAGATGAATGTATGGGAGAATGAAATTCAATAGGTTTTATTTGTATATTAGACAATACAGTATAAATGAATACAGGAATGAAACAAATTTTCCGATTATGTAGGACATGGTAACATCATATTTTCATCTTGTGACAGTCTTGATTTCAAACTGTTTACGAGACCACAAGAATCTACGTACAGAAATTGAAATATTCGTTTGGAAAGCACAAATTTAGTGCGGCACTGCACATTGTCGAGAAGAATAATTTCGTATTGTGATTAGCAGTCAGTCATTTTTATCTCTAGAAGCTTACAAAAGACTTAAGAAGGATGATTATAGTAAAATTCTCGTCATGTAATCTTTTTTCCAACTAGATTTTTAAAAGATAACAGAGAACTAATCGGCATGAATCTTGCAGTCCAGTTGTAAAGTTCTGCGTTACAATTGGGCGCAAACAGCACTCATCGGTCAAGAAATGACCAGTAGAGGGATGAAATAGGATAAACGACTGACTGACATTAACATTAGAAGCTGAGGATGAGTGAAAATCATCTCTTTTTATTCGTCTTTTTTTAAATGAATAATCCAAAATAGTGGGAGAATTACTTGCGAAGTTTTGTGTGTAAGTACGTAACTATGAAGATAACGAAAGATGACAGGGGAATCAAGCTTCTGTCGTTTTTCTCAGATCTGACGATTGCAAAAAGAGGAACAATAAGTGAAAATCTCAAGGATAAGCAAATAGCTTTTGCACTATCATTTCTCGCTAATAATCATAATCATAGCCACTTATGCTAGATTTCCAGTTATACATTTAGAACGGAGAAACACCGATTCTATATGAATTTTATGACTTCGCTTTTTAGACAGAATGTTATAATTGATTCAATCCTCTTCTGTTTGTTGCAATATTAGATATCATGATTGGTTTTATTCTACCATTACGACAAGGAATGGAATGAAAATATGGGAGATGAAATTTGGCATACAATAGTTTAAAAAACAATGAATGAGTCTATGAGGTATGATTGTTTCACTTTTTCGATTGGTGCTCAACGGTTTCCTTCTTGATTTTTTCAGCTCAACTGTCACCAGAGACAACATGATTGCTTTCTTCTTTCGATCACAACACTCCATAAGTCATCAATAGTGTCAGATCAGTCTTGTGTTATCCCTCTTTTCCATCTTTTCTCAATGCTGAAGGTGACCTGCACGTCAAACCGCACTATCAGCACAATGTCATTTCTTTCTGTAAAATGAATAATGATTATTTTTAATCCCGGATACACCGGAATGTGACATTGAGATTCTCAAACAAGACAGCAAAGTTACAAATTTTTCGGTCCATGCTAATAAGGCTTCTTCTTCCAAACCTTCTATGTCCCAGGACCCCTCCAAATCCATTCAAAACTTCGAGAAAATCAGAAGCAAAAAGAAAATCTCCCATCTCTTCAATTCCTCCCTTAAGAGTATTTTGCATTAGTTGTAGGGATCTATATTGAAATATAAAATGAAGAAACAACTCCAAAATTCCCTTTTTATGGATTGACAGAGCCCGATTTCTAAGCCTACCACAATTGCTTCAACAAAAAAATTTCGGGTCCCCTTTCTTCTCAATCTATTTTGTTTTTGCATTCATTCCTTTTGTCGGAATTTCTGCTGAAGATTGATAAATTGCTCTCCCTTACAACAATGTCCAAGGGACGATTGAAAGGACAACATTTCCCGAAGGAAAACCTCGAGACATCCTAAAATAGCTTCTGAAAAGAAAAGGTTAATTACCAAATTCAACGTCTAATTTATTTCCATCGATTTAATCGTCTTTAAACAAATCATGCAACCGCAGCATGTCTTTCAAGGAATAACAGGAACAGGAAGTAGAAAAGGAGATGGAAAGGGAAAGAACGAAGTCGATCGATTCAATATTAGAAGTTTCCGGAAGTAGATTAGCAGTACCTAAAACTTGATCGGAGGCGAAAAAAGCTCACGACAAAACAATTCGACAAATGAAATCCAGAAATCTATAATGTTTTTACTTTGCCATTTTGATTAAAATTCAATAAAAATCAGCTTTTTTTAGAGGAAAGGCGAGTGAAAACTTCCATGGACAGTATCAGCATGTCCAACAAGAGTTATTCATTACTCTTGTACAATTACTAATAGAAAAGCTCGCACAACCGAACTTAACAAAAAGATTTCAGGTAAGAATGGTAATGTTCTTTGAAATACCGCACTGTGTACAAGAAATTCACTCAATTGGCATTTCCGGAAACACATGACAGATGTTTCATAATTTCAGGTTGCGGAATTACCACTGTTTGGTAAGCTAATGCTAATCAATCCGTAGACAGATAATCAAGCCTAGCGCAAAATTCTATTTTAATGTAACAACAGATCTTGCGAACTTTGAACACCTATTCAGAATCAGCAGTGTTCAAGAATTAATTGTACGATATAAATTAAGACTAAGGAGCATCATTTCAGCACAAATGCATACCAAACGAAAGCCTTCAACAAACTTATTCTCTCCAATTGATCGGATTTCCTCTGGTACCAAAAATCGCTTTAATGGTCGCCACCATAGGTAGGGTCTGAAAACCGAACTTTTATAGCAATTACCCTGAAATCTTTACTCCTCCATGATCCTTGGCATTTCTCAATTCGAAACTTCCAACATACCAATCGGTCCAGCATAGAAAAACTACATGTTATGCATATTGTATTGAGCAATAGATATATTTCAAAGCAACTATAGATATGAAAAAAAAAAAAACAGGTCAAATGGATTGAATCCCTGCCTGGAATTGCTGTTTTTTATATTAAGTCTCATAAAAATAGTTAAAGCTGAACAGATTGCGAAAACAAAGCCAAAAAACGGAAAAAGTAATTCACTGCTTCATAACTAGCCAAATAAAACTAAACTATATATCTAATAAAGAAACCTGTAGCAATATCAAAAAAGATCAGCACAAAAAATGCATTTAGGAATGATTTCCGTGTCAAAGAATCATTTTCTAAGGAAAAAAAAAAAAAGCAGTAAAGAACGGTTGGTAATTGGAAATACTTTTCTCATTCATCTCAACCTGATCCCGAAAGGATTTTTTTCTTAAATTCTATTGCATGCACTACCAAACTTATCATTGTATCTACTTATGGTGAAGAGATGTTTTGCGTTTTTTTCCCGTTTTATTACCATCATGTATTATTCCATCTTTTGATGGAGGCCACGACCTGGTAATCACAATTTAGACCAAAAGGCTAAAGCACGGCAAGCAGCATTACTGGCAAAATTTCCGAAGCAGATTAGCCAGCTATTCAGCGAACTGATATCATAGCTGAAAACTACAACTACTTTGACGTTTAGTACCGCTATCCGATGATACAAGCTGTTAATATCACTATCACATCATACAGGCATGTGATTTGAACCCTGATATTTCCTGATAGATAGATTTTGTATACCCATAGCCAAAATATTTACATTATCATTCTCAGATCAAATTTTAGAGCTGAAATTGCTCCCAAATAACATGCTAGTACAGTGTAGACAAAAAAACTTGAGTGAATTGTTTCTCACATCTTTTTTTTCTTTGAAATCAAATTTCCAACATACCTTGACAAAATAACAAAATATCAAAATTTTTTCGTATAAAAACAGCAAGCAAGCTTTAGACGGTATATTTTTTTTTAGATTCCTGGCAGAGATCTCTCTCTGGGGGGAAACAGAACATTTTTCGGTTATAATGTGCTTTAAATTTTCAGCAGCACTCTTCCTTTCCTGGTAATAATGTGCTTTAAACCACTCCTAAGCTCTAAATCTTTATGCCGCATATTTTACTTAACCTACTCATATAATTTGACAATTAACCTAACCACTAGCACTATTCTAAACCAGTATATATCTACCAATTATAAGTTATTTCTAAACAGTCAGAAATTTTCAAATGAATCCAAAAAAAAAATCTACGGCTGCAAATGCAATAAGCATTCCAACTATTTATGCATTTTACTGGGATATAAAATTTTAGAGCAATTTCTACAATATTCAGCAGTTAAAACTGTTATGCAAAAAGATCAAAAAACTGTCGAAAGCGGCAGTAGGGAATTTCTGAAAAAGGAAACTGGCAAAAAAAGAAAGATCAAAGCACCGAAAAAACAATGCAAAATCGCTACTACTGCTGACTGAACTTAGCGTTAGTTATATTTTCAAAAAATTGTTAATTAAAAATGGCACAAAAGTCCACCCTCATTTTATGGTTAAAGCACATTGCCCGAAGCGACAAAGCATATGGAAAGAGCGGAGTAGGAGTGATGGATTAAACAAAATCATGTTTTACGGCCAAATGTATTCGATTATTACTTTACCTTTTTGAGGTACTTTTGATTTTCAAGCACTACTCCCAAAATGAGGAACGACTTTGGGCGAGCTGCTGCTGTTGCTGTGCTGATATTACTAACGTATGAAATGAACTTCTCAAAATTAATTTCAAATTCCTGAAAAATTCCTTTCATTCATGGCAGAAAAATTGGAATGTGAAGTGGGAGCGAAAAAAAGCCGCCTGCCACTATGCTTGTTAAGGTGAAGAAAAAATTCTTCTTAACTACACACACACACAATAAAAACATCGAAACAGTGAAAAATGACTATTGGAAAAAAAATCATCCAGGAAAAAGAATTTTTTTTAAAAAAGCCAAAATAAAAAAAATGAGAGGAAAAACAACACTAAATACGTTTGAACATCACCGTCATCAAAAAGGATCACAGAATGCAGCACAAACCGCGCGCGTAACGAGAGATAAGTGTATGACATGAAAGAGATTGTTGTTGATTTTGTTGTTGTTGTTGTTGCTGTTGTTGTTGCTGTTGTTGATTTCTGTGACAGTAATAATAATAGTAGGAATAATGATTATAATAACAGTACAATAGTAATAGCAATAGTAATAGGGTGGTTTTTGGGTGGTAGTATTGGATAGTATAACTTTTTTGTGGTACCATTAGAAACGTGGAGGAATCTGGCCACTAACTGAAAAGTAAAGCAAAATATTAGCATTTTGGCTTGAAGCAGCGATAGCAGCATGCGCAAATTTTCTTCTCTTTCTTTTTTTTTTTTTTTAATTTTGAAGGGAAATGATCGACTTTGATACCAATTTTTTTATCCTAAAAAAAAATACAATCATCCTCACTACAAGGAGTTCCTGTCATAATTAACAACTTTTTTAATTGCTGTTTTCCTAATTATCCTCTTACTCTCCTTATTGTGGTTGTAAAAAAAAATTTCTCAAATGCTTGGCATATCAAACCACATATTATTTTCATTGACTGATTCAACTAAAACGATTAACTAATGAATAGATGAATAAGTAGACATAAATAATTGAATAACAAAGAATTAATTTCTTTTCTAGCCACACAAAGGTATTTTCCATTTATAATACTAGGTATTCTGGATTATTATATATCACATTCCGTGATAAGCCTTAGAGTATAATAAAATCATAATAGATCTGTGTCTCCATCTTTCAAAGAAAGATGAAATTTTTGAAGGCAAAACAATGAAATGAGTAATATTTTTGTTGCATAGGAAAAAGTATGGATGAAATGATTGTTAGGAAAGGCAAAGTTTATCATCGGACTATTTTAATGACTGGCAGCTATTTTCTTTCCCCTTTAGCAATGCAACAAGTTGGGGGAAAAGTGAAGCAGCGACAAACCATTTTGTGCAGTACAGTGCATCCAAAGAATAGGTGTTGAATTTCGAATGAAGCACAAGCTTTTCATCCCATTTGCGACAGTGAAACAAAAAATCAGGGAATCATGAAAGAAGTGTTGCCGCTCAATGGGAATAACACTTTTCCCATGATATACATAAGAGCTTGTCGTGATCAAATTCGATTTGAACACTAGCATCGAAAAGTGGTGGGACATACCATTTCTGTTGACCAAATGTCGTTAAGTCATTCGGAACATCAACGGTAAAACTAATGTTAAAATTGAACGGAAAAAATTAATGGTCGGCAATACGCAAAGAGCAATCGTTCCCGTGTGCGATCACACCATCACCAGAACTGCACAGTTCTGATCACCAGGGTGATCAGATTTCGGAAAATTTGAAGTGCTGGGACTAAAAAAAAGAGTACACTTACATGACACAGTTGGCATGTAGCCGATACCGGGAATCAAATATGGATTGAAGGTAGCTTGTGGCACCTGAGCCGCAGCAGCAAGTTGGGCTGTAGCACCATTTGCATACACTGGTACACCACCTTTCTCAGCAGCTGGACGTTTACATGGGACAGCACCTGCCTGTAACCACACATGCATTTTTCATACTAAGGTTAGTAATGCGCTGGGAAATGAAATGGCTTCCAATAATAATTGAAAAATTAAGAAAAAAAAAGAACGAAAAGTTAGCTTGAAAAAACGAAGCAGTTTGATGGTGGCGGAACATAAAGTTCTCTTCCTTGGTAGCTTTTCATGCTTTAAGGCACACAACATGTAACAAAGTATCGTGTGAGAACGCGAGAAAAAACAAGGAAGGAACTCTAGAATTAACGGTAGAAAACATCAAATGAATTTGAATGAAATGAAATTTAAGTTAAATCTAAAGAAAACAAACAAAATTAAGGCGTAAAAACAAAAAAAAAAAAAAAAAAGAAATAGAAAACTAAAAAGAAGGTACCAATGCATTTTAATGGAAAATTGGTACCATTGGTACCGGGAAACCGTTGAAGAGGTATGACTTTTTTTGGGGCGACACTCTGAAAAAAGGATGCGTGTGTGTGTGTGTGAAAGAAAGAAACAAACGGAAAATTGGTACCGCAGCAGCAGCAGCTAGGAGAAAGGAATTCTGATCGAACTGTTGCGACGTTGATGGCCCAGCAGCGGCAGCCGCAGCAGCAGCAGCTTGTTCCTCCTCCAAGGCACGTTTTCGACTATTCTGTAGCGTTGTTCCGGTAGTAGCAGCTCCGGTCGATCCAGCTGCAGCCGCCGCTGCCGCGGCAGCAGCAGCTGCAGCTAATGATGATGGTAATGTTGCGGTAGCTGGAGCCAACTGTGGTGGTAACGTGGTAGTGGTAGCAGCAGCCGTAGCTGCTTGCGACATAGCAGCAAGATTTTGAAGCGCCATCAGCTGGGCTTGAACTTGCTGGAAGGGAAATATTCGCAATGGATGATGAACAGCCGCATTAAGCCATGCAATAATCATACACACACGTACACATTCACGCACACCCACGCACGCATACTCACACACATATTTAAGAAGCCACCACACAAAAAAAAAGAATTTTCACATCAAAAACAGTTTGGCGTGCACAGTTCATTTTTTTTAAATTGATTTCCTTAAAAATTATTATCCTTACTATTGTGTTCTTATTCCTTAATTTATGACATGAGGCATATTTCACGTACGCCGCTGGCCACACGTGAACTTGACGAAGAGAAGGAGGAGAAGAAAGAATTTTTATGACTACCCACTAGAAATAAGTAGTAGTAGTAGTAGAAGTAAAAGGTCAAGATGAAAAATTCAGTCATCCAAAATGGAAAAAATGAGTATAAATAGCAGTTAGAGATTTCTTTTTTGATAAATCTAATCAATATTCGTTATTTCTAATATCGGATCTACCAGCAAGGTTGGCATGACCATGATAAATATTTCGCATGCCATCGTAATTGAAAAAGTGCTGAGCAATGAAACTTTGCACCTGTCTGTCTGATCAGTTGTATTTCATTTAAGATTCAGATACATAACGTTAGCTGCAACATTTCCCTGTACATGTGATACATCGATCAGAGACGTTGCATGATTTAATTTTATTGAAAGTAGCAATATGGGATGAGTTAGGAAAACGTAGCACCAATGAGATAAGCGCGAGCATTTACCCTAATTTCCAACACCAACAATAAATTTCATTGGTGCTGTACTTTTTTTTTTTGCTTTAAAATTTCTCTTACTTTTTAAAGTGGGCAATTTAACCAACTCAAGAAAGATTCTAACGTGTTGGAGCTAACGCCTATTAGGGCATACAACACTGTAACATTTAATGACGATCTTATTAGATAGGCCCGATGGTTTGGATATCTTACAATTGGTTTATCATTACTACACTACCAATTTTTCAACTCTGTTCAAATAGTAGGTTAAAATTTTTACTGCGATACTATTAACACAACTAATGCCATCCCATATTTCCCAAACTTAAAACAATTTATTTCGTACCATAATAAGTAGTACTGCAAAGGATTGGGAATTCAAGAACATGCTGCTGGAACTGATAATTTAATTCAAATTATTACTACTACTATTAATATTATTATTACTGCTCGATGACTTAAATGAATGAATGAAATGAATCATGCTTCAAGCAGTTTATTTTGAAGATATCATCAAAAGCATGTTGCTTCAAAAAAAAAAAAAACACATCCATTTTACGTGAAATTTACACGTCTTCATGATGGGGAAAAAAAATGGATGAATCAATAATGATGATCAATTTTCTATTCAAAAAAAAAAAAACAAAAAACAAAAAATAGTAGCAGCAACATGTAAATAGAGAGCTTAGAAGCAACAGAACAATCAAAAAAAATTGACACGCAAAAAAAAGGAGATTATTTGGAGAAAAAAAAAAAAAAAACACAACGTTTTTGGTCGAGCTCACAGTACACAGAAGCGAGGCAGTAAACGCGTAACCCTGTATTTCAGATATGATAACTTTTATCATTACCATCAACAATTTTTTGACATATTAAAGGAAGGGAAGAGCAAAAAAGGGTGGAAAATTGGTCGTAGAAATGTAGCAGTTGACAGATATGAGAAAACACTTCGACACTTGCACGCACGCAGCATTAATTGTGGTTATCTTGGCAGTTTAAGGAAGTATGAATGCATGCGCGTCACTTAATTTTGAGTAATTTAAACTTCGATTATAATTTTTAACCTGCATAGAATGCTATTTGAGAAGCTATTTAATTTCATTTATACCTTTTTCATAGCAAAAAATATGAGAGAATAGGCAAAAAAGAGTTAGGGCATATAATAAAATAATGTCATTATAGCATCATTACTATCAAATTACTAGTTACTGCTAGCTATGTAGTTATCGCGCATACAAGTGTCGGGCCTATTTATTCTAGAAGTTTCCCTCCTAGAAAGTTCTGTCACTTCTAGGAATTAAAAATTCCCAGAAAATAATAACGTCAGAAAATTGTGGTAGCTTCTTTGACATTCGTTCTCAATCGAAGTTCTTGCGAATTAAAAAAAAAAAGTATCAGGGTAGAAATAATATTTGTTAAGCATCATTAATGTAAATGTATGAGGAACTTACCTTCGCTGACTCTTTTTTTTTAAATTATTTAAATGGGAAATGCAAGAAAAAAAATAAATACTAACCGCTTGATAAGCAGCTGCAGCAGCATCATTGCTTGGAACAGGCACAAGTGTTGGATACATGGTGGTGATACCCTGATAATACTGATAAGGAAGTGCAGCTGGAACTAAGGTTGCAGCCTGTGCGGCAGCTGCAGCGGCAGCTTGTTGCTGCTGTTGCTGAACGATTAGAAGCTGATCGTTGAGTGCTGCGGGACTAGCCTGACCACTGACGACCAATTGCGCTAATGGATTCATTGTTGAAAGTGCAGCAGGAGCTGCAGCTGCTGCATTCTGATTCAACTGTGTACAAATCAAATTTTTGAGGGCCAGATTATTTCGACCATTTATGAGTAACTGATCCTTTAGATGCTGCGGCGGATGCAAATACTTGCATTTTGGATTTTCTCGAGTGCATCGACCCTAAAATAAAATGAATCACTGTTTTCTTGAAGGATTATCGAAGCTGGACGTGAGTTATTTTTATGGACAATAATGCTGATTTCATAATGATATTTCCTACACATTTTCAGACAATTCATGAGAAACTCATGATTGAATCATTACGACATTCTGGCATGACACTAAAAACCACTAAGAGACAACAGGTGAAACATAAGTATCCATCTACATTATCCCTACGTGTTATACAGATATACTAAGTTCGAGTTTGAGGAAGATAGGAATGCTTGCATATGTATCCATGACGTATAACAGCATCAAATAATGGCATCGACGAAATCAACTATTAAATAGGCCAACAGTGTATAGTAAAGAAAATTAATCTCATGAATTTGTTTAAATTTTTACTCAAATAGTTGTAGAGCAAGAATGCCTATCTATTTCATCAATAAATATCTGAAAGTTTTAGCAGATAAAAGAAAGAGAAATTTGATTTTCAACCACAATAGAAAATGCATCACCGTAATTTACATTAAATTTCTTAAATCCTTTTTTAGTACTTCTCATTGCTATGTTACGCTACGCTAACTGGTAATATATCTCGAGATTTAATTTACTAATAACATGTTTTGAAATGTTACGCCTCACTTTTCATTTTCTAACGAGTCTATATTCATAGACGACAAAAAACTTCCTTTGAACCCATACTTTGATTACGAAAGTAGTCAGCAGTCACGAAAAAAAAAATGGAGCATTGACCAAAGTTATCCGGTGCCCTCAGCCAGAAATTCAATTCCACTATACCAAATCTCTCCCTTGCAAAAAGAAAAAAGAAAAAAAAAAAAAAAAAACAAAACAGAACAAACTAGTTTGCTAGAGCGAAAAGAACTTTAAATGAAGAATTCTTTCGAACCAGTAGTGAATTTACCCTAATTTTTTAAATATTTTTCCGCGGGTCCTGACAAAATTACAATTGGTGAACATACCCTCATGCTTACACTTGAAATGCTATAGTGAGAAAATTAAACAAAAAAGTACTAAACATTTTGCCGAAGTAATTGAGCAGTCAGTAAGCAAATTAATTTTACAACTCTTGAAATTCCCATCTAGCACCCTACCATTACAGGATTAATGTCGGTTGGTTACCATCATTATCATCATCCAACTGCCCTTCTGTTAAGAAATGACTAATAAATAAATGACAATTTTTACTTAAAGAGCAAATAATGAAAAGAAAAAAAAACAAATTCTACAGATTAGAAAGAGGGAGAGAGTAAGAAGAAAAAGATAAACCTTAATGGAATCATAACATGCAGTAACACGACCATTCTGTACATCAACATGTGGAGGTGGGTGTGCAAATTTACATTCGATATCTGATCTCGAACACTGACCTCTTTGAAATTCGCGACATACCTGGAATTTAGGTACTTATTATTTTATTTTTTGGTAGGAAAAACTAACTGCTTCACTTCTTGAATATTCCATTGAAAACAATTTTTCTATATTTATGTGATACCACAAATTCATTCCTGACAAATATCTATTCTTCAAGAGAAATATTTTCTGTTTTTTGCTTTTTTTTTTCATCTTTCAAAAGAGTCACAACTTGCTAAAAATCTTCTTATAAAACCGCTAAAAAAAAGAATTGTAAAGAGATTTCAATTGGAACAGGAAACAGCTGACGCCTCTATCCATGAAGTTAATATGAAAAATGCTTTAAAAATATTTACACTGGAAAAGTCATGTTTTTTGGAATTTAAATAGAGAAAGGATGTATAACAAAAGTGGAAAAACTAAATAAATGATATACAAAGAGAAAGCCAATTGCTTAAAGTAATCCTTCCTAATTATAAATGTATCGTTTTTAGATCCAAAAAGATTTGCTTTTTAAGAGAATATGATCGATTTACCACGGTTCAATTCTTATTCAATAAATATATAACACTAACATAGTAGCATCAATATCAGATGATAAAAAGCTGATATTTCAATTAAAGGTTGATTACTAGCAGTTTTAGCATAATAAAATTAACCTCCAGCTGTAACCATCTGGAATCCTTGACATTAAGCAATTGTGACATAAGACCCGTTGAAGAAGTACTGCTTGCTGCTGCTGCTGCCGCTGCTGCTGCGTTGCTGTTCTCATCGTACATGGCAATAAATGCCTACAAAATGAACAAATTAATTGTGATAATATCATTTCATCAATTTAACACACTGAATCACATAAAATATTATCAGCACGACAAGGTGACAAAAATAACCATATATCTTCGCTCATTTATTTGTAATCTCTTAGAAATTCAAAGATTATTGATCGGGAATGGTAATCTTGTAAAATTCTCCTAATCATTCTCCCTTATTTTTTTGAACATTTTAGAACACTAAAAAAATGATCCAATCCAACTTGAATAGTTATACTTATGGTTGGACAAAAAAAAAAAAAAGAAAGTGATTGATGAATGAAAGAAGTAGTATTTCTTTGGAAATCTTAACAGATTAGAAATAAGTAGCCGTTACATTACATCTATGATCAACATTCCAATCATTTGCAGTAGGAGAAAGAAAAAAAATTTTTTTTTTTAGAAAAAAAATTAGGCAAAAATTTTCTCATTTATTTCAAATTCAGTAGAAAGAAAGAAGTGAAAAAATTTTGAGAAAATAAAGATTAAATGAAAAGGGGGGAATTTGAATGATTAGATCAGTGATGGCATACATCTTCGATAGCTACATTACACCTTCCTGTTTCTTTCTCGATCTGATATGATTAGTAATTTCTTGGATGACTAAAATGAAACCGGAAAATGAATGAGTAATATAATGAAGAGTATGATTAATGTCTTAAAAAGCAGCTAGTTCAAAAATTGTCATTAAAATACTTCTTCCATCGAGGTCACGGACAGATGATATACAAGTTTGCTATATGACTCCTTCAGGATATCACCTGGTGACAACCCATTTCATTACAAATAAATTGATGAAGACGGCGGTTGTCCCCACCACTACCACAAATGAAAATTCGAAATTCGACAGGGCGTTTCATATCCGAGGCAAGAGGGTACCGATCATTAACAGGCAGTTAGGCAGGTAGGCACTGTCACCTCTATCTACGTAGTAATATTATCTGTTCATGAAATGTCCTCTCCTATCGTGTAGCACATTGATGCATGCATTAACATACAAGTACGCATGCATGCATGCATGCACTTGCATGTATTTAAAGACACACCCACCACCTATTCGAGCACCCCTGTAACCAGCTGCTCCTCTTTTCCACACTGTTAAACAATCCAGTTTTGGTGAAGTCTCCTTTTCCAATCGTTGTTTATGTATGGCTCTGTATGTGTGTATGTGTGTGTGTGTGTATGTATATGTATGTGTCTGTCCGTCTGTCTGTCTGTATATCATTCCGTCATCATATTTACACAATATTAGTGTTTACTTTGCCTTGTCTGTCTTCTGTTTGTCCATTTGTCTGTCCTTCTCGTTGTTTAAAATTGAAGAAATGATTAAGTGCCAGATATTCGTTTAGTCCTTATCATTGGATATTTTGTTATCAGTTAATTGAGGAATGAATCATATCGATAATATGTATACTTCAATAAGAATAATTTCTTAGCATTTACGGAGAAATATTAGTAACAATCGTTGATACAATTTACTATTTCCTAAAGCTACCATCCACCCGTACGCGGGTAGACAGGGAAGATACGACAGGTACAATGCAAAGAGGGAAGAAGATAGAGACAAAAAGAAAAATGTAAATAAATAAACAAAGCAGCGGAGAAAAGACGAAATGTATTAATGCGCATTTCTAGTATTTAATTTCATTTTTAAATTACTATTTATTCTTAACATACAAATATTTATGAAATTAAAGGTTTATGTCTAAGTTATTTTTTTAATTTCAACTTTACGATTTCGTATCATTATCGATCTAAAATGTTTAAAGATTAAGCTAAAATAAGAGTTAGAATTAACATATCTACCATTCCATTCCGCCATACGACATATCATTATCCCTTCTCATCTCCCATAAAAATACTAATGGAAGGTCTTGAAAGGTGGCGAAACTATCCATCCATCCATTCATCCCAATGGACACATCTAAAGGAACACATTACGAAGTGATCGTTTGTTGTTGACAGGATACTTTCCCTCCATCATATATCTCCGAAGGGATTCCCAAAAAAAATATGTCTCATAATTCTTAATTATTGGCTAACAAAATTTAATTCAGTTTAATATTTTTTTACAATGTTTTAGGTTAGCTTGGTGCTAATAATAACAATAATAGTTCATTCAAATATATAACGAAAATAGTAAATGAATTTATGACCAGTAAATAGATCTGCAACTTTTTAGGAAAAAAAAAGGGAAGGAAAAATTGAAATTTTTATTAACAATTTTGTTAATTCAAATTATCGTCAATTATATTTGGCAAATAATAAATGCAACTTGCAACTAAAGGATTAATTTAAATATTGACTATCATCTTATCATTGCTTATCAAGTGAACTATATACAGTATCATCATTATAGAAAATTTGTTATATAAATTTTTGTTGCATTAAAAATGAAACAAGCGCCCGTTTCTATCTCACAATGTCACTTTCGATTTTCATAAAATTGTTACGTTGCAAGACGTCGGGAACACTTCGTGATAGTGATGATGACGATAGTTTGGTAATGATGGTGGTGATGTTGAAGATACAACAACATGCCAAATTGCTCTTTTGAGATATCCGACTTGAATAAGATAAGCATTACGGAAGGCAATTTGAACAACTGCCGTTCAAAACAACTGTCGTACATTTTCAATTTTTGCAAAACGTTGCATTCTTTTTTTTTTTTTTCCGGATCATAATTTTACATATACGTGGAAAGAAGGAACAAAATGGCTAAGATAACAAATGCGCAAATATCATCTACCTTTTTCGTTTATGTTAGGAAATGTTACGATATTACTACTAATGAATTAATGAATATTTCTTATTTATGCATAAGATAACATCATTCGAAATTAATCCAATTTTAACCCAAATGTAATAGAGTTGTCAACAAGATGATAATGATCATAGCTTTAATTTTATATAACAAAATATTACTACGTAAATGATACGATACTAACAATAACAATTTACATTACCTAAAGGAAAGATAAGAAAGTGTACGTAAAAAGTAAGTTAAATAAGAGCTTATAAATTAGTAAAAAAATGTTAACGATGTAAATTACATAAAAAAAAAAAAAAAAAAAAAAAAAAGGCAAAACATTTTATGATATTTATTTGAGAGAAGAGAATTGTATGAATATGTTTCACTATGATATCTTCGCAGGTATAAATACGAGAATTGTGATGTAGAATGACGAAGAAACTATAAAATAAATTGTTGAATCGATTTTTGGAAGCGAAATTTTAGGGATGCAGATAACTTCGTCTTCTTTTTTTCATTTGCCTGCTGAAAAATCACTGTTCACTCTGCTGGTTTCTCTCTCCTTCTCCTCTTCATCCAATCGAAAGGACAGAGGACGTTGGGTTTTCTTCCTTCATTTCTTTTTTTTTTTTTGTCGGATGGTAATGAATTTTATCAATTGAAGACAGCGACCTTGCCACCAACGATAACCGCCATGGATGATTATTGTGCAGCTGTGTTCCTCATTTCATCAAATAATCTCTCTATTATTACAAATCGGATAGCTTGACAGATATACGTTTAAGATTCATACGGATAATTTTGAAATTAACCGATCATTCTCCATTATTTTTGCTATTTGTTTCCAATTGAGCAAATGAACGAATTATAATTTTCGTAATAATAATAAAACACAAATTTTCATATCATTATTGCTATCGAAATATTTGGTAGGATTTCATTTGGAACGATTCAAAGTAAGTAAATTGATATAGTATTACTCACCGAAAAGCATCATTTGGTAATCGGTAACATTTCAAAACCATTAATTTGTTTTTATCAGTGGGGACAAAGCCGCCCGCATCAAATGAGATAAGCCAAAAGCAAATTATTGGCAATGGAAAATCAAATTTTGAGCTATTAAAGCATTAACAATAACATGAAAACAGATGAAAGATGCTTGTTACCTTAACGTTGAAAGTATACGTACGTGTTGGTGAGATAACGGTAAATTATCAGTTACACATATACGTCAAAAATAAAGCAGTAACAGATGCTTGAAACAAATAACTCTCTCCTTCAACATCGTATTTTGTATTATTGTTAAATAACAAAATAAATAGTTACGCATAACATATGTGAAACAAAATTTATACCATTTTACAAAAAAAAAAAAAAGAAAAAGAAAAAATGTTTAGAAATTGTGCAAGTTGGTATGAAGTAAGTTGTGAAAAACTCAAAGAGTTAAATTTGAATACTAACTTTCAATTATTTTCTTCTATTAGAAAACACAACAATGACAAATTTTTTTAGGCTTTTTTTCGGAGGAGAAATGAAAATCTAATGATATCAACTAATATCCTAACTAACATGAACGGATTGTTCAGCCATAAAAAGGTCAAAAAGTTCCATTCGTCTAAATATTAACGAATAAATATAAAATTGCTTACAATGAAGACAGTATAAGAGTAATGGTGAGGAAAATTAAGCACATCACCATGTTTTGATTCAAATATTATTACACTTTCTCAATCCATAAAAAATGAAGCGGAAGGATGCTTAGCAAGCACTTTAGCATTTAATAAACGATGGTTATAACTGATAAAAATGACTGAAGGAATCAAAGTTAACGGATAACTGAAATTTTAATGAAATGGAAGAATCGAACTGACATCATTTGGTTAAAGTAAAAAAGTAAAAAAAGCTATAGAATAATGAATATCATTCAATTTAGATTACAATGCTGGATGAATGATCTGGAGAATATAATTGATAGTTCGGGATTAAAATGACACTGATAGTAGCAGTATTCCGATTCTTGTTAGATATTACGAAAGATTATCTCTCTTGTAATAGAATACATATTGTTGCTTTATTTTGCAACATGTAAAATAGGCTAGGCCATTTAAAGCAGACTACAGAACCCTAATTGTTTTTTTTTTTTTTTTCTTTGTGTGTCCGATATTATTCGCTGTTGCTTTCAAATTGAAATTGAATGGAGAAGATAGAAAATTGATGAGCCAATAGGCATAAACGGAAAAGATTGGACAAAAAAGGAGTGAAAAAAAGTTTTTCAATTCTGCTTCTTTTAACTTCAACTTTTATCAATTGTTGTTGAATGCAAAAGAATCGCCATGCTTTACAGATTGTGGACACTGTAAGATAATAAATGTTAAATAGTAGCCATATCATAAATGGTCAATGATATTGTATATTTGGAAATGAAAAGTATGAGTAACAGACTATTTACATAAAATTAATGATAAAATTAAGAGTTGAGCCTAAACCTGAAAGCCTAAGAGGATGAAAATTGAACATTTCTAGCAGCTATTAACTAACTAGTTCGTTGGCCAAATCGAAATGAATGGGATTGGACAGATGAAGTGAATCATTGGTGGATGAAGAAAGATCCATTCACTTTGTATGTATTCCTTTCCTGTCATCGTCATTGCCGTCGTCGTCGTGTTTATAGAAGGAGGATACAGCCAATGCTACCGCAATAACTCACTCTCCTCTATTGTTTGTATCAGCCTCCTCTATCTGGCCAATTTTCCATCTATCTTAGCTTAGCCAATGACACAAAAATAGGAGAATAACGATAGTCGAGAAAATTGCTCAAGCCTTTTTCTAGAATAGATTTAACAAAAAGAAAAAAAAAAAAAAAGGAAGAGAGCGATAACATTGGAAGCAACTGTGACAAAACTCAACGTCAAAGACAAGGACGAACACTTTTTAATTTAGCCAAGCGATGAAAAAAAAAAAAAGGATGATGATGATGATGATGATGATAATGATGAGGATGAAGATGAGAAGGAGGATGAGGAGGAGGAGGATGATGAGGAGGAGGAGGAGGAAAAGGAGGAAAAAGAGGAGGATCCTCTTCATCTACCGACTACGGTAGCTAATAACTAACTCTGTTTCTACATGCTTCATCCATTATCATCAAGTAACATTCCTTGTTGAAGAGGAAGGAAAATGGTGAGAAATTGGTCTTCATGAAATGAGCACATTGTTGCATCCATTCAGATTCGTTACAACTTTAAAACGAAGGGACATTATGGGAAACAGTGTCATTGTTGTTTTTTTCTTTTTTTTTTTTTTTTCTAGGAAAGAGAGAGAGAGAGAAAGAATATGGTAATACTGTCTCCTCGTTTAGAAATTAATAACAAGAAAAAAAGAAAAAAAAAAAAAAAGAAATTGAAGATTTTACAGGAAATGAGAAGAATAAAAAATAAAAGTCATTTTGATGATAAAATTGATAATTCTTCCTCATCTTCCTTATATAAAACTTGTTGATAATTGAATGGATATAATAGCAACGGTAAAAAAAAAAGAAAAAAAGAAAAAAAAAAAAAAATTGAACTATACTGCATAAAATAATTTGAAAGAATGAATGAATTCATTATTATTATTATTATTGTTATCATTAATGTTATTATCGTCATCAACCACTACTGAATGATGTACAGCGGTTAACTCTTTCATCTTATTCATTATTAAATTTCATCATTTAAACAACAAAAAAAAAAAAAAAAAAAAAGAAAAAGAGAAACGATTAGAGTGAAGAAGGGGAAAAAAAAAAATTTGTCTATATTTAAGCTCTCTATAAGCAAATATATCTTTTAATTTTGCTTACCCACAAAATCCATTCTAAATTATTCTACATTGTTCATTTTACCCTTATAGATGAATGTATAATGTATAAATTTGGAAAAGGTGATGATGATAATGATAATAATAATAATAGTGATGGTAATGATAACGACGATGATGATGATGATGATAATGATAATAATAATAATAGTGATGGTAATGATGACGATGATGATGATGATGATAACAATGATGATGGCGGCAATGGCAGTTGTAAAGAGTAAAACGAAGGGTGGACCCATTTTTGGGCATCGATTGCAAAATTGAAATTGAAGCATTTTTTTTTTCTCTTCTTTTCTCTTCTCTTCTCGCTTATTCATAGCAAAATAAGCTTAACAAACTTCAATCCTCTATCATCTATATATTTGTATATATATAAACATACCGATTTATTATTTATGAATTTAAACGTGAAATATTAGGAAAATAAATGTAAGCTAAACAAACGTAAATAGAATAGTCTTAATATTTGATATGATAATTACGTTTTCTTCCTAAATAATTGCTAGCATCATAGCAAAAATTATTTTTCACTCATATGTGGTATATATAAACTAAAATATTTTGATAAGTTTAACATCTGGAATAATATCATATAGCACTTTTTTCAACTATTTTAAAATGTATGAGATTATTTCTACGATATATTTTGAATGGATCGATAAAAGAATGATTAATTAGATGAATAATTTCTATGATATGATCTTAACTGACGATTAGAAATTTTGATAAGAATTAGCATAAAATTATAAACAATAACAAATAACAAAATTTCAACATCATTTGTAAATTTGTTCTTTCTTGAAGAGGATAGAATTTAAAACTTTGCTCATTCGACATTTTCTATTGGTTCGTGGAGGGAAAAAAAAAACAAGTCTGAGACAACAGCTATTGCGTGCTTGATGAGTGACGATGTTCATTGAATTTAATAGCAAAAGAAGAGGATGAAGAGAAAGAGTTCTAGACAGATTACCATAGACCGTAGATTCTATCTATCTATCTTATAGCCCAGCTGGGCTTTTAATACTTTATGAAACAAAAAAAAAAAAAAAAAAAAAAAAAGAGGAAAAAAAAGAGAAGTTATGATAATTTTTAGGATAATGAGAAAGGAGAGAATATTAAGTGCAAAAATATTGTGCTATCATTATTATACATGAGATAGGAAAGAGCGGTATTATGCTAAAATTCAACTATCCTTTCTGATCTTTTCTATCCGTTCATTTCATGTCTTATTTCAGGATCAAAAATTCCCAAAGGATTGAATAGAGAAAGAAAGAAGAAGCGATATGCTTAGATCTGCTTAAATCTAAATCTTTAAATTTCAAGGATTGCTTCAACAGAATTATGATGAAAAAAGAAAAAGCCTTGAAATGTGGGCCGAGTTGAAGAAAAGAGAAAAGTTGAATGAACGATCAGATGAGATAAATGCATACACCTGCACTTTTGATACACATCACATCAAGAAGAATCTGTTCCTGCAAAATAATAATAGAACGAACACAGATAGAAATGGAAAAAAAAAAGGATGGTGTTATCAGTGATAACATCATTTATTAGAATTCCAAAATGATTTATTTGTTTGGTTGGGATTCATAAATAGTTCCAACAAATTTCTCTTCATTTTTTCACATTTGGAAATGGTATGTGTGACAAAAACAAAACGAATGAATGAGTGTTAAAGTTCAAGTTTAACAAATAAGAAAATTGTTGAAATGATATAACAGGGTGGCATTTCAACAGAACTAATGAAAAACAAGTCAAATGTAAATGATTAAATTTCAATGCTAAGTTTTCTCTTTATCACTTCATTTCCATTACTATTATGTTAATAGGTAAATTCCCCTTTTGAAATTTTCATTATCAAAAACAGAATTTGTAAAATAAAAGCGGAATCTATTGAATAAAAATGGAATCGGTTAAATGCAACGAAAGTGTGGAATTTTTTGAATTGAATTAATCCAGTTGAATAAGATCAATGATTAGATATAACAGGGACTCTCTTATTCCCAATAATATGCATGATATTCGAATATATGGATATCGTATAGGTTGAAAAGATACGCAGAAAGGTGAATCCGGAAACTGTTAAGTTTTATTTCGACTATTTTTTTTTTTTTTTACATCTCCTTGTTAAGATGATTAAAGCAGTAGAATTTTGTGAGAAATCTCAGAGAATAACCCCGCTGATAGAGAAACTATAAACGAAGATAAAAGCATTCATGAACGATAGCTAACAAATCAGGCTATATTACTGAGCAAAAACAGATAAAGGAAAAAGAACACATAAGTATGATAATACGTAAGTCATAGTTTGATCACATCTGACAGATTCAATCACTTATCAATATAGCTTATCATGCTATATCATTGTTTAGATCTCTATGAATACTGATGTAATTTTGTTGTTTCAATTTGAACATTTTAACATTGACTTTATTAGCTGTCATCATATCAACCATTCAGCAATGCCTTAAATCGTTAATCTAACAGTTACGAAGGTATTTTGAAACAAATAAATCTTATGAAATTTTAACACAATTATGTCAGATAATTACATTAAAATGTTACAAAATGTATGAGAGGAATGCTGAACGGTTACTGATTGATTGCCAACCAAACTGATAAATATCTTTCCAATTTTCCTCCTTTTCTCATATACCTCTATGAAAATTAAATGTGAAATGATTTCTTAAAAATTGCCAATCTGTTAACTTTACTAAATGTCATTTTACAATTCATAAACATTACATATGCAATCTATAAATTGTTCAGAAAAATGAGGGAAAAAAAGTAGTCGACCAGAAGAATGCCATTAAATACTTCTTGACATTAGTCACTCTTTTTTCTTTTTCAGGAAAAAAGACTTCTTTTATTTATACCTTTGACCTTATTGATATAAATACTTAAGTAAGTTTTAGTCATTAATAATCTTTCTGAATGGATGAAAAACAAAAGGATTTCTAATGACATTTTTTTTTCTTTCTCCCTTTTTTTCTTTTTTTTTTGTCTAGGAAATATCTGTTAGGAATGTTGTAAAGAGCCTAAGGCTTATTTTGGTAATAGTTGAAATTAAGGTAATGAAAAGAGTTATTGAAAAGTAAATGTCTGTGGAAGTTTATATGAGTAGTTAGGAAAATTTTCTTTCCTTCTTTCGTTTTTTTTTTTTTCTTTTTAATTAATCATCGGCAATTTCTATTGATGATCAATGCCGAAGGCGATTCAACCAAAATATTTTGGGTCTGTTAGTTATCGGTGAAAAAAAAAAAAAAAAAAAACTTGTTTCCCGATTGGGATTTCATCGCTTCCCTCCCCTCTCTCTCTCTCTCCCTCTCTTTTGTTGTTTGTGAATTAGAAAGGAATGTACAGAGAAATAGTTATGGATTATCAGATACATGAATACATTTCGAAATGAAATTCACGGATGTGAAACTTCTGTAACACGTATCGGGTGAGGACAATACCGTCAAAAAACCAAAACACTCATTTCGACGTTTCTTCAAACGGATGAAATAGAAAATAAATGAATGGAAGATGAAAAATGAAGAAGATGAAGAAATAGCAGCGATGAAGTAAGCCAGTTGAGCGGTTGTGCAACAATGCTATGCATTTTTCAATTTCACTAAGAAAGCAAAGCTTAGAGCGGTAGCGTTGATCCATCCGGTTATATATGGTCCACCCACACATCTATCCCTGGCACCTATCTCATCTATCTATTCACCTTCTACACACCGTTCTCTTCAATTTTATTCTTCCGGTTCTGATTTTTCCAATCTTGTTTTGCTCCTCTCTCTCTCCCTCACTCTATCATTGTATTATTTTGAAATAGCAATGAGAGAGAGAGAGAGAGAGAGAGAAGAAATTAGTTTCCCGATTTGATATGTAATGTATACGACAATGATGCAGGACATGGTAAATAGAAAAAGACTGGGCAAAAACGTATAGGGTGGAAATGCACAAGTTGGTGTTACTTTCATTATCATGATGATAAAATCATTCCTATAATTTGTTTATTTTCCAAAAATTATTTTTAAAGGATGATTGAAATCAAAAAAAAAAGATCATATTTGTTCAATAATCAGAACTATATTATATAATCCTAAAGTCTAATTTAAGTTTTCCAAATATATGATATGATATAAGGACTTTATGTGATAATATGATAGTTGCTGCTGATATTTCAATTATTGCTAGCAGAATTGACCACTTGGAAAGAAATAGTAAAAACATCGTCCCAGCTCAAATTTCAATTCTTTGCAATCTAACAATTTTTAGCAGACGAAAAATTAATTGCTGTTAAATTTGTAGAAATGAATGCGCCTCAACTGACATACAAATGCATCCGTATGTTTGATATGAAAATAGCAGAGATGTAAATAAAAAAAAAATTAAATTTAAAATGTTAAAAATTATCAAACATATATATATATATACACACACACAGACACACACACACACATACACATATACATGGATGTACAGACACTCATACATACATACATGCATACATACATAAACATACGTAATTTTAAAAAATTATGGTTTTATGTTAACATCTTTCATTCGTTAAAATTTATTCATAATTTAATTGCTTTAGTTTTATTTTGTTCTCACAAAATTTTTTGAAAAAAAAAGAAGTAATTGCTTTCGTTTCACAAAATTTAATGATGAAAGTTCGATTTTAAAAATTTACAATGGAATTATTCAAATAGTGGCATAATTTTACCATTGATATTTCGTGATGATATGATAAAGATTGAAATTGCGTACAGATGCACTTTGAACTTTTGTCATTTAAAGATATAAAGTGTTAGGAGAAAGTTGGGGAAAGACAAAACGTCCCTCAGATTTTAAATGAAAAAGTAAAGCAATTTTTAGGGATGAGAAAGCCATGGAATCGTTTTTTTTTTTTTTTTTTTTTTTTTTTCCGATGACCATTAACCTTACAAGGAAGGCGTCGTCATTGGACATTCAAAAGGGATTGAAATGAAATGAGATGATGGGAATAGGAAGGAGGAAAGAAGGATTGGAGACAGTATCGGTCATGATGATAGTATCCGTAAGGTGGCTGAGCAATTACATCCAAATTTTTAACATATACGACAAAATAGCCCGAATACATCACTTTTACTTTCGATATATTATCCCTCATCAAAGGTCGTCATTTTCATTCATTGAATGGACATATTAGGCGCAATAGTACTGAACATTCTTAACGATCGAAATTCTAACATCCAAACAAAAAATATTCTCTATGAATTTTACTTTTACAATGATTACAATAAGAAATACCATCTTATTATTCAGTTCGGTAAAAAAAAAAAAAAAAAAGAAATTTTCATTTGCTTTAAGAATTATCTATCATATAGAAAGCATTGGAGAACGGTAAAGGGTAAACTTACACTAAACGCATCAAATCGTTCTAACTAAATAAAAAAAAAAAAAATTACTATGAGTTCAATAAAATCCAATCAAATATAATTACAATTAGCATAACAAATTTCTAAATTATTTATGCAAAAAATTATATTGATATATATTTTTTCAGTTTATCAATGTTATATTATGATTATTTTCAAAGTATCAATTCAAAATTATAATTTGCATAAACTGAAACAAAATACTGCATGCAGTAAGCTAAGTGTTGTAGCAAATATTTTGTTTTTGCGATTGCACTCAAACTTTCGTGCTTGATAACATTTTTTGAAATCCTTTTGCTAAATTTTTTCGCCGAAAAAAAAAACATTTTTTTCCAATTGTTCTAACAGCAAAATAAGTTTGTTGATTTCATTGCAGAAAGTTCAATTTCTTTCTGGAAAATCTTTCTTCTCAAAAGCTGCAATTCATTTGATCAGTTAATTTTTTAAGTTTTTTTTTTTTTTTTTTTTTTGTGGGAATTTTATGGAACAGGTTTGAGTTGCTATCTAAAGAAGATAGCTTGTCTGGTTTCAATTTTATTGAACAAATTTGAAATTGTTCAGCCGGAATTTCCCTTGGGAACAATGGAACAGTGCTAAACCGATTGGCAAATGAATGTATGTTCCTTACATTTTTCTGATTTTGTCTAAGTAGGAATGTGACGAAAAGTGAATGATTCAATTCAAAAGTATGAATATAAAATAGTTACCGTAAGAGATTTCCATTGCACTTCTTCACTTCCTCTATGATTCGTTTCCATTATAAAATCATTTAACTTTTTAAAGATTAAATTTAATATTTGAATTTTCATTGCAACACTTCGAAATGGAAAAATTTGAAATAAAATACGGAAATTTATTCATTTCAATGTCCTAAGTATCTAATAACTCTGTTACACTTCAATTTCAAACTTAAGTTGAAATTCTCAAATTTGAATTTTTGAACACATTTTCACAAATATTTTTGAAAAAGCTATCTATCTGTATGCAAAAACAAAAGTTAAACTAAACGTAATGGTAATAGCTCATTACCCCTCCTAGCAAAGCTTCTTACATAAAATGCAAAAGTGGTAAAATTTTTATGTGCAATAATTTATTTAACAAAAATGACTTTATTGTCTTCGTATTATTTGTTGGTGATGGAATTCAAAAAAGAGCTAAAATTTTCACTTTGCTATAAATCTTCTTTATGGCAGCATAGCATTTCCATCTTCCACAGACCAATCTTTCAAACATTCTCAGAATCAATGTTCTAGCCATGTACGAATTCGAAATTTTACAGTTATCTGTTTTGTCCCATTCATTCATGTATCAATCATTTTTGATTCTAACATATCCATTTAATTACAGTGATTATTCGTTATTTAGCTTAAATTAATTTTACTAATCTTTCATAATTTATTCTTCGTTAGAATTTCTAAATCTTTTCTATTATACAAAAACATTATGATTAATATAAAATTCAAATTTAAACATAAATTTTAAACCTTAAAAAAATTTAGCAAAAGTATTTGACTAATGCTTCTTTTGTGTTCATTTCATCTCATCAAAATTATTTTTATCACTCATACACTGCTGATTAGCAAAAATTTGATTAAAATTCTTGCAAAATAAATTAATGAAATTGTTAAAATGCTAAAACTGCGAAGTGATATTGGAAGAAGCTGAAAGAAAAGGGATTGTTTATGATGCGGAAAGGAATAATATAATGATATCATTTGGATGCTTGTTAACAGTGGTCAAGAAGGTTGTAAAATGAATGAAATTAAGTGCGCATTTTGTCCTCTCCAACAGCTAGCGCCTTCTACATAATAGAAATGGATACATATACAAATGTTTGAGATGGATATCTTTGTGTCATGTCACCATTTCTCTTCTATATAGTAGTAGCTAATCATATTGAGAGGAGGAGGATGACTAGCCCAGTTAGCGATTGTCTATAGATTTGTGAGCCATTGGGCCTGGGCAATTGAATGTCCAGAACCAAAAAGATGAAATGAGGCCCGATGATCAGGCCTGAATTGCAAGATACTCTCATCTTGCATGCTAAAGCTCATTTTAAATGAAGAAGATACTATGGACGGAATCCCAGTGGGCTATCCGAATTCCAGGCAGGATATGGGATGCATGTTGCTAAAGCTATTTGCTACTGCTATTACTATTGCGGATGCTTTTTGATTTAGGTCTAGGCTTCCAGTATCAATGTCCAAAATAAGCTAAGCTAAGCTTAAGTCACAAGATGCAGGGAGACCATTAAATTGAGAAACAAATTAGATCGCATGTAAAAGTAAGCATAATGCCAATGAAATGAACAAAATGAATAAATCGAGAGTCTCTTTAATCCTCATTTGCATCTTCTTCTTTCATCCTATTTTCTGCAGTTTGTAAATGAGTTACATTATTTAAATAAAAGCAGCAAGCTCATCTCTTTCTTTCGCATTATCGGATCAGATCGAATAGGATCGCTCTCTTCGTTTTCAAATAATAAAACTACTATTAAAAATTTCTTTCAGGAAACCTAAAATCATATCAATAGGCCTACTGCTACTGCTGTCACTATCTTTAAAATATATTCTTTATTCCTAATCAACATAAAATGCATTTTTATGCATGCTTCTTGCATGCATAAAAATGCCATACTATCGAATGGATAGTTCCTTTACGCCCTTATCCAGTAGTTCTTTTTTCCATGGAAAAAGGATTGATTACACAATAAATTAGGCAAATATGTCAGCAGAATGCAAATTGAATTATGCAGTTGGGAAAAGGCCTACATTTTAGGTGGATGAAGGATCATTTCTGTGGGTAGGTGAACGGAATGGAATCGAATTTGATGAATAATATCCATTCATTCAGCAATATTCCCTCTTTCTTCTTCACCATGCTTCCATCAGGATGAAGTAACCTCCCATTCTGATTAATGATCCATCTAAGATTGAAGATTCTCCTCTGTAGTCTCAGATTTTTGTGAAGATTTGTCTTTACGCAGAAATAAATAAATCCACTCTACAAATTGTGATATGAGATCTGATGATGTACTTTTTTTTTTCGTAATATGAAAAATGATTGTCATATTTAACGAGACGTAAGGTTTTTAAATTAAAGTCTGAATCAATAAATAGAAGGATTTAAGGGAAATTTTGACCACAGGTACGGTAGAATGCAAATTTTGAGCATATACTATCAGAAATTAGACTACAGCATTTTTATGGTAAACGCAAGTAAATCTTAGAGAATTTGTTCTGAGATCTATTACTGATATAGGTGATGTTATCACTGATACAAGCCTTATGAAAAAAACTTGAGATGCCAAATGTCAAAGTATCTCGATTAATCTACCATAGGTGAACTACTGATAGTCCGGATATTTTTCAGAATCTCAGCTATCATGTAATCCTACACAATGAAAAAGATTCATTGCAGTAAAATAAGAAAAAAAGTTGAATTTCGAAAAACTGTAATTCATTTACTGCTGCAAAAAAAAAAAAAGATTAAAAAAGAATAAAATGAAATATCTTACAGTTTCACGTGATACAATGCTTCCACTTATTTTGCACTACATACTAAAATCAAAATTTTTGCTATCAAAACTGAGCACAACATTTCAATCTTCGCTTCTCTCAAATGAACAGAATTACATAATTTAAACATTCAAAACAAAAATTTGAAACTTCTAAACAATCAAACTTGCTAGGAAAAATAATTTAAATTTTAGGGTTAAAATTTAAAATTTTCATAATAATTATTCAAATTAAAAAATATAATCAATAAATTTATTCAGAAAAAAAAAAAAAAAAGTAACTTCATCATCCATTTCTGAAAACATACAACAACAACAACAACAACAACAGTAACAACAACAATAGCAACAACAATAACAACAACAATAACAACAACAATAACAACAACAACAACAACAACAATAACAACAACAATAACAACAACAATAACAACAACAATAACAACAACAACAATAACAACAACAATAACAAAATTCTGCCAATAATAAACGATAATGATATTGAGTGTTAGTTAATTTTGATACAATTTAGTCAGTTAGAGAAATAATAAATTTGGTCGCTTTTGTTGGTTTGAAATGTAAATCGATGCATAATAGTTCTCTATGCAATAGTAATAAACGAAATGTTATCGGGCCAAGAATGACGATGTATTCTTGTGGTGAAGAATTAATGCCAAGGAACCACCGAAATTACCCATTTGCTAAATAAACACAATATGAGGCACTTCGTTGTGTAATTGATATTTGCATAGATGTATGGTGTGTGTGTGTGTGTATGTGTGTGTGTGTATGTGTGTGTGTGTGTGTGTGTGTGTGTGTGTGTGTGTGTGTGTGTGTGTGCTATGCTATCGAACATAGTTCGACGATATGACTTTCGCTTATTTCCAATTTTGATGTTATTTAACAAATCAACCATGCGAAGGATTTCTTTTTTCCTTTTTTTTTTTTTTCTTCTGGTAGTTTAAAAGAATATAAAAATGGAAAAAGTTCGATTTGAAATATTTGAACAAGCTTGAACAATTAAAGTGAAAGAAATGAAAATGACATGATGTTTAGATTTGAATTTATGGAAACGAATTGTATTTCATTATTCTTATATAATTTTTTAAATAATCTAAAAAAAAAAAGTTACAAATGGAAAAATTACTCTAATAGTGAGCAAGAATAAAGTTGACATATGAAATATGTAATATATAATTGTTGTTTAGTTAAAATGCAAATAGAGTATTAAAAGTGAAAATATTAGTAATACTATTTGAAGCATTTAATGCTAATATTTGCGAGAAAAGATTGTGGTACAATTAACGTTTGACATAGAAATGTCAAAAATTTTTGTTAAGATGTAATCCAAAGATACTCAATTTAAGTAGGTATAATTCAAATAGACTCAATATTGAGATAGTCGTATTTAAATGCAACAATTAATTTCTAATGATATTGTTTATTAAAAATTGAACAGCTATTGCTAATGTATAGAAATGTTTATCTGAAGTGTGCTTTAAAATTTTTCATTAACGTGTCAAAAAAAAAAAAAAATTGTATTTCAATCATTATGTTCAAATAGACTGATAATCAGTAATGAAATGAGTAGAAAAGAACAGTACAAATTAATTATGATATAATGATATAGTGAGTATAATTTCGAATTTGTTCATAATTCTTTTTTGAGTTTTCTGATTCAATGATCAACATTATATCTATTCATAAGTACATCATTATACTTACAATTTGTTTCATCATAATATATTAAAAGGTAATTTTTCCATGTATACACTTTCCTACTTCCCTCTTTATTCAAACTGTTCTCTTTTCTTAAAAAGTATATCTATCTTCATTCATTATTTTCCATAAAATTTTCAAAAATGCGAATTTCATGGTATTGATATATTTCAGTTAATAAACTGTAAATTTTTAAAATCAGTCTTCTTTTTTAAAATAATTTCAACTATTTCTATATATATATATTAGTGAAATCCTGAAAGTAAGTTAAGTAAATCCAAAGTTGTATAAAAGTTTTGAAAAGTTATCTCAAATATCAACTATAATTTCTTGAACAATCATCCAGAATGTTCATTAATCTGATTGAATTTTGCTCAGATAGAGTGTCCTATTCCAAATATGCTTTACAAGTGATTTAAATTATAAAATTCTTAACTTAATTCAAAAGGATTCAATGAAATCGGATAAGGAATATTAATCCATGGCAAACCCTTCTTGCAAGATTCCTTTTCAGAATTAATGGTCAACATTTCAATAACGAAACTTCTATTAATTCGAATGAAATTTTGATTTATGAATCCGTCTGGCGCCACCCTTTCAAAAATTATTTAAAGAAAAAGAAGAAAGGAAAATAAAGAGCGGATATAACAAGCAATAAAAAAGGCGACATTATACAGTCTCGACCCTTTCTATCTGAATTGCATTTTCAAGTTCAAAGTCTCATTTATTAAATATTAATTTCCATGGAAAAGTAGGACATCCATTTAGAGATCATTGAGATCTTTTATTCAATTTGTCATATAAACAAATGAACAACCCGAATGACAGCTCGATCAAAACAGAGAAATGCACCTCATTAATACCAAATTAGGAATTTATGAGAAATCAACTATTCATTAGGAATAAATCTCAATGCAAATATAACAAATGAAAGCACATCATAATTTAAGATTAGAATTATAAAATGCTAACTTGAATCTCAAACAACGAAACGTTCAATTTTAAAGATTCATAAAATTCAGACTTGTATAAAATTTTCGGAGTACAGTTTGTATTCTCTATAAAATGAAGAGATATGACTACAAGTGTGAAATGTTAACAAAATGATATTCTTAAGAAAAAGAGTTTTTCTCTTTTTTTTCTATACAAATGAAGGAATATTATAGTGAGACTATTTATTTTAATGATTAAATAAAATTGATAGTTCAGTTAAACTCAATAAATAATGATAGCAATGATGGCGAAAATATCTATTTCAAAAATGTACTGACATGAATAGTAGTGTTACGATAGTAGAATGATTTTCGTTGTTGAGATAATCGATACATTTAGGGAAATTACACTAGTAATAGTGTAGAAATGGTTCATCGTCAATATCATTTGTAAGAATAGAGAAAAGAAAAATGATATTGTGTCAATCTTCCTAAATTTCTTTCATAGTGTGACAATCCTACGATAAAATCTATTGAAATGAACATGTTTTCAAGAATATTATATGAATAGGGATGTACAATGAAACAGAACAGATTCTCACTAACCCATCAAATAGCGAATATCTCTATTATATTTGTCCTTTATGATGCCCAATAATATACTAATGCCAGTGATGAATTCCAACGATTGTAATCAAACCAAGCGTATAAATTATTTTTATCTTAACCGTGTTAAAATTTTGATGGAAAGAGTAGACTTCCACTGTCTTCTTTCTCTTCTATATCTGGAAATCTCGAGAGCACTTCATATCTTGTCAGTGTTAAGCTACACTTTTATGTCCATCACATCCATCTTTGCTAGCTAACACTTTCTTTTTCTGCTTCCAGCTATTTCATCATGTTATATATCATCAACACGAGCCATCAAAAATATGTTTTAGTAACGGAAGAAAGATCCAAAATGTTTCTTTTGCTCCATTCGGCACGAACACTTGGATAATTATCCTAAAAAGTGTCCCATTTAAAGAATTATTTAGAATATGCAGGATCCAGTAAAAAAAGTGTAACTACGAATATGCAGGTTACAGAATCCATAGAGCCTATGGCTCAAAATAATGAAAAGCTGCTTGAATCCACGCAACGAATAAATTCAAAACCATAATTATACCACATTTCAGCATCCTTACACGCTGTTGATCAAAGTGAGGAAACCTTAGCACGCATTTAAAACGTCTATTTTTGCATTCAAAGATCAAGCTTTGAATAAATTTTTTGAAAATATCTATTCAAAATCTTATTACGCTGTAATATTTATTGTTATTATTACATCAAAGCAAAAGTATCAGCGGTATACAATCTTGCAGCAGGATGTCACCGCTCGAAGGTTGCTATCACCTCGTCCCATGGTCCATGTTTTGTACTGAAATATATCTGGAATTGGTTACATATTGAAATCTTTCCCAAAAATTATTACTTCGTTCGCCAACATTGCGAAAAATAAAAAAAGCCTCGAATTCTCAATTTTACTAAACATTTGATATTCTTTACATAATCAAAATTATACCTTCCGTTTGTAAGAAATATTTTTAAGACAAAACATAAAAATATGAAGCCTTGTCGTACCTTTTCCAGGGTTGCATTATCATCAAGATCGATGGGCAGATTAGGAGAACAAACGTTAGTACAAGTATGTATAAAACGCTGAGTGAGTGAGAAAGCTGGTGCAGTGCACTGAAAAGAAGAGGAGAAGAGAAAATGATTAGGATTAAAGGTGATTTCGACCATTTTCTGTATAATACATTACGCATTTGTGGCCAGTATGAGAAAAGAAGCATGGAAAGAGCCAGAAGACCAAAGGCAGACTCGTTTGATGATACCCGTGAAACCAAACAAACTGAAGCTGCTAAAGAGAGATTAACCGATAATATCGTTGAAACCCTGCAAAAATTATAGATTTTTTTCTAATAAATTTTGGGTCTATTTAAAATCGTTTTATTTCTATACATTGTTACTTATGTCAAATTTATTCATGAATTTATCTAGTGGAAGATTTAGAAAAATTAACTGTAAACATGTAAATAATGACTTCATTACCTTACTAATACGAGGCATCTCGTTCAGCTGCGTTTCTAATTTTTTGATTATAGAAGAAAAAACGGAGTATAACTTACAATGGTGCAACCATCGTGTAATCATGGAAAATAAAACTTATGAGAAAGAGTATGAAAGACATAGCATATATGGTATCCGTACTAATTGTATCCGTCAGTGTCCTCAAAAAGAAAACTTTGAAAATAAAGCTTTTACTTCCATTTCTCTATACTGTACAAATGAAGTCCTTTTATATTCAGAAATTAAATACGGTTTTAATTAATGCAGTCCCGTATGTTAATCAAGAATAAAAAATGTCAGGAGGAACTACCGGTGACATTTAAAATGATAATAAATTTTAAAAAGTATAATAGAACGAACCTAATAACTGGTGTCAACACATAGCCAAAACAAAGAAGTGTGATGAAAGTGTAGAAGTGATCATGAAGATTTTTCGGTCTGATCATAAATAAATAGATAGTGTAGAGAACAAATGCAATAGCGAATATCAAAGAAAAATGCTGAACAGAACTTATCGAACTGTTTTTGATAGAATTGAACACCAAATAATAAAATATAATAGCATTAGAATGAAGCATAATAAGACTAGCACCACATACTGCTTCCATAAATGAGTATTCCACCACTGTTACTAAAATTAGAATTTAGCAAAAATAAAAAACACGAAATAAAATTCCACAGAAATTATTTAGAAGAAGGAAGAAAACTGATCAAAAATAAAAAAAAGAAATCTGTTTGAAATTTTGAACCACTATACAGTTTCAACGAAACTCATTCACACTGCTCTGAATTATCCAACTACTCCAATTATGGAACTGCTAAAGTTAAAAATTTTTTCAAACTTCTTCTTGAACACAGCAAGTTTCTCATTTCAAATCCACCATAATACAATTTGTCTATTTCAATAAACTATTTATTTACTGATATTTAAATCAAAACACACTCAGAATAAAACTTCAGAAATATCAATGAATTTTAATGGCCAATCAAGAAGTGCATCTCCTATAGATCATGATGATACTTCAAGGTGACATTGTAAATGCTTTACAAAAGAATTGGAAATATTTCTAAAAGAAACTTACTATTCGTTTTTAACTCCTTCAGAAACTCACTACCGCCACCATATTCATCATCGAACGGTTGTCGTTCATACAATATTTTCCGCCATTTCTTTCCCATTTCTTTTTGTTCATAATGAATCTCTTTCCCTTCACAATCACCCATATTACCTACTCCCTTTTTAAAGGGTATACAATTAATTGTTAATCTGAAAAATACAATAATTAAGTAATCTCTAATAAATATCATTTTCCATTCATCAACATAATATCTGGGTATATACAGAATACTATATAATTTCAGAAAATTATTCCATTACGAGAATTTAGAGATATCTGTGATACACGTACGCTATAGAACGTGAAATTTTAAAGTCGAATCGTGGAACGCCCGACGAGTAATTTAAGGAAGCGGCCAGCTCATTTGAAGGGAATTGTTGTTTAACTATGTGTGTTCTTTATCTTTCACGCGTTTTTGACGTATGAATGGATAAATCTATCGATAGAACTCGTAAAACATAATACCACGTGCCGTGTATCTGATAAACGTTAACTAAGACTTAAATATCAGTGCTTGAAATTTTCTTTAATTGGAATGCTATCATTAATATGATGTATAGATTATGATCAGAGATGTAAGGAATGATGTATTACAGATATGCATAAATGGCGACAAGAAATAGAAAACGAAAAAATGGAGAAGAAAAAGACTGTAAACAATGTCAACAATTAGGACCTAATGCTTATATAGGATGGCGAACAGGATTGTTAACATGTTTGAGAGATAGTTTGGAAAGAAATGAAGTAATCGAATCACGTACATCAATATTGCTTGCTATTGTTGCACGTTTACCGCTAAATCCACGTTGTGGTTGGTTTTATTCTTTGAATGGAATTATTTCATTTTACAACATCATATGTTAAAGTTTTAAGAAAAATATTGTAAAACGGTTTTATATGAGAAGAGAATGGGAAAAAAGTGCTGGATGTTTGAATACTTCAAATACAAACGATAATATTTACAAATCTTAATAAATTTGAAAATGATTTTGAAATTTGACCGTGCTCAATCGTTTGATTCATTTTTTCTACATTTTCACTTCGCTAAAATTTGCTGATGGCATTTTCCAATACAGTTATATAAGTAGGAATAATGATTGGTGATACATCAATATTTGTACCCGAATATTAGCAAGAAGCTGTCTAAAATTTGTTAAATCTTTGCAGGATTAGAAGGACAGAGCAAGCAAATAGTAACAAAGTTGGCTGATTACTTGGAAAATTTTCCATCTTCTTGTCTCACCGCTGAAATATCCTTTTCTGACGCACAACTCTTGTTAGACTTGCAGTGTGAACGCTACAATGAAGAGGAAAGTATTAATGAAAATGAAAAAGATGATAACAAATTTTGTAAAAGAAGGCAACGAGATATTGTAAGCCACAATCTTTTTTTTTATATTTCCTGACTATTGAACAAGGGAGATTCCTATCAGAAAAGCATAGAATCCGAACTAACAATTTCTTTTCAGATATATAATGTGATATCAGTTTTCATGTTTAGAAAATTTTTGAACTGATCTTTCGTAGTCAAAGGAATTCTACTGTAATTTCGTGGAATTTATATCTCGCTCTATGGTCAATTTGGTGTTTTATTAGGTACATTTTATAGATGGCTATCTGGAATAACATTTTTCACTTCGATCGGGACGGTTTTGCAGTGGAACTGGAATCGGAAGTAGCCCTTAAAGGTATTTGTATAATTAAAGCAACAAACGATTACTTATATCTTAAAAATTTCCGCAGACAAACGGACAGTCCAAATAGGAGCAGTTCGAGACGTTTAAAAATCAGTCTTAATTTCTAGAAATATTTTCTTGTGTTTGGCAGCAGTTCAAATTCTTCAGACTAAGGAAACCCAGCTTAGCTGTGAAATATTTCAGTCAGCGTCACAGAAAATTAAAACAAGTTTACAAAATTTATCTTGAAACATTTCCCATTACTTTCAAAGACTTTTTAAGATACCGAAAGTTGAAGAAGTCATTCACCTTTCAATACCTTAAAAAACCCACATCATGAAATCTATCCACTAAAAGATTTGTATGATGATATTTCTACATGAACAAAAAACTATCACCAATACTCTGTGTTCTTCGGACCAGAAGATCAGAACAAATCAGGGTTAAAAGTTAAATACTTCATAGGATCTCTCGCAACAAATTATGTGTTGGAAGATGCGACTCTGAAAACCATGTATTATAAACTTGTTGGTCATTCACCTGATATAATATCCGAGTTCGAAACTTTTGCACATTCACTATCAGTATTCGCTCGATTGGTTGAAGATAGTAACATCTATGGATTCGTTGTAAAACAACTTTTGTCTCATAATTTTCCAAGTTAGTTCACTATGTTTTCTGGTAATTTCAGGAATAGATAAATGACCAATTATTTTGTTCAGCACCTTAATGTCTTCCTTAAATAAGTATTTCTAAAATTTATCAATATCTTTAGAAATCTCAGAAAATCTATGAACTTAAACTGTACTTCATGTTAAGCTTTCAAACCGAAGTTAGTTTAAAATTTCAAAACTTTAATTTATTCATATTCTCCATTTTGTTGTGGTTCTTATAGTAATTGGCAAAAGTGAACAAGCCGTTACTGCTTGGGAAGTGATGCTGTCTTTACTTCTGAGAGGTTCAATAAATTTTTTATGCGATAAACTTGATGTCTCAGGTTTTCCGTTTGAAAGAGTTCTACTCGAAAGTATTATTTGCTGTGCGACAAAGGTATGTATATTTTTTCCGAAGTTCTGTGTAATATATCTAGGTGACGTTCAGTTTAAAAAACTAATTAAGATCAAGTTGTTAAAACTTTACTGTTTGATAAAAAAACTCTATATTTCAGATGACTAGTAGCTTAAATGCTTGCATACATTCTGGTGATGTGAATTTTGAGCTATGTACTCATAACGGATATAACTTGTTCGATGGAATTATAAAATATTACAGGTGAAGTGTAGCTTTAGTAATACTTTCTAGCTTTTATAAGAACAGATGTAGCTTTGGTCTGTCTTGAAAATATCTTTGGTTAGGAAAATTAGGAGTATTTCGATACTTTGTTTGGAAGATTACAGATTTTCGAAAATGTGATGGAAATTGAAACGTTCGTTTCAGGTTACTGATCACAGTAGTTGATATTCTTATGTTGCTTCTCAAATCAAAGCATGCTTCGAAGAGAAAATTTTCGAGTATTTCAAATTCCATTTCACTGTGTAAGAAGGAACAGTTCGTGGTATTAGTACGAGAATTATTTATTTTTGTCGAGTATCTCCCTTCTTCTTCGGCTATTATCAGCATTATCAGCCATTTCTCCGATTATATTGTTAAGTATTCAAATCGAATTGCTTTGCTGAAGAAATCATTGTCGAAGCCGATATGTGATTTTAAGGTTGTGTTGTTTTTTGTTCTTTTTATGTTGTTATGTTATTTAATTTAACATGTTACCTTAACGGTTATCTTTTTCTGCTTCCAGTATTGTTTCTCAAACTTCATGTTTAGAAAGAGCAATTGGGGATGAACCACTGATCAAACAGAAGTAGAAATACTTAATACAAAATTCGGTACTTCTTGAAAAGATAAAAACTAGAATGATAAAGGAAGGAGAAATATAAAAGATCTGAAAAATGAAATAGATATTGAGTTAAAAACCACACAAGAACGGCACTATTTTTGGCTTAATGATTTTGTTTCACAAAATGCTGTGTGTATTTAAAAACTTCTTACAACCATATTTGCCAGCATAAGCAGTAGGTTTTCTTTTCCAATAAAATTAATAAATTTTGTAGGAAAATGGTAAACGATTCCCCTATTTTGAGGAAGTACGATGCGCATATGTATTCGTACATGACATCGTTACGGAAATCATAAAAAATTGTTCCGATGAGTATGGTTTATTTTTTCTTCTTAGAAAACTTATAGAATTTTGGAATTCTATGTGTTTTCTTTTAATGATACTTGATAAAATAACATTATGAACATAAATTTTCTTTAATTCTGCGGATCTATATAATTTCTTTTGTAATGGTGCCTTTAAACATCGTTAGAATACTCATCTTCTTTTCTAATCAGTAAGTCAGGTTGTTTCAAAATTTGCTTTCGAATACTTTAGTCCATTTACAGAGCTGTAGTCTCAGGAATTCTTAGTTGTGCTCTCTCTCTGCCGGATGAATATTATTCCTTGATAGACGTTACATCACTCCTTACAACATTCCTCTCAGTTCATCTAATGGATAATTTTATTGACAGATGTGCAGAAATTATTGCAAAGCAGCAGCATAATTTTGACAAACGGTAAATTTTTTAACAAAAAAGGAAGATCAGAATCTCTTCATATCAATGCTAGACGAAAGAAAACAAGCTCCTCGTGCTTTTCAAGTAAAAAAAAAAATGGATTTTCAACAGTTCTGTAAAAAAATATTATTGCAGAACTATTATGGCAATGCCGGGTGCATTCTTAATATCATTGCAGAATCGTATTAACAGTTTTCAAGGAGCGAAGTTGATTTGCCTTTTACAAACACTTTCATCAATTTGTCCATGTAATTTTTCAATATTGCAAATATTTATTTAAACTCATCAGAAAATTCGAACTATTCAAAATTAAAGAAAAATATTTATAACTTAGAGAATACACGGTGAAAATACAAATTATTGAAACCTTAGAAGGTACGCGAAAGAACATGTAATTTCTGTCGTAATTAGTGCATTTCTTCATCGTTCTTCATTCGAATAGTCATCTAGATATGAGTGATGTGATTTGATATACGAAATCTCATTTTACTTTCCAATAGATTGTGGTTTACTTTCGAGAACAGTAATAATTTTCTTGGTATAACATCACCAAGTAAGACACTCGGAAGAGAAGTCACTTTTAAAAAGAAATAGAAAAAAAGAGAAGCTTAAAGTCCACATAATTAATACAGCCATCTCAATAGAGAAAATATTTGATCTGAATCTGTTTCTCATCTGTATGGAATTTAGGAGTCGAAAAATTTTTTCGAAATCTTTAATATATTGAGATAGTTCTAATTTTTTCAGTTTTGCTAATGCAAGATAAAGAAATTATCTGTATGGCAATTTTAAGTCGTTTCAAAAATGAATCATCACTTTCTAAGCAATGGAATATTGGTGATAGACTGGACGGTATTTCAATGCAGTGTGATGCGATGGCTGATTTTCTTGCAGAACATTTAACCGGACAAAAAGCTGTTGAATTTGCTATTAGGTATAGTTACTTTTAAGGTTGCATCTTTTTTAAACTTTTTTTATTACTGAATGTGAAGAAAGTCCACAAGATTGGTATTCAAGTAAACCAAAAGCACAACAGCACTATTGGCCAAACGATCTGTACCTTAGGTCATTCTTGGTTAACATGATATTCAAATCTTTAAAGCATTCATCTGTATACTTATAGTAGAATATTAGATCATTGTTGGTTATAAATCTTAAAGAAAATTTACTGAGCTTCAGTGACGTGATCTTGCCGTCTATGACACTTCTCGAAGCATCTACTGCATCATTCAGCCTTGTATATGTTATCTGTAAACGCTGCATTACTGTCGGTAGTGATCTGATGAGTTTTAAAAGTGTAGGTGTCTTTTTTATTCTGACAACGTTCTTCCTAAAATTTATTTATAAATATCGACTTTGCAAAGGGCTTGTTCAGAATTGCTTGTATGTGTTCGAAATTTTATCTATGAAGTTCACTTCCACATTTTAAGATTTGCCTGTTTAAAAGTATTTTGTCAACTTTTCTACAGGTGCAAGATTTAGCAAAATCAGTGAATGATCGATATGCTCGAGAATTGACTTATGCTAGTGAGGATATCTGGACATTAATTGGCGTCACCGATTTTGCTCTTCCATTGCTTCATGTTGCTGATCTTTTACTACTGCTGTTGTCTTACTGCACTAAGAGAGGTTCGATTATTACTATCATTTGGTAAGGAAATAAACATCATCAAAATCAAATAATAGGTTATATTTGATAAAATTTTATCCTTTAATATGAATAAATTAAAACTTCCGTATAAAATAGTGAAGTTTTAAGCAAATTAGGAAATTTTTGCAGCTTTGTCATCTGAGTTTTTGAAATGTACCGAACAGTATGGCTTAACATTTGTTGGTATTGCTATGGATTGGATGATAGCACCCAGTGAAATTCATTCACACACACTTCGCATAAGTCAACTTTTCAGTGTGTCATTACGGATTGTCCTCGCTACAGATGTAACTGAGGTGAACCTTTTATAAAAGATGCCGTAAATTTGTTCATTTTCAGATCCAATTTTGAATAAATTTAGAGAGCAACATATTCAGGCAATGAGTGAAAAAAAGTCCAAAACCAAGCTCTGGTTATGTATGAAGTTTGGTCGTATGTGACTGGATGAAGAAGATAAACTAATCAATTCAATTAAATTTTTGTAATTTGAATTAAGATTTAGGAAAATTTACTGGAGTGGATACAATCCAAGTTGCTGAATAATAAGGTGCTCATTTCCAATATACGATTACTAGAGTGCTTTGTACGAATATTACTCCTCTCGACGTATTCACCTATTCAGAGTAAGTGCTTTTGAGAGTCATCATCTGTTGATGAAGTAGTTAGAAGTTGGTTTCAAATTCATTTGAATTTTATGTTAATTGTATAGTCCCTAAAATGACAACGATTTTTTCCGGCACCTTTCTACGATTTATTAATTTTCAATGACTTTATAATGGTATTCTAAATTGTAATTACTTATGGATTAGCATCTATCAAACAGCTTCTGAAATTTGGTTTTTCGTCGTATTATATTCTAATTTTCAGATGCTGATAAATTTAGCTCGCAGTTATTTGTTATTTCAATAGTACTGCTTCAAAAGTACCTTCAAACTAACCGTAGTGTTTCATCCGATAATGAGTATCACATTCGCAAGATATGTGGTATGCTTCAACATGCAATGTTAAATGCTCAATTTCACAAAAGCGAAAAATGTATTCTTTTTAGCAAAGTAAGTAATAATTCAACTAATTTTTTTCAAGATTTGTATGGACTCTAAAATGCATCTTATCTATTTAGCAAGTTTCATCTAGGGAAAATTTTAAATGATCATGTTTTTTATTAGCCACGTGGAGTACCCTTATAGAATTATTTATAGTTAAATCATCTAATTTTGCATTTGCTGCGAACTCTAGCTGAAATATCGGTGTCCTGTGATTGCTTTCGAATCTTCCTTACTTTCTATTTTGATTTGGCTTCCACAAATCTTACACCGTCGGATATAAGAAATGTGTTTGCAACAGTGAGAAGTGCCCGTTATTTGCAGGTACGCAGTATTCAACATTTTAGAAGATGAGTTTTTCTGTGAACTTTGGATTGGTGAGATTATCAAAGCGTCTTTTAATATCTAACTGACAATTGATTGCATTTGCGCAAGGCTTTTTTATCTCGTTTGAGTAAAACATAATTGTTTGACAATTGTGGAGTCATCATCTGCTGCACACTCGGTAATAGAGGAAGGTAAAAAACACGCGGCTGAGCAAGTGGCGAGCGTAAAAATCTAGGTTTTTCAATGTTATATTTATGTGCCTATTGTGATTTTATTTTCAAAAATTTTCATTTTTGGAAACAATTTTTACTAATTTCTTTTAATTAGGCAGTGTTAACGGAAGCTTTATCGGAATTACTGCTAAACGAACAAGTCGAACCGAGAGATGTCTATATTTTTCCACAAAAAATCCATGGTCATATTAGATTTAACTGCGATGGAATAGAGCAAAATAACTTATCATTTGATAGAAGTGATTGGGTAAAATGTTTTTATTATATTCAAATCGTACGTATAAGTTATCGAAGTAAATACTTATTCGAAAATTAGTTAAAGTACTAGCAGTTAACGGTTGCTGAATAATTGATTGCAAATTTCAGACAGGAAAATCAGCTCCATCATGGAATGCTTCACTTTACGAAAAACATACTGAGAAGATACATAATGTCCAATCATTGTCTGGATCTTTAAGCAATTTAACAATCAGTAAACGTGAAGAAGATTCTTTCGATCGACGTTGTGCTGCAAAACTTGTCCTTGACTGGTCATTATGTTTAACTGATGGACTTAGTGTTTCATTTTGGTTGTTGCCACGAAAATGCCAGGAAAGGGTGGGATATGTTTATCATCTTAATATTGACTTTGCAAGGCTACTTCATGACGTTAATTTGAATTTTCCGGTGTCTCAATATCATATTAATTTCTAACAGCTTAAACTTGATTGATTCGACGTCCATTCCTAGTGGATACTGTTTGTTTATTATACGGTTGCTTAAGATGTTTTATTAATTCTACTAGATGATTCGATGTAAATATGCATGAATAGAAGACAAATTAATGACGTTTCATTGTTCCGGAATGTTTATATTCTTATTCCAACGGATTCGTTGTGTTTCAATTCTTATAGTTTTAAATTCATTTCAACTTTTATCCAAAAAATCATCCCCATATTCTCTTACAACCAAAACTATTTTTCAGGACATCATTAGTGCTTTAGAGCAGGTTCATCCAGTTTGTTCAGTGGGTACTAATAATGTGAGCTTTGTACTTCAGGTATCATCCGATGGCCGTACTTTACACATGAGGTATTTTCCATCTAAAAATTTTTTTTGTTTTGACATTTATGTATCGTTTTTTATTCAGTATGTTGTTCTCTTCTACAATCTTTAGACTCCCAATTTTGAGTAATAAATTTATCTGTGGAAATTTTGTGCGTGAAGCAGCGTCACGTATATTAAAATTGATAGGTGAATATCTGTAAAATTTAAATCCTCATTTCACCAACACTTAACATCAGCAGTAAACTGACCATTGCTTGAAAACTGTATTCCTGTGTTATGTTGTTTCTGAGGGGCTTTGCTGAATAATACACTATAATCTTTGAGTATTGCTCTCAACGGTGAAATAAGCCGCGGCAGACGTCTTCGGTCAGTATTAGCAGATAATGCCTGGAACCACGTTGCAGTGTCAATGGTCGCCGTCAATTCGATGCATTCAGTGCATGTTGGTATTTATACTTCGTTTCAAACATTTTTTCGTACTATATTCGGTGGGATTTCATAAAATCATATAGCTTTTTAGTTTCTTTTTCTTCCCAAAAAACGAATCTTTTCTAAACTTTTCTTCTTGGATCTGACTTACTACGAAAGATTATTAATAAGAATTTGTAATTCAATGTTTATATGTTTAATTGTACTGCTCACTTTGTTACATCAATTCTAATAATTCTGAGAATCATAGGTTTGGATTAATTCGCAACGTTTCATCATGCGTATGAAACACGAGTGCCCAAAACCTTTACAAAAATTATCATTTGTGTTTGGTTTTGGTGCACTGCGAAAAGATTTGGCATGCTCGAAAGCAGTTTATGAGCTGTCACCAATTCTTTCATTTCGAGGTAATGAATAATGTCACTAACTTTTCGGCTCCATTGTAAATAAATCCCAACCGTTTTATTTCCATGAGATTTTAAACAGTCCGAAATTCTCATTCGAAGGGTGTTGAAAGGATTTTTATCTTGGTCCTTGGTTTTACTTGTGTTACATATTCCAAGGCATTGTAATTGAAGACTGGATAGTTCTGTTTAGTGGAAGATTTTTCATTTATTTATAAACTTGCTGTATATCCTATTACTTGATTCTTTCAGGTTCTTTGAAAGCTTCACAAGTGCTTATCCTACGCGCTCTTGGCTGTGATTGCATCTCTTTGACAGCATGTAATATCAGTTCTCTAATGCTGAGACTAACGTCGTTATTGTCCTGTCAAAGTGTTTCTTCTCAACAAAACGTCGTTCTTGAGCTTTTTGCTGATGTTGGAACTGCATTTGCTCGTCTTCAGCAGGATTTTCTTTTTATTATAAGGTATCTTTTTAGTTTTTTCAGTTCATCTAATTTAGTTATTTTTTATTCCTCTACATGTGGATGCATGCGGCTTTACTTTTCTATGTTGTACAAAGCAAAATATCATTCTAAAGCTTTCATGTCGTGTAGGATGAAAACATGATTTATAATATAGTCAAAGCAACACTTTCTTTTTTGAAGTTAACTCTTGTGAACGAATGAGCAATTTTGCGAACAGTGATTATTTAGAGATCGGACGGCATATGTGCAACGAAAATCCTATTCACAAAACAATCAGAAAAAAGTGGAGCTCGGTCATTTACCCCCCACTGAAAGATATCTGTTGGAATGGAATTGTTCAATGGTGAGACGATCGGGGAAAACCTCTGTCGATGATTTCTGTCTGTCGCTTGGCTCACAAAATCTTTTTCTTTTTATGTTTGCAGAGGTACGCAACCATCGACTGTTGTACTTTAGGAATGATATTAATATTTCGAGCTTATAAGCTCGCAATATATTTGGAGGCATTAGAAAAATTTTTTTCTCCCTTCGCACTAGCCACATTAGCCTCCTAAGATTAACACTGGTCTAAAGTGTCAGAAATTATTGCCTCATTTACAACTTTTTCCTTATAGTTTTTAATTTGTCCAATCTTCTCATAGTTTCCAGCATTTCATTAGATTCAGTTTTTACCTTTACTGAATCCAAAAATACTCGGCTCCAGGTATTTTTGGATTAGTTTACTTTTCAAATTCATTTTTCAAAATCTGCAAAAATTGCAGGCTATCGACCTAAAACACAGTGCATATGAACAAGCAATTGCCTTTCGTTTATTATTTCAATTTCTGCGACGAGCTAGCCCTTTCACAAGCGAATATACTCTTTCAAATGTGTATAACTGCATAGTACGATGTCTCTCGTCGTCACTTACTTATCTCGATGCTCAAATGCTTAAGGTACTACATATTATCCAGATAGTAACAAATTTAATTGCTATTATTAATACTCACTTATTTCAAATGATGCACAAAATAATGATTTACATATAAAAATTTTTACATAAACTTGTGTGAGATATTTCAGGAATTACGAAGTGCATGTATTTGGTTACCACCCAGCATAAAATGTTCAAGTGAAAGATCGAAAGAATGGTTCATTAATGATCCAGAACTCGTAGTACGTTTGGTTTGCTCTCCCTGGATATGGTTTGTTTTTTCTCTAACATTTTTGTTATTTACTTAATATTGTTGCTAATTTTGTTTCTGGTAATTTCTCATTATCTCCTAATCTCATAGGCTTAGTGTTTAGCTATCAGATTATTTATTATTCGTAGATATTAGATATAACAGATATCATATTGGTGATTCGTACTTCCAGCTGAAATTAACATATTACGTTTAAAATTGATTATGGGGACAGTCTTGCACACTTCAATTTTAATACTATGAATCATTCCAATGCATCATTTATTTTCAGGAAAGGGCGGGAAAGGATGCTGCGGTGGCACACTATGTTAGAAGATATTGCGCATTGCATTTCAGAGGAAACAGCAGAATATTCTGCATTCAGTAAAGAGCAGTTGAAGCGAGTCAATTTTCTCAAAAAAATTTTTCAGGTAACTGAATTTAGATTTCAACGTATAATGAAATAGTTATAAGAAATAACAGTGTGGTTTCTTGTAATATCTTTAAGAAAGAGTGATTTCCCAGGCTTCTGTCCAAATTGAAAAGGAAACTTTGTCATACTGAGGCATTTTAGAATTGCTTGGGATTCTTAAATTAGAACAATTAATATTAGCTATCATAAAATCAGCAAAATTATCGCTTGTAAAATTAATTTCAGGCCATTTTGGAAATGCTTCAAGACGATAAAAATTATCGAATTGAGATGCAAGATGTTGAACCATTAATTGATACCCTATTAACAATTATCCGTAAACTGCTAGGTTCACTGGCAGTAGCTGAAGGGATAATTCACCTGTGGAATTTTATATTCCTTTCTCATGCAGCTGCTCATACATACATCACCTATGGTCATACCGACCATTTCCGTTGGTTACAACAACAAGGTTCACTATTTAGAACTTAATTTCGTTCTGAAGAAAGTTTAGAGGACGAAAATAATACTTTGCAATCAACGAAGATTATAAATTCATTCTCTTTCCAATTTTTGACCAATTTATTCTTGGCTAACTGACTGCAGACATCAAATTCTTGTCAGTTTTAATCAAATATGATTGCAGAATTGTTGCAAGAAGAAAATAAAATTGATTTGTTGAGGGATACCGATTTAGTGCGCCGTTTGAAAGATTATGGAAATGTTCTTGGAAAAAGTTTGTTTGTCTTTCCTTTCATTACGGTAGCTCTCACAAGTATCAGTGGGATATAGATTTGATAGAAATCTGAATTTTCATTAGGAGTTTCGAAAAAGTTATTCTTCAATAAAAGTTAACCCACACTGCAAGTTCATAGAAATTCAAAATTTTTAAAGGTTTTAAAAAATGAAAAATCAAAATTTTCTTCCTATATATTTTTTCCAAAATAGTTGCAGTCAATTACCTGAACAATAATTAGAGCAGGAAGTGTAATCAAGAGAGTACAGCCAGTTTCTCTTATTACTCTTTTGAAACAAATTGTAGATCGTGTTATCGAAGTTTGGACCAAAGAACGCTCGGTAATAAAATTACGACAGATGTATGAAGCAGCATGTTTAGATGATGATCGAAACATTGAACATTCTGCTGATTCAAAACGCCCCCGTATTGCTTATGAGAATGGTGCATTGGATTCGGTAGTGTTTCATTCTTTATATGTATCTTCTTTGTTGTCATTTACCTACCAAACGATTATATTTTTAAACTAATCTGTGTTGCTGTCATCTAGTATGCTTCTACTTCAGTAAAGGCAATGTTTGTTTCGCTCGACTAGCCATTAAACCTGGGCAATTTTTTCTGATTTTCTGTAAGATTATGAATTACAAAAGAGTTTATTCGAGACCCAAGAAAGTTCTGATTGTTTTAGATATGGTGTAATTCTTAAATTATTGGATCCGTGTTAATTTAGGTTTGCGATTTGCAAAAAGCAAAAAGTGAATCAGTTGAAAGCAATGAAGACGAATTAGATATTACGAAGCAAGAAAGCTTAGTCGATTGGTTTTGTGATCTTCGTTGTAGTTAGTTTCTTTTCCTTAGTTTCCGATGTGCCATTTTCTGAAAGTTCAACAAGCGTTTTTGAAAGCACTGTCCTTTTCAAGTTATCAAGTCAGGAACGGAATAGTTCGATCTAAAATCTTTTTCAAGAGCTAACACATAACCGTTTCTGGCTTGAGAAGCACGTTCTATATTGAATGATCCGATATTTTCCTGATACTGGCTATTAGAAAGCCTTTTTTGATTATTACTCTTGTATTTTACGCAATATTTCCAAAAGGTGTCCATGTTTTTCTGTTTTTATCTTACAACGATATTGAGTTCTTTTCACTACTTTGGTTCTATCTCGTCAGCTGCATGCACTGATGTTCTCTGACATCTCAATAATTTCATTTCATTAATATTTATAATTCTAAAAGTGTGAAATAATCTGGAATTTTTGACTACAGTATCCTTTTTTATATTTCAATGATTTTTATCTCCACTTTTTAGTTAGATGGTAAACATGTTACAGGATGTTTGGAACAGTTAGCAATAGCTGTTCAAAATGCTCCGGATGCATCCTTTAATGAAGTTGTAAACATGAGGATATCGTGGCAGGCTGTGGTAGCTCTGTTGACAAATCAATCTAACGAACGCCTTCGAGATCATGTGTTCAGCTTATTGAAGCACATTTTGGTATTTTGTCTTTCTTATACATACTCAATTCTTATAAAAATATGCAACTGGACTAGTTTTGCAGAAACTTCTTCTGCTGAAACGTAATTCCAGAGTCCGCTGGATAGATGTTTTGGAAAAATTTCATTAAACGTGAATTTGGGTTTAAAAGATACTTGATTTTTCAAACTATCACACATTTTAGCTTCGAGCAGATTCAGAAATGCGTTTCGATTTCATAAGAAACGATGGGTTTGAATTACTTTCCAGCCAAATGAAAGGTTATCCTGCAACAGAAGAAATAGCCTCGTCACTGTTCTCATTACTTTTTGAAGAAGCAGTTCGCTTCAGCGATGAGTGAGTTTATGATGTCAAGGTGATATAATAATAAGCAATGGATGAGAAATTATTTGTTGGCAGGACTAAGCTGAGATAAATAGTTATAGGTCTCTGATTTTTCCTCATTTCGTATTTCATCCTGGCTTCATTATAGAATGTGTTAATTTCAGTCTGGGTTCAGATCATGTGCCGTCTTTAAAAGTAAATCAATTCAAATGCCTATCATTGAAGGCAATATTTGTTTTATGGGAAGAAAGCGTTTGCCATTCGAGCTTGCATACTTACTGGAATATTTCATCAATGCTAATAGCGGTTAATTAATATGATTACTCTTTTGCTTTATTGTGCATCAGGTCAATCTTTTAGTAAGGGTTGATGTGTTTTAAAACATAGTAGTAAAGCAATATAATTCAATATGCTGGCCAAGACGATGAGAGATACTAAACCATCATCTTCTATGTGTGGTGGAATAATTATAATTTGAATGTGGTATGATTTCTTTGAAAGAGAATTAAAAGTAATGAAATGCATCTCGCTCAGGTAACATTTACATATAAAGAAATGTGATTGCATAAGATTAAGATATGTTATAAATTTCTGAATTATTTCAATCTTTTACAAAAGTATTCTTCTAGTTATTCAATGAGAATGAACTGCTGATGCAAGCAATGATGGACGTTGGCTTATGCACTACTGCCGTTTCCATTTTAAGAAGAATTGCTTCACTTCCTCCCTTGTATGTGATGTAATTTTACGCTTCATAACTCATCTTCATGATAAGCTAGAGATGATTTTTTCTAGCATTCCTCAGTAAACGTTCCAGACATAATTCATGATGAAATTTTTCTATGTAGAGCAACCGATTTGATTCACGTGAGTGCAACAGCTCCCTTTATGGAATGTTGGTTTGGTATCGTGAGGAGAATTATACGTTTGTGTTTGCCTTATCGGTAGGATATTTGAAATTTGTCAAAATATAAAAATTTACGTAATTTTATGTCGAAATCTTTAGATTTTTCTTCCTCTTTTTGCTTGCAACATTCATTAAACAACCTTTCCAGCAATTCACATTTGTATAGTACGTGTCAGAAGATGCTATGGCTGCTGGAAATGGCAGTTCTGAATACAGATACCCAATCAGAAAGAATCACTCGTCAGGGTCTTACATGTGTTTATGGTTTATGGTTGACTGTGCTACAGGAACTTTACCTAAATAATGGTAAAATTTTGTTGTCGGTTACAAAAGTTGTTGGATATGTACCTTTTCCAAAGTATCCTGGAATTTTTATTTTTAATAAGAATTATGAGTCGATTTGTCGAAAGTTAGCACGTTTATTTATCTTTAAATTTATGCAGAGAATAATAAGCTGGTAGTGTTCAGTTAGAACTTCAAATGATTTCAAACTTGAATAAACTCTGTAGTGGTAGGAGAAAAATAATGTCATTTCTGTGGCAAAGTATTTTGTTGTGACAGAAGCTTATGGATGTTTATTTTTTCTCCTTGAACTTTTCAGATAAATCAGACTGGGATTCAATGAATGACTTAATAGCTGCTGATCAAGAAAGTGCTAATGATGTGGCGGATAACATGACACAGAATGGTACATCGCCTGTCAGTAATTTTCTGTCTGAAACGCTTTCCGCAATGCTTGGTACGGTTACTGATTTTCGAGATTGTAGGTGATAATGACCATGCTTTTTTAGTTAGAAAACTAGTTTAGTATTCTGTAAGGTTAGAAAAAAAGTAAAGTGCATACATATCTATTTTCCTTATTACTAATTTTTTATCGTGATTTACAAAACATCTGGGTCAGATCAAATGTAACTTACATTGCGCGCGCCTTATGGTGTTACTTCAAGGGTACTGAGAATTTCATTCTTGCAACCAACGTAGATAAGATACTGGAAGAAGGGGTTATCGATAAATAAGAAATACAGAACGGTATAAGTCAAGGAACTTATGTACAATTTTAGTTAAGAAAAAAGATGTTTTAGACAGGAATTGTCCCTACAAGAGCAACTATAGCAAGCGCCTACCCTCAACAGATGAGTGCGCAGAACGTCTGATATTCTGTATCACTGAAATTTCACAGTTTTTTACTAGCATGCCAATGAAATCACTTGAAGCTGTTACAAATCAAGAAATGAAATTATTTGAAATATTCCTGTCATTTCTATCTCTGGTTTGTAAACGCGTAAGGCTTTTATCGTTATATTTAAATTTTTTAAAAAATTTCAAGATTTAGATGACACTCCAATTTGCTTTACCGTCATCCCGTATTATATGAACCTCGTTCGTTTTGTCTGGAAATGTAGATTGCATATATTTCTTTTTTATTCTTATGCCTATTAACCATAAAATAATCATTTCTTTTTTAGGATGATGCACGAGTAATGACTTTTGACCATCTTAGCAAAAAACAGCATTTGATAAACATCTGTCGCGAGCGTACTGAACATTTATTTGGTCCACTTATTGCATTTGTACTTTTTCCGGCATCAGCAAAAGCTAGTAGATTAGGCTCAACCGTATTGAATACAGGAAAAAATGTTGGTTTTTTCATTATTTAAAAATAATTTGAGTTTCTTTAAAATAAATTGAAAATAATTTCAAATTTATAGCTGACTGGGAATTTTTATATTTTTTACTCAAAAAAATGCGAAATTTATACATCAACGATTTTTTCAGGAAAATAACTGGGAAATGAAAAAACGTTTGATGATTGTAAAGGCATTAATGTCAAACAGAAACTATCTAAAATCCCTCCTTGATGATAATTTGGTTAGCTTCTAAATTTCTTTTTCTAATACCAAACAACATCTCTAATCGAATAATTGTAGTTTCAGAATTTGTCACTAATATTCACTCATGTCTTGAAAATAACTGAAAAAGACTTTATAGATTTTATTTTCAAAATTAGAATTGCTTACTCTTCTTGTTCAGGTACAAAGATATGTGTGAAAAGATTATTACTATAATTTATTTAAGGAATACCAATGTGCCCTAAACTTATCGTTACACGAATTGGCATTATTGGATACTGTCGAAGATTCGAATATTCAAAAGGATATTGAAGATTTAATTAGATTTTTAAGGAAATTACAGATTGAATCTCCTCTGGCGACTTTAGATGCCGGTATCAAATTTTTTTCTATGAAGACCGTGAAATGACATTCGCTTTGTTGTGCACTTCTCTAAAGATATCCCACCTTATAATGAAAATTGTTCAATTTGAGGCCAAAAAGTCTCACTTTACATGTCAATGCGCTGCTAGAGAAAAGTGCTTTTTCCGCACCGTTAATGCTAGGACGGTTACGAATTAGGAAAGACACGGCTAAAAAAATGGACAACTGTTAAATCAGAGCCAGATCTTTTTATGCATTTATGAGGTGATCAGTCGATATTATTGATTTAGTGTAATTAAGGCTGAACAAATTGTTATTGAGCTTCTGTTTCCATATATTCGCATAAATGAGCAAATTATTTGGTATCATAGGTTTACAATTTTCGTTTCTAGATCGCTTCATGTCTTTGAATATGGATGAATCATTGGCTGTTCATGGTTACGTGGAATATCGTAACAAATTTTTAGCAAGGGTACAACAAAGAGCAACTCATTACATTGTTGAAGAGAAACAACAAACAAGGATTCGAAGCGAGGTTGCAAAATTTTGCTTATAAAATTATTGAATTAACTTTTGGACGATTTTCCTGACAAATATTGTGAATAAAATAATGGTTTTCCTTATGCCGTGAAAAAACACCATACCGCATTAAATTATCACATTGTGTCATTTTTTTTATCTGATTTAGTCGTTTGTATCAACTAAATATATTTTGGTTTCTGTTATTTCAGTTAGATAGTTTCGCTCATTATTATAGGTAGCGATGCAAATGACATGTAAAGTTGTAGAAGATCAAAATTTGCTACGAAGGAATTTCATGAAAACTTGTCGAGAATCAGAACTAAGAAATATGGCTGCTGATTTGTTTTTAGACGGTTTATTGGTAATTTTATTTGATATATCAATCTCTGATATTCTTTACTGATAGTTGATTAACTAGACACCCGCATCTTAACAATTTGTACGGCTAGACCTGCTCAATCTTTAAACAAATGCAAATTATTATTTCTTCTTGTACTGTCTTAAAATATAATAGATTCGTATCTTACATTTATCAATCCACTAATAGATTTTTAAGATTGCCATTTTAATTTATCAAAGAAAAAGTGTCACACGATTTAATGTTGAAACAGTTTGCAAAGTTATTGTAAAAAGAATATATATGGAATTCTTGAATCTCTTAATTATTGCATTATATCTTTATGTCATCGTCATCGTCTTAGAAGGTCTTTTAATTTTTATAATCAAGTTTTATTGACTGTTTAGTAAAAAATCGAATATTACAGACAGAGCTTTGTCATCCGGAAGGTCTTTGTCATGATCCGGAATCATGGCCGTCAAGTTGGGCACTTGATCCTACAGAAGGACCATACAGAGAACGTCGTAGATTGATATCTTCACATTTGTCCTTCGACATTAAATTTTTACAGCCACAATCGAAGAACAAAATTAAAAAGCGAGAAAAATCACCCCCTCTATTTCATTTATTGGTTAGTTTAAAAGAAAGATGATTTCGACATGGAATGATTGAAAACTGTACAAAACCCAAAACAATTTTTCTAATTCCCGTTCTGATAAAAAGATGTAAAAATTAAGCTGTAAAATAAGTTCCCTAACTTATTTAGCTTTTGATTTTTGCATCCTTTAATATTAATACTTGTCGTAGTGAATGCGATTCGATAGTAGCACTTGCTATTGTTCTAGAACGTTTGTAATTATATAATTAAATATGCAATAGTTTAAGAGGCTTAGTTTATATACTCAATTTGTGCAGTTTTTTTTTTTTTTTTTCTTTTGCAGAGTGATCTAAGAAGAAACATGAATGAATTAAACTTGGAAGATGGTTTAGCACCCGGTGAACGTATCATTATATCACTACCGGCTGTAGTTGTAAGATCGACAATTGAAAGTAGCGGTGAAATTCTTGCTGGTGACAAAAAATTTTACTTTCACAGTGATTACACAAGATCCGTACAGGTTTGTTTACCACTTTCGTTGCCGATATAATTCCATTTATCAGCTGACTTATTTGATGAACTGACATTTTGCATAAAAACATGCCAAGTATTTACGTTTGTTTGCAGTTCTTTAAAGGCTAAGTAGCAAGACAAATTGTTTATTTGAATTCGTGGTGCTACTTAATCAGACACTTTGAATTATATGAAAAAGAAGCCACTTTAATTTTTTTTACGCGATATTGTCTCTTGTTTCTTCCTGCTTGCTGCATCATCGGATATGAATCTTTTTGAATCATTTGAAGTACTGGTTTTTTCTTTTATTGAATGCTTTCATTTACAGAAAAGGTTAAGTCGTGCTAATACACTATTTATTCGATGGAGTTATGGAGATCTGGTCGAAATCTACAAGCGGCATTATCTTTTAAAAGATACTGCTTTGGAAATTTTCCTGTCAGATGGTCAAACTTATCTGATTGTTTTCGAAGAACAAGCGGTCAGCATTCAGTTGTTATCAGTGGGATAAATTTAGCCCATTTGCCTAGTGGCTTTCATATCTTCTCACTGCTTTGAACCAATTTTGCTTTGTTAAGAAAAATAATATTTGTTTTTTCACAATCATTGTAATTTTCTTCCCCTTAATGATTCCCTCCGGTTAGCTTAATTCCTTTGATCAGAAGTAATTTCTTCGAAATGTTTTTTAAAGCATTTTATGAACTTCTTTCTTGGATAGTTCATTATCCAAAATAGTTGTGTTTCAGAAGCGCGATCAATTTGGTTTGCAAATACTGTCATCCGAATTATGTAAATTATCCAGTTTTTCGAACACATCTGTACAATCAATCGCACAGCTGTGGCGAGAAGGAACGATCACCAATTTTGAGTTAGTTTTCGTTGCAGAACTTAATCGTTTCTATATATTTCTCTACAAACTCATGTTGTTTAAATTGCAAGGCGAATTTTATTCAGAGTTATTAGAACTTAATTTGTAAAGATTTAATTTGACTTGTAATGGCTTCCTTTTACCACTTTTAAAAATAGTATTTTCTACTGACAGCATACCTTTTAAAATTCAAGATAAAATTTAATTAGTAAAGTAGTAAAGTTAACTCCTGTGTTTACTAAGTGACCAAGTAAGTTGTAGTAAATGAATTTTTGAAATCGTTCAATCTATCTTCGCTCTTGTTCGTTGCCTTATGGCGGCGTTTATTACAGATACTTGATGCAGCTAAACAAATTGGCTGGTCGTTCGTATAATGATCTCATGCAGTACCCAGTGTTTCCATTTGTTTTGTCGGATTATAAATCTGATGTATTGAATCTCAATAGTCCAATGTCATTTAGGTTCATTCAAATTTTCTTAATGAAATTATGATATTTTAAAGTTTTTTGTTTTGAAAAAGATGAATATAGGTAATGTTAGGGAAAGCTTGACACACTTGGCGTTACAGCTGTAACGAGTAGTAGACAACCTTCAATTAATAACTTCGAAATGATTAATTCATTTGATATTCGATTGACAGTTTGATAGACACTGTTTGCCACTATTTAATAGAGATTAGGTTGTAAGGCGAGGCGTTTTTAATATTCAACAAGCTTTGGTTACTTTCCTATGTTTTATTTATATATTTTTCTATTTATTTATTTGTAAACTTCGGAATTTTTATCCAGTAAGACACTGCAGAGTACAACCATGCAAGTCCGATAGTGTAATATCATATTTGCTTAATGAAATTTTGGAAAAATCAAAAGCAGATTCAAATTGCACTATTTGACAATATTATCATAAAGATTATCGAAATGAGCTGTATTGAAGTGCTTGTTTACTAAAATATTGCAAACTTAAGTATGATCTGTGAGCCATTTTTTTAATCACTTTTCTCATTTACTAAAGTATGGAGTCTACAGGAATTTAAGTCGGCCAATGGCAATTCAAGATAAACGGTTAGAGGAACACTATCTCCGAAAATACAGTTATCTGGCTCGCGAAGAAGTTCAAGCAGTGCCTGGTTGTGGTTCACCATTCATGCTTGGACCTTACCATTATGGAAGCCATTACTCGAATATCGGCATCGTTACACATTATCTTGTTAGATTACCACCATTTACTGACATTGCGCTTGAATATCAAGGTAAATTATTGCCCGCTTTGATTTTCTTTTTTAAATTTGTGATTTCTTGAGGAAACTTCCAAAATCAGCAAGCTTATGTTTTTGTTTTACATGTTTCACACTACCACTGAAAAATAATTTTCAACGAATGACTATGTTACTTCTTGTGATGGAGTATTCGATTAATAATAGTTTCCGAAAAATTAGCAAACCTTTGAAATGAAAGTTCATCAAAAAATGATTATCAAATGCTCCAAATTAATAGGAGAAGCTTATTACCATTGTTGTCACATTGCAGACAACAATTTCGACATTGCTGATCGTCTGTTCAATTCAATTGAAACCACATGGCGTTTGGCAAGCTTTGATTCGACCACTGATTTCAAAGAGCTAATCCCTGAATTTTTTTATTTACCCGATTTCTTGATGAATAAAGAAAAACTGAATTTGGGAGTACGCCAGAATGGCGATATTGTGGACGATGTTATTCTGCCGAATTGGTATCGAATTTGTTATAAATTTGTTAATTTTTGTATATCGACTGCGACTATTAGATTGCAAAAATTTATGAGATGTGGGAAGATTAAGGTGTTCCATACGGGTATTTGTAAGAGTGACAAGCGACTGGTAAGGTTGTCAAAATGAAAAGAATGATGCTAAGGTATTTTATGGGAAATCCTGAATTCCTAAAATATCTTTCTCATGTTACCTTTTCGTTCGTTGTATGGAATACTAGAATGTTATGTATATTTCGTTCATTTCTTGGTATTATTTTAGGTGCCAGGGTTCAGCACGTCTATTTGTACTCATTCATCGACAGGCACTTGAATCTTCGGTTGTTTCATCAGCACTGAATTACTGGATTGATCTCATTTTTGGATATAAGCAAACGGGAAAGGCTGCGATCGATGCAATCAATGTGTTTCATCCCGCGGTATTTTACTTAGTCTTGTAATTAATTCATTTTTTCTTCACTTGCTTTTTTTCATGCTATTAGCAAGGTGAATACTGGGGAAAGGAGGGGAAGGATGTTCTGAAGGAATGATTACTAACCATTTCTTTAGTTTTTTTTATGCATCAATTATGAGTTTTGGTTAAGCACTGCTAATGAGTTCATAAATGACTACTTTCGTGGTGATATTAACAGTATTTTTCCTAATGTCCCGTTTTGAAACTTTACACAATTATTCATTTATAAAATTTGGATCATAACTTAGACATTATAGACGTATAGAGTGAATACAATGAATGGTATGAACGTGGAATCCGACGAACTGTCGACCTCCGCTCTGCGAACAATGATACAAACTTACGGACAAATGCCATTGCAGCTTTTTCATTCACCTCATCTTCCGCCTTTGTGTGGGAAAGTACATCAAAGTGTTGCCAACACTTCATTGGTAAAGTTTTAAAATTTTCTTTTCGGAATGTCGGAAAATTTCTTGTCCTGCCCGAAAAACTCGAATAGTCGGGAATATTGATAAGAAAAAATGTTTTGTTAAGCAAAACTGTAAATTACCCAAAATTAAATATTCTATAACCTTATCAATAATATGCGATCGACGGGTGCCGATTTTCTATATCGTTGATATTGTTCAAACAAAAACTCGGATATGATTTTCAGAGCCCACTAAACACAGTCAAAGGAATACGATGGGGTGAATTTGTCGGGAGTCCGGGTAGCGAATTCGGAAAGTTAACGGTCGTTCTCAATCAAAAACTATTGTGTAATAATGATTGTGCTGGTCGCCTTGTTACATTCTCAGAAGGAGTTTGCTTTGCATTTCCTAGCAATACATGTTTTATTTATAAGGTTTGAAATAGTTTTTTTTTGTCCTTTTATTTGGAAAGTCTGAGAAATATATTAATTACAATCCAGTCTGCGAAAAGCATTTTTTTTTTTTTGTAAGAATCTTTCAGGTAGGCAATATTTGGTTAATTCGGAGTTAAGTCCTATTTTTATTCCAGAAACATACTGTGTTGAGTGGTAAAACAATTTTAGTAATGACTTGAGGCATAAATTAAGCTTCGGAGGAGAAGTATTGTTTTTATTTTTTTCTTCATATTTTACTAGTGTTTTTTCATTGGCTAAGAATATAAAAGATTGTCTTCCAGTACGGGGAAGGAGTTCGACCGCGAGACCTCTGTAGTTACGGATTAGTAACATGGCGGCACAACGATGGAATACTTCGATTGCGTCTTCACGAACCGAATTTATGGTGGGATTTGGCCAGTTACCATACCTATGATGTAGGTTGATTTTTTTGTCTTTATTACTCTGCCGTTTTTACCATATCTATTGATTTTTATATTTTATAGCTTGAAATTTTTGGAAAACATAGAAAAAGGAAGATATTTATTTCATTCTTTCGTAGGCTTGAATTTAACCTTTATGAAACTAATGTGATGGGTCTCGAGTTGAATGAAATAGTCATATTATTCTTTATTGCTCCATCTACTGAATAAGGAAAATCCATTGAAAATTTCAGTTCGTTTTCATGCTCTCACATTCTATACATTTTTTGCGATTATTTTAATTTATTAGTTTGTTTATTGTAGTTATGAATATTATTTTCTGTTTACCTTAATGTCAGTTAAAACTTAAGTAGAGTGCGCGTGGATCAATTTAATCTGTTTTTTTAAATATTATATTTAATTTTCAGGTGGTGGCAGTAGCATATTGTGTTTCATTTGATTTACTGTTTGTGGGACTTTCATGTGGTATTATACTTACTTATCGTATACTATTAAGCGAATTTGTAAGTTTATTAAATTATATAGTTTTATTTTTCCTTTTTTGCTCTATTTCAATTTCAGACTTGCAGAAGTAAATTAAATTAAACATATTCACAAACTGCTCATTTACAACTCTCGTATTGCAGGGTGTGAAAGATTTTGTACTTCTAAAAACGTTGTACGCTCATGATACTGCAGTACGTGCATTAGCAGTTTGTGGTGATTTTGCTGTTGCTGCTAGTGGTTGCGATATGGGTAAAATTTGCATATGGGATCTAAATCGTTTATCATATGTTCGAACTCTTGCTCCGGGTAACGGAAAAGAAGTGCAGTTCATTTGTATAAGTCGAACTAGTTGTGACGTGGCTATTGTGGCATATTCTGGTATAATTCCTTCGTTCGGATATTTGAAAATGGATTCACTTAATTGTTGTAACTCAAAATTTTAACTTTACGTTCCCAAAATGCTATTGGTTTTCATAACTGTTTAAGTAATTTGTTCTGTCTAATTGATAAATAGATTCTTAAAACATATATGTCACCAATTTTTTAATGTAAACACACCACTAACGGTTGGCCGTTCCACTGAAGAACTTCAATACACAAAAAGTATATATAAGAGTCAAATGATTTACTGGCTTTCTTTTTCCCTCCGTTTATATGTAATTGTTCAAAATTTCAGGTTACGGGAGCAATGTAACTTTGCAAACTATCAACGGGTTAGAAATCGGTAGTATCGATACAGATATCGTTGTTACTGCAATTACTATGACATCACTTTCAGAAGGAACTGCCGTAAATTGTATTTTTCTGGGGATGCAAAACGGAGTAATTAGGTATGAAATTGTTGATTTCCTGTTTTAGCGTATCTCTAGGAGTGAATAACTGCTGAAATACCATTTTTGCCAGGATATAACTGATTTACTTCGTTAATTTTCCGTGAATTACTGCATCATTCATTTTGAATTTGGGGTAAATTTATGCTTTCGCAAAGATTGGGAACTTAAGCCCTCTAAAAATTTTATTATTAATTAGTTTTTTCTAATCAGACTCATCATCACATTTTGAGGTTGACGTGAATTGATTCGCTAAAAGATTGCATTTCACCAAAAAATTTTAGAATATTTGATATGTGGACGATGAGATTTGTGCGTGATATTGTCGACTATCGATTTCTTGAGCCTATCGTCAGGTTTGCTAAAGCAATTCTTTGTGAAAAGTTGGTCTCTGTACACAGCTAATTTCTTTTTAAAAATTGATAATTACGCGGATAACTTTTGAAGTTTCCATCTTCTCCCGTAATGGTTGTTATTTGTGTTTAAAGTTAGTTTACTAGCACTGATTGATACAACGATACAAACGTTCTAGCTGATACTATTATCACTGTCGTTTCTTTTTTCCAGCATTACTTTTTCAAATCGATGTACGAGGTTGTTCGTTAATTTCGTATCTGGTCGAGTGTTGTGCTGGCAAGGAGAAAATCTGCAGGTAAAACGACCACCATCACTGAGGATCATTAGCGATATATAATTTTTGGTGTGCCTACACATTGATTTTTTCGTTTATACCAGTTCTTATTATTTCATGAATTGTCTGTTCACTGTAAGTTAGTTTTTGTTTATAATTTTGTTTCATTCCATTGTGAACTTTAGTTGCTGTTAGTTTTGGCGGCAATTATTCAAATTGCCTTTTCTGGCCTAGTAATGTTTAGATGTTTAAGATTGATTGTTTTTGTCTCCGCAACTTTCATCATCTTTATTGTTACACCAAATAACGTTCTGCGTTCTAGTTAAGCACATCAAGTTAGTTTCAAGTTGATTTTGTTTGTCTTCAAATTATTACAGATTTACAGTACTTTAAAATAGTTTTCTGGCATTTCTATTAATTGCTTTGCCATCCTAACAATGTTATACTACAGTGGCGGAGAAGTTAGTTGTTAGAAACTTATTGATTTTTGATTTCTTTCATTTTACGAATACGAGAAATATTAGTCTGGCTAATTTTTTTTCCATAGTTAAATGAAAGACAAGAAGAGGAACAGGTGTTAAATAGTCACAAATCAATATCTTTTAGGTCCAAAGTCAATTTTTGGAGTTCATAAACAATTTATCTGGTGTCTACTTTTCTTTTTTAGTGACTTGTAAAATGGTGTTTTATACTTTTGTTTTAGAGTATCTTATATGCTGTTAATTACATTCCTTCTATGGGGTTTAGCTTGGAGCTTGCTCAACTTATGATATATTTGTTCATGTTCGTCCTTTAATTCTTTCACTTTTGCCTTTCTTTTGACTAATTGTTTCTTTGTTAGTGTTGCTAATATGTAATTTCTGGATTGTTTATTTATTTGTTTGTTTTTATTGTTCGGTTAACGATAGTTCTTTGGATTTTCACTAAAACTCAACTGAAAAATTCTTTGCTTCGTTTCATATCATTCAATTACCAAACCTTTTCAGAAATAATTTTGAATGCCACGATGGAGTACATCTTGTTTCGAAATTTGTCTTTAGCATTTCGCTAAATTATATAAGGCTGTCAAATTTCCATGGGCTTTGCTCATTGCAGTCAGTTGGTATTTCCGAATAACAAAAAGTGGATTTTATTATTTTTAATAGTTTTTGGTTGTTTGATCTTCATTCCATTCAGTAGTGTTAAAATTTTTAAATGTTAAAGGAATTTCCAAGATAACCGATTAAAGAAATTGGTAATATTTGACACTATGTGAGCAAATCAAAACCAAGATTAATTCTTGCAAGATTCTGGAATGAAGCTTGAATACTCAAATTCAGATAGCAAATGCTTCAACAGCACTTTGAAACCAAATATGCAGACATTTTTAAAATACAGTCAATGACAATTACACTTTCCCACGATTCTATTGTCCAGTGATCATTTAAGGTGGCAAGAAGAATGCTTTTCAATGACTTAGTAATTAATGAAATAGATTTGTTAGGGATGAAAGACGAATCTTTTTCCATTAAATGTTATGGCTTTTACTCCTATTATGATGACTAGGAACAGCATCATCATGCAATAAGCTTACACTTCTCAATTAATTTCCACAATTGCGTGATACATTCCCGAAGCAGGAATTGAGCATGATTGAATTAGTGGATACATGAAATATACAACATGTCATTTCATTTCTATTTGCTGCAGTTTTTTTTTTTTTTTTTTTTTCAAATGGAACAAATAAAAAATTGTCTGGTTTCAAGTTTCACATTCATCACTGATTGAGTTTCAATTCATGTTATTCAACATCGTTTTAAAAATATTCCATTGAGTGATTCTTCTCTGTTATATTGACGATATGCTTGAATGATAATTCAATTTAACATAAAATTTTGGTTTTAAACTAATCATCCTATCAAAAATAGAACTGGTCAATCGTGGAAAATTCAGTTTTCTAAGATTGATCTCTTCGTTAGTTTCCAATCCAGAATATTCACATCAATTCTAACATTTGCTGATTTGGCTAGTAAATATTTTATAGTTAATTATTTCAATTACTGATCCTTATAGGTTAAATTTGTCGTAAAAGTACTATTATCACCATTTTTAATTTAAAAAAAAAAAAAAAAAAATGAAAACTTTTAGTAGGCTAAAATAGTCTAAAAGAAATAGACACACACACACACACACACACTGAAAAACACTTTCAATCATCCGTTATACATTTTACAAATGATTTTGTCAATCGATGTATTTCCAAATGTTGTCATAAAAAACATTCGTTCAATTTTTTCCGCGCTTATTGTTCGTAAGAGTGGTAACAGAAGAAGTAATCGACCAAATCTGCAATGACAATTTTTAGACGACATTTTTGAGGTATTTATCATTTTGTAATATTATTTGTTATTGCAATTACTATGTATAAAATTATTTTATAAACACATAATTTTGTTAATTCGCCTAAAATATATGAATGAATATATTTGTTAAAAAACAAAAAAAAAAAAAAAAAAAAAAGAATTCAATTTCAAATGAAAGATTTTGTATGTAAAGTTTGGGAATTAATTGCTGGTAAATTGTCAAGAATGTATGAAAGGAAAACCTTGCAGGTGATGAATTCATTGTATGCCTGGCCAATGTTTGTTGTGCCTGATCTTGTAGATCTTCAACTTGAGTTAAATTCTTCAGTCCTCTTGTTTCTGAAACATTTGTAGAATAATAAAATAACTTATGGGACGAAAAAAAAAAAAAAATTCAATTGAATATAAAAATTTAGCAATTAAAAATTTGAATTTTCATTCAATACAAAAGTCAATTTCATAAAATGAACTTTCGAGATTATTAATTTATAAATTTAATTGAAAACGATAACATTAAAGATTGTTTTATTTCCATTTATTACATTTTGTCTCTGCTTCTAAATTAGTGTAACTTCAACAAAATCTTTCATAAAATAAAAATTGATGAACTTTTAAAATAAACAGCATGTTAACGAATTTATTGGAAAAGAAAAGAATTTTTTAACAAATAAATTGATTAATTATAGTATCAATCAAAAATCAGAAAATAGATATTAATTAAAATTATTCTTGGAAATAGTAAAAGGAAAAAATACTTTCAATCCAAAAAAACGATTGAATGAACGAACACACTGGTAACTTTAATCAAATCTTCTAGCAAAAGAGGGAGGAGGATAGAGAAAATGGAATGTATTTAATTAGCTTTTTATTTCATCCTTTCTTTTACTGTAGCCTAGGCCGCCATCTCTGTCACCATTGCCGCTTCAATTAACCGGCCACTTACAATGACTACTCCCCTTCTGTTTCTTGTCCATCTCTCTCTCTCTCTCTCTCTCTCTAAATCCTCCCTCTTTTATCTATCCAGTGCTTAAATTAGATATTGAATCGCTTGATGAAATTGACATCATTTCCATCTTATAGTCAAATCAATCCAAAATCAAATTTCGTTCACTAAATTAATTACATTTTAATTTGTTGTTTACTTCTGGTTATTTATTTGTATTTGTGGAATAAATACAGTAGATGAATGAGGACCACATTTATTGTTATTAGATATATGAATGCAAAGAATCTACGTTGTTAAGCAATGAAATTGAAATATTTCTATGGAAGTTTAAAATAAAAATCGTTCAGAAATGACTGGCGAAATTTTTGAATTTGCAAAATAACCAAAATAAAAGGACGAATTCGGAGCTATTTAAAAGATATTATAAAAACATTTTAAGCATTGAATTTCAAAAGAAAACGTAAGTGTTTTTTTTTTAGGTTTGTATTGAAATTAATAAATCAAAAGTGAACAATGTTGGCTTAGATAAAAGCAAAGATAATAAAGACAACAAGAAACGAATATTCTTATTTGTCGTATCGGATATATTCTCAAAAATAGCAGATGATAAGATAAGAAACTAAAATATATGTCATTTATACTTCATCTCTTAGATTTTCCAAAACAGAAGTAACTAACAGTTATTTTAAAAGTTCAACAATTTTTCGCCTAGAAATTTAAATAAAAATTCTTTTTTATTGTGATTTAACAAATCCAAAAAATAGTTTTTATTACAAGGAATTTAAAATTAAAATTCATCGGAAAATTTGGAATATTTTTTCACTCGATTTATTTTTAGTAATATTAAAAAGTTGATTTTTTTAAAGATTTCCAATTTTTTTGTCTTCTCTTTCTTAACATTTTAAAATCTGCTGCATAATTTAATGAAAATTTAACTTTGTGTTAGTAAAAATGGTTTTAAAAAAGTAAATCAGTTTAAAATTTTTTAATAATTACTGGAATTTGGACTTTATTTAAACCTTTTTAGAATGCTATTTCGTTTTTGATTGTCCATTAAGTAAATTTGAATGACAGTAAGTCTATTAACACAACAAATTTAAAAGGGATTTACCTGGCCTAAACAACACCAACGCTTTTAAGCAAGCAAATTCACCGTGATCGATGCCATAAGTACGAATTCGAAAGAATAAATCGTTTAAGTAACGAAAACTGGACAGATCTGTCTGCGAAGCATTTAACAGAGGACATTTTTCCATTGGAAGTGACCATTGGAATACACTGAGAAGGAAAAGATCGCACCAATTTTCTTCCAGCAATTTTAACTATAGCAGACAAAGATTTATCATATATTTTTCAAGCAGAAAGCAATTTATTTGATGAACTTTTCAAAAAATTATTAAACTATTAAAATTATCAGATAATTTAATCCTAACGTACCTGATCACGCAATGATAATGACGCAAATGATGGAAGATTTTTGGCCCATTTAATTGCCAAATACAAAAGTCTTGTTGAAGCCTCTTGAACATTTTCATTTTCAACACCACGTCTGATTTCTTCGATTTTTTCGCTACCAAATATCTGAATAATTTAGAAGCAATATTTGAGATGGCGATCATTGAATTTATCAGCAATATTTAGCTTGAAAAAAAAAGGAAAAAAAAAAAGCTTCTCGAGTTGCACGAATAAACTTAAAAAACTAACCTCCGCAGAATCCTGTTTACCGGAATCACTAATCGGAGAAGAACCTTTTGTTACCAATGCACCGGAAGTGGAATCTGGTATTTCGCCATTCATACAAAGTGCCGTGGTCACCGTACTATCATACTTACTAATTAAGCGAATACATTGTATTAAAAAAGCCAGGTTGAGTTAAACACTGCAAGTTTAGCTGTACTAAGTCAGTAAGTTAAAAGTAAGTACAGCAAATTTTTCCAATCCTTGAAATTTCGGTAATTTTGACTAACATTTTTAACAGTTTTATAATAAACGCTCAAATATCTGTATTTGTGATTTCACAAAAAGTAAATAATTAGTAAAGTTTAATTAGGAAGGTCACAAGAAAAAATCTATTGGGAAAAATAAGAGGGTTTCGTATTAACAAATGTATTGTTTGATATAATGGATACGAAATTACTTACTTGTAAAAACCTGAAGATGTCGAAAATTCCGATTCATTCTGTAAACGAACTGTAGCTGTATTGCGCGGTTGTCGCTCATTCTGTACAGCTGAAAATTTTATCAATTTTTTGCAAAACAATTTTTTTACAATACAAATGTTATTATATGCTAATTTGGAAGAAAACAATACCATCTTTATTCATTCCTTTACTGAGACATTTTTTAAGCCTACAAGCTTGACATTGATTACGATGTGCTTTATCAACGACGCAGGAACCGGTACCAGCCTGACAACGATAAATTAACCGACGTCGTACACTTCGCTTGAAGAAACCACTGCAACCGTTACATGCTAGAATCCCTGCAAATACATTTTACACAGCATTCAAAATCTAATTAATTCATTTTCATATGGACATTTATGAAGGAATTAAAAAATATTGAATACTACCATTTTATCACTTCAAAACTTCTTACCATAGTTTAAACATCCAAAAAAAAAAACTCTTAAATTGAATTGCATTAAAAAATCAGAAAAACGAAGACATAAATGAGATACCGTAATGCTTTCCACTGGATACATCACCACAAACGGCACACGAAAGTGCCGGCGATGTTGGTGCCGGACTCTGTGTTGTATTCATCGAACAGAACGAATTTACTGAAATCGTTGCTGGATCCGACTCCACTGCACTGTTCATTGGTGATCTTCAAGGAAAAATTTCATATGAAATCAAATTTCGAAAAGAAATCACAATTTGAAGGAAATTTCTGGGGAAATTTTAGAAAAATTATTCAGGTTTTGTTAATTTTGTTCTAAGTTTTTGGAAAGAAAGAATCTCCACAAAACGTGCACTGTTTGAAATTTTCAAACCAATTCGATCAAATCTATTGAACGAAATTTGGAGAAACGTTGAGATCATTAGAAATGGGTGAAATTTTACAAACGCTGACTAGAGTTTCTTTAAAAGTTGAAAACCTTTAAGTGTCAAATTTCTGATGCTTTACTTACAACTGTTGTGGAAGGCGATGTACCGCGGCGTTCATCGCAGCTGACATCGCAGCCGCTGCAGCAAATGATGACATATAGGATGGTGGCAGGAATCCTGGTGTCATGAATATTGGAGGCTGATAGGTGAACAGGGGTCTTGGGGTTGGAACCGGAACTGAAGTTGTGCTTATGCCGGAAGTTGTAGTGTTACATTGACCATCAAAATTATGTTTCTCAGCTTGACCGGAATCTGAAATTTTAAATTTCGCCAAAAATTAGTTCCCATAATGAAAGAAGAAACTGATAAATCATAACTTTTTTCCTAAATATAGTCTTACACATCCGAATAATTAACTACTAAAGGCTTGGTCAGAAATGATCTTAATTGAATTTAATTACTTGGATATATTTTTACTAAAGAAAGCAAAAAAGCATATCTCCATCGTATTTATACCTTTCCAAAGCGTTGTTGCTGCTGACATTGTAATATCATTAGTGGAATTAGTTGAAAAATTAAGTGGTTGTTCTTGAAGCTGTTCATCAGAACTTTGTCGTGTTGGAGATTTATATGAATTCATAATTAACTATTTTGCAAAAGCTTTAGATATCAAACTTCGCAAAATAAACTTTGGAAAAGATTGCAATTGCGAGTAAGTAGAAGTTCAATGGGGAAGCTCACGAGATTCAGGCAAATTGGATCGGATATAGATAGGAAATGTAAATTTTAAGGTTGAATTTTAAGGTTAAGCCACAAAAAGTTGAAGATCGTCGTATTAGCCAATCTATTAAGATGAATGATATGTAAAAGAATTCCAGCACCGAACCGATAGAGATGAATCCTTGGCGATGAACGACGATGCTACAGTATGGTAGAAGATTGGATAGCCTAGCTCAGGAGCAACAAGCAGGAAGTAAGGAGCCACAGAGCAGAAGCAGAGAGCAGGCGGTATTGCTCGAGAGGAAGGTAGGTGGCAACATCGACATAGCAGAAATGAAAGCATGCTGCTTATATGCACTGCACGGCATCTGGCCGCTGCTATGTTATTGGCTGTCATAAGGCATAGAGGTCACTGATGAATGACCACTCCTTGCATTTGACCAAGTTCTTGCAATAAATTACTGCAGAACAAGAAAAAAAACTAGCAAAGAAAAAAACAGCTCTTTCCATTGGTATCAAAACTTTCTCTAATTTGACCCTAAACAAATAGCTATAACTGATGGTTTGTTTTCTTAGCAAGCAAAATCCAACATTATCAGATTAACTCTCCCCCACAACAAAATATTATTTTTTCTCTTTCTACCGTAATGCTACTGCATCACTTTATAATTGAAAGTTGTACTTATCCGCCTTTAGCTTTCTTAATGTATAGGTTATGATAAATCCTTCGAGAATTGCTATACAGTTGCTGTTTAGATATTAATGGCTGAGCTCTTACAACTTGGCCTATTTCACTTTTGTCTGGAAAAAACTCTTTGAGTAGAAGATTTGGGAAGTATTGAAATGCAATCCCTAATGTACGATTGAATAGATCAACGCTTATTGCTCATAGCCAATATCACTTCATCAATTCGTATAATGCATTTTAAGGCACTGGACCTAATTTCCAATTTCACTAGGCATGTCCCAACGCACAAAATATTTCTTCTCTTTATCTAAAAACAGCAGATAGGACTTTAATTTAAAGAATTACAAATTTAAATCATTTTGCTATTAAATATGGAATTTGTCGAAGTTATATCATCGCTAAAATTAATCTTCTGTTAAAATAATTATATGTATTTTACTTATACCAACACTTACCAATACATATAATGCTATAAAATTAATTTTGATAACATTCGTCAGAAAAAAACATCGTTGTTAAATAGTTTTAAATCATTTTTTTATATTTTTTCTGGTTTTCTACAACTGTTATAAAGCATAATATATTATAGATTCATTCAGAAAGCATTCATGCAAGAAAATTTTGCTGTAATTAAATAAGAAGTTCATTAAATTTCGGCAAATTCAACGGATAATAATTGTGGTAAAGCTATAATTTTTATGCCAAGCACTACACTTGCATTTGTAAGCAATCGGCAACAATAATGCGATGTCAAGTTGTCCATCCGGTAATTACATTATTTGAATGCTCGAAAGATAGATGGAGGAAATGAAATGATGCTTATTCGTCTTCAATTTATCCTTCCGTCCTTCCTATCAATCCTTCTGAGCTATCCCAATTTACAAGCGATCATCAAAGAATAAGTTTATACACAAGTTGCTAGAGATGGAGATGAAACTTTTTGATGATTTTTTTTTTTTTAAAAAAAAAACCCCTCTAAAATTTCTTGTAATTTTCTTGTTAAAAACTCAAATCATATTGAGGAGTTATTATCAGCATATACTGTTTTCATTATCAATAGTCCTTTTTTGATGCAAATCCTTCAGTAATGTGACAAAACAAAAAATTTTGTAGTAGTAATAATTTCATTTTAACATTAAACTTCCTGCAATCTTATCATTCCTATCATATCATCATTTAGTATCATTATCACATTTTGTAATAAAATCATAATTACTGCGATATGCAAATTTGTAATCATCCTTTTCATTACTTATGTTTATACAAACGATTCATTTAACTCATTGTAATTACGATAATAGCTATTTATTATTGTAAATAATACTCACTGGAAAAAATGTGTCATTATTTATTATCAAATTTACATTATTATTACAATTATTATTAATGATATCCAATATGATCATCATCAAAGTGATCATCATCTGTGTCATTTGGGCAATTTCGATGACATTAGCAAAGATAGACGACGGACAGAAAGGGCGCGCAAATCGCATTAGTATTTTATTGCTTTTGCAGTGTCGATAATCGAAAAAGCACATATGCATTACATAAGTGTATATATATGTTTTTTTCTCATTTATATTTTATTTTATATTATATACATATATAGATGGATATATTATATAACAGCCTAAATCAGATGAGCCTAGGCTATTGGATAAATGGAAAAGATGCTTTTTGCTATATTCTTTCCACTCAGCAGTCATTCATTCAATCATTCACTTTCTCCCTCCTTCAAAATCCATTATCCCAAAGAAAGCTATTGGAAAATATCATGGCGATCGTAACCAACATCAACCATTGGCATTTACCATTATCCCATCATCAAAATCCTCTTTTTCTTTACAGTAGGAAAAAGAAAAAAAAAAATGAGTTTTTTTTTTTTTTCTCTCATCAAAATAATCAACAAAAACGCAATAAATGCATTATAAGTATATATGAAATGGTTGTGTTGGTTTTATTGAAATTGGATTTTGTTGAAAAAGAATGAGATAATGATCAATTAAATAATTGTGTTTGATAACAGAAAGTAACTTTTTGATGGTAATGTAAAATTGGTTGAACAAAAAAGGTAAATAATCGATTTGAGGAAATGTGAAGGAGTGGTAAGAATAAATTTTAAACTTCATCTATTTCAATAACTCAAACTGACTGCTTAGTCTCTAAAAGCAGATATTGCGTGTCACAAAAAGGTTTGAAGGATTAGCAGCATTTATCAACATGCTGGATGAAATTCAGCATTAAGATATCAAAATTTTAACTTTCAATGACCTTTTGTATATTAAATAGCTTGGCTTTACCAAACAATTAAGAAAAGGTAATATTTCTGGATATTTGGAATGAAAATTTGTAATTTTAATGAAGCGTGAATGACCTTGGTTAACCCTTTGAATAATCTCTCTCAAAAACACCTGAAAAAGTTCTTTTCTGTTACTACAATCAATTTATAATGCCATGCCGACTAGAGGACATTAATATTGGACCATTAGGCCACAGATGGGTTCTGCAACGATGAATAACATAAGATATATTATTTTCGATACTAATGAAATGTCGATAGCTCGATAGCCACTTGAAGGTTCATCAATGCAGAAGAAAGCATTAAGATGAACCAATTGTCGAAAATGCAACTCATCAAACATGGAACCGACAGTGATTTAGCATTAGCTAGTAAGTTAATATCGTAATCGTATCATATCATTATCATCATCACCTTTTTCATTACCATCTTTTTTGAACGTATCGTTTGTAGTGTTTATGATGGTTGTTAGAGAAAAAGTTTGGAATCTTGCTACTTAAGAGTCCTTAAATCCAAATTCAGGAAAAGTAAAATACTACAATTTCCTTTATTCTTCCCATGTATCTGTTATCATTATAATTATTGTTATCGTTGTTGTCAACGCTGTTTATCATTATTGTTGTTTTAATGTAATTACAGCAATCATTCACATTGCTGACAACAGATTGTTTTGAAATGTTTTAGGGATGTTTAATTATTCGATCCCTGCTTGTATTTTACATTTTACCAATATACTGAATATAAATACTAAACCACTGGAATTAAATACTATATGATTATTATCAGATTTTCTGTCACTACTGTATCAAGTATTATCACTACATATCATGATCGCAATCATTTTGTTAAATCGTTGCCTCAAGTAGAATTAATATCATCATCATTAATGGTGGAATCTATTAAAATTATTATTTGAAAAGAAAGGAGAAATGTTAGCAAAGTGGCTCAATCAACAAGCTTGAACATGCGATACGTTAAGCCTTCCCATGAGATTGCTCTTTTGTGTATTTCAATTAACTTCTCTCTTGATTAATTATCGGAATTCTCGATGAATTGCTGCGATTGACAAGAGAACGAGACATACACTTACATATGTTATAATATAATTGTAAGCATCAAACATATCACGGTTTAAGGACAGGAATTGAACATATATTATTGATAGCAATTATTATAATGATTAAATAGTGATAGTGATTAAGAGGCGCAACATATCGCAAAAATAATATTTGCCAGTACTTTGCTTCATTTCTATCATTTCAAATTACTTTAGTCTCTTTTTTTGAACATCAATCATTATATGTTACATAAAAAATTAGCAGAGAAAAAAAAGCTGTGTTTAATTCCCAAAAATTACTAACGTCACTGCGATAACATTCACATAAAGAGTTATATTAATAGCGTAAATAATTTAAAAAATAATCAATTTATGAGGGATCTTAAATTTGGTACATTTACCTTCCGAATCATCCGAGAAATAACATTCAACAGAACTTCAATTTGTTGCAATGAAAATTTCACCAATACAGAAATTTGAATTATTTTGTCTTGCAACTTCTGACTAGAATTGTAGAAATTTTAAATTCATTTCAAGCCAAACATCAATGGTGTCAAAATTCAAATGTTAATCCAAAAGAATTCTTGTTCATCTAACAATAAAACAAAGAAACAGAAAAGTGCACTAAGAAACCTCTGCAATTACAATTTTTCAAATTTTTATTGCATTTTTTTTTTTTCAAAAACTCGAAAATTTTTAGTTATTCAAAGTGAGCTATACATGCATAGATCCCTTGATGACTTAATCTGTAAAGAAAAATCTGAAATTTTGACAAAATTATAAAAATCTTTTAACATTTAGAAAAGGGTTTACTTAACATTCAGCAGCTTAACGATACGGAATTTTCCGATCAGATTTAAATATTATTATAAAAGTCTATCCTTTTGCAGCAATTTTCAAATTCAAACTCATCTAAGAATGATTACATTCCATCAAGAAATTTTACATTTATCAGAAATATCTTTTCCAAAAGACTGTTTAAAAGTAGCTGAGAAAAAAGCCAAAAAAAAAATTATTTTGATGTAGTAAAAATTTGGCCTTAAAATCAAACTTATATCATCAATTATTTTATTAATCTAAAAAATTCATTATTCATCGTTCGACAAATGATAGCTTAATCGCTTTTATGTTCATGTAAATTAATTATTCGCGAGAAGCTACTTTAATTTAACCTGAACAAGCTTTCCGGAAAGCAATAAAAGTCTGCCATTTCCGGTAGAATAATATAAAAAAGATAACTTCATTTCAGTTTCTAATTTTTTTTAGAAATAAAAATTTTTTATTACTCAAATAAAAATGAAAATTACCTGAAACAGTTGCAAAAAGAATAACTCAAGGTAAATTTAAAAGAGAAGTACGAAGAGCTCAAAAATTTGTTTAAATTTCTTCTGGAAGTTATTATTTTTTCTGGTGCCCTTATAGTCTAAATCAATTAATGACAAATTTTAAATTTCTAACTTTTTAGTGTAAAGCAGCAAACTTTTGGTAAATAATTGATACATTTTGAAAAAGTTCATTAACTTTGTTAAAATGCTAAAAGATGAGAGAGGTTGAAATAAAAATGATAAAATTAATAAAAACTACATGGCTTACAAAAATTGAATTTACAGAATTTAGTGAAAAATTCACATTTTCAAACATTTATGATAAATTCTTTTATCGTTGAAATGAAAATTATTTTGAAAATTTGAATAGTATCTGTTTTAGATCTATGTATAATATCTTTAAAATATTAACAATTCAAACCATTTTTATTATTCAATCCATTCAATCCTGGAAAATTGAGCATTTGAATTTTTGATTCATTAATCATTCTAACCCTTTTTTTTTTTCCATCAACAATGTCAAGGACATTAAACCACACTAAATGAAAAGAATGAATTCCGAAGAAAGAAAGAAATAGGAAATTGCTTGACAAAGACTGACCCAATTAATGAAAGATGAGTATTTCGGTCAATTGAAAATGAATTAAGCCTACTTCTTGCTTAACACCGCCCAATGATGAAAATCTTCACTTCATTTCACATGAAAATTCATTATGCGAATTACTCCTTCCATCTTATCCACACTTCATTTTTCCGTTAGAAGCAACAGAAGAGGAATGCAAAGATATAGTTTGGTTAGGTGTGAGACAAAAATCTTTTCAATTCTTTTCGAAATTCCAATTCACAAAAAGGAAAAAAAAGATCGATTTGGAATGATCCGAGCTATAGCACTAAAGAAAAAAATACAAAATTATTAAAATAGATCAAACAATTTCGATGAAACTCTTAAGCTTGAGAAATGTACTATTTTTAGTATCGTGTTAATTAATTACCTTCCTAACAATGTCAATTATCATATCATTAAATCAGTAACAGTATAACTCAAAATGCGCCAATCGTTACTACATTTTAATTCGGTCATGTTCAAGAAACTGTTTGATGCAACACCTAATAATGAATTTAAAAAAAGAAGCTAATTTCGTTTAAGTGAAACAAATTTCCTAATATGATCTCATCAATCCGTATTTCGTTTCAACAACGATTCAGTTTTGAATTCTGATGCTATACTTAACTTTGAAATCTTTCTTTTTTTTTTTGTTTTTTTGAAAGGTCACAATGTATAATGATGATTTATTTCGTTTCGTTGCAATCGGAAACATTGTGATAAGTACAGTAACAATTGTTTGTATCATTTTCTTTATTCCAATATTTACGGCTAAAATTGACAACGAAACAACGGAAACACAAATAATGGTCAAAAAATTCCAGGTTAATTTTTCTAGATTTCAGCAATAAACAGTTACAGTTGATAAAAAATGCCACAGTTTTGTTGGTTTCATTTAAATTTATCTCTCATCTAAATCGTAATTTATGGTAACTTACCGTTGAATTAATTATCATTAGTAACAATTAATTATTCGAAATTAGGAAAGAACGAATGAGATATGGATCAACCTGAGGAATATCGATGCATCGAGATTTCATAAGAAATTACCGCATCATCGAACCATGCGATCATTTTGGAATGATGGAACATGTCGAGGCAGGTTGTTTTAATTTTAAAACTATAATTTAAATAACTCCTGAATTGTTATTATAATACAGCAGAAATTATTTAGGATGCTATTCGTTAGCATGTCCGTATGGACCACCTGGACCACCAGGTCCTGCTGGATTGGATGGTTTTCCTGGTTATGCGGGAAATCAGGGGAAACCAGGCATAGACGGTTATGATATACAACTGGGACCGGAACCTGATCTTCCATGTGCTCTTTGTCCCACTGGACCACCGGGGCAACGGTAACTAAACTTTTTATATTCGTGAAAAATTTCCATGCACTTTTTATTTGACAATTAAAATAACTAATTTGACATTTTACTTCAGCGGTCCACAAGGTGAACGAGGACGGAGAGGTGAACCAGGACCGAAAGGTACAGTTGGAGAACACGGAAGGCCCGGAATGCAAGGTCATGTCGGTAAGATGGGAAATGAAGGGATACGTGGGAAGAAGGGAATACGAGGACCTCAAGGACCAGTAGGCGATTCAGTCATTGCAGGTTCAAGAATTTACTCACAGTACTGCATGTATCTATTACTTATTTTAATAATAATTGATCACTAATCAATTTACTCATGGAATATACACTTTAGGTATCGGAATTAAAGGTGCAAAAGGGCCAACAGGCCCGATGGGCCCTAAAGGTCCGATAGGTTTACCAGGAAAATCTTCAAAAATACCTGGTAAACCCGGCAATCCAGGTAGCCTTGGTCATATTGGTCCGTATGGTAATCCAGGACATAGAGGAGACGAAGGATCATGGGGACCACCTGGGGAACCAGGTAAATGAATCACCATTACACATTTGTAATTAATCTATTCTCTCATTTGCTAATGCTAATTTCAGGCATTCCTGCTGAGTATTGTCCTTCAGATTGCGGAATTTCCAAGATCTACAATTCTCAATTCGAACCCGAGCAAAATAAACAAGTATATATATCAGACATTTGGCCTGAAGCATGGATTTGAATTGTTGCAATTAGAATCAAAATTAGAAGGGAAGAAAAAAAGAAAAACTCATCCAGCAAAAATCTCTGTATAGTTTGCAATAATTCAAATATCCATGACACCATACATCCAACGAAAGTTGACCCGTTCTTGTATTCCTTAGATGTAATGATGACCTTAAATCGCTAACCACAAAAAACCTTTTCAATCTAATTTCATTTTGAGAATGGTTTTTTTAATACTTTATTTCATATTGCATAAGTGTAAACATTATTGTAATTTGATGTAAGAACCATTAAATGAGATGAATTATAAGTTGAACTTCTTGGAATTAATTCAAATTTTGTATTACTCTTTGGAAATTACTTTTCTTTCCCTTCTCTACAATCCGTGCCATATAAATTGGGTGAAACTTCTTTACTGTTAATTTTGATGTAATTTTGATAGAATAAATTTGAAGCATAAAGTCGACTTTCTACTGAAATTTTTGGATGCACCATTTCTAAAAATTGCAGGAAGAAAACGAAAAAACATAATAAATATTCTTTATTGAACAATCAAACAAACAAAGTCAAGCAAAAACATATCTTAAACCAGAAAAGGTTAAAAAATGTATGATTTGAAAAGTGTTTTTGAAGGAATTACTCAGGATTTATGTTATATATCGTTAACTGAAATATCCCTTTCTCTACACAGCAAGAAATAGCTTCAAGGTAGTCGTATATCAGATAGATCTAAAAGGCTTAAAACTAATCACATCCAGAATAAAAATCCACAACTTATAATTGTCATCTTTACAAAAATCCAGAAATTAACGCAATTCGAACTTTGACACATCGTAATGAAATTAATTAATGCAAAACTGTACTTTTTTCCCATGCATACCAATTATTTATTAATTTATTTCGACATGTTTAATTATCTCTTTCTAATTGTGTCCAAAGTAAATAGAAAAAATAAAAATTCAACAAATCGGAAAAAACTGTACAATTCATGTGAAAAAAGTAATCTACGACAGATAAGAAATAATGTGATCAAACAGATAAACAGAGACGGAAGACATATAGAATGAAAGATGTGAAATACAGAGAAAAGGACTAGACACAATATATTCATATATTACAATTAATTTAGGAAATGAAAGAAAATGAGCCTAAAATGCACTTAAAAAAATACTAATTGACAGTGAAAAAGAGACAAAATATATCCCATTTCTAATGGTACAAACATTCAGAAAATGAAATGATTTGGGGTATTTTATCGAAATTACTTTTTACAAAAGAAGCAAGCGAAGACAACATGTAATGTATGGAAGGTAATGAATCGTACAATTTTTTAAAAATAAAGCACTTTTACTAACATGTCGGGAAGAGTTTTTGACTTAAGCTTAATATAAAAATTACACTTTATAATTTTTTACACCTTTCTACATGACTCGTTGATGAAAACTTCCTACATTTAAAAGTCTGAATTTCAAAGCGTACTAAACACTTTCAATTTCTGTTTCAATATAAATTTGAAACGAAGATGAAACAATCAGAAACTGAAAACAACAATTTAGGATAAGGAAATTTACTATAGAGAAATCAGTTTTATATCTCAACTTATCTTCCCCTCTACCGGTTCCTCAGCGCAGAGAATACTAAAACATTCAAAGAGAAGAATTATCATAATAATCGTACAAAAGACAAAGTGACACTTTAATAACATACTTCATTTCAAAGCCTGATAGTTGAAAGAAAAAGACAAAAAAAAAAAAAAAAAAAAAAAAAGAAGATAAACCTAAAAGTTGAACCGACGTTCATTAAATCACAAATCTAAACTTAATTATTCTGAACTCACGTGGAAAGATACCAAATACTCCATCTTCATATCAGACCTCAACATCAACTAAGCAACTATACACTGGTATGTAAAAGTCATTGAATAAAAATCAATAGCAAGAAACTTTGAACTAATAATAAATAGAAAAATATGCCATTATATTACAATATTTTGAGGACAATGTATTAAACTATTGATAAGAACAAAATAAGGAACTACAGAAACAAATCTGGCACATTACGATAAAAGCAAAAAGCAAAATACTTATCACGAATAAAAGCCGCAACAACCAGTCTAGACTGCAAACAAAATATCTTATCAGTATTGAGTTACTTTAGCTTTTTTATTTTCGATCGCATCCAAAATTGGCTGTCTTTTGGTTTGATAGCGCGCTTGCAACTCGCGTAATTCCACATCCATATCAGCTTCTAGATTTGCTTTTCTTCGCATTAATTCTTCCAGTGGAAGTTCAGCTAACTAAAATCTTCTTATAAATAGTGAAACTTTTCAAACGAATATAAATAATGGAAAACAAAGTTTATTGTCTGCAGTAAATTAGTTGGGGCAATGAAAATGCAAAGATAATTTGCACATAACATATCTTCTAATGCTGCCACAGCAGCGAGTGGATTAAAAAATATTTCGACTGTCTTTAATCATTTGGACCTTAAGAATTTTTAGAGTATAATCGAATTCTCCATCGGTTTTCGAAAACTATAATTCAGGAATTTCCAAGATTTTTGATTTTTCTTCATCCATTATCAATGATTCTTAATACAACATTGAGCTTTTCCCGAAAATTAAAAATGGGCCATATCACGAAGTCTTCATGCCACATTTAAATCTACTCGATTTACTGTTTTTTTGTCTTTAAGATTTAAAAAACACTAACAAAACTATAGTCGCCATCCACATATGCTTTGTTAAAATGTTGATCAATATATGAAGTGTCATAAGATGAATGGGTGCTGAAGAATGTTTGCGGCATACCGATACCATTCATCATATTTGCATCACCATAATGGACACCACCATTCGCTGGAGTTATCTGATCCTGCTTTTGCTCTTCAATTTTCTGGTTTACATAGAGCATCTTATGACTGGGTAAGTCCAATGGCTTTCCTACAATAATATAAGGGTACTGAATATTGAACTTTGCTTATCTGCCAAACTAAAAATAAATTTAAAAAAAAGTCTGCACAACATTCCAAGACAATTCAGTAAGCTATATGGTACAGCGAACTGACGCCTAATTTAAGGAATATTTTTTTTTAGTGTAAAACGTACCTCCCTCAGCTATTGCATTTGCTTGTTGCAGGTTATGTACATAACCTGTATCACCCGGAGAACGAACTCCACTCAGCCTCATTGAATTTATCTGCTGCATAATTGTTTCTGAAGGCACCATTTTATAAGGATCTCCTGAAATTAGACTTTCTAGACATAAATCTAAATAAAACAGAAAACTTTGAGACTCTAATTTACTTACTTTTAATTTCAAAATTTTCTTCTTAGAACAGATAAAGTGATTAAGAAAGTGCATGAATCTAAATAGATGAGATCCGTATTAAGATGAGATCTGCGTAAATCAAACCACCTAAAATTTCTAGTTTTCAAAATGGTAAAAAAGTGACGCAATGTAATATACCATTGGTTGGTGTTGATGGAACATCATGACGTATAAGTGTCATATCTTCCATTTCAGTGGATTCATCACCATGTATTCTTTCATGTATCAGAGTAGAATCACTCGCGTCTTCGAGTGTACGTTCCTGAATTAACCAAAAGCTGGAAAATCCTGCTAAAAGAATAAAATTACAAGAAAATTTTGATAGTAAAAAAAACCTGGATTTCTTGAGCAGCAAAATCAGCAATGCTTCGAGCTTCATCAATCATGTTCAACAAAACGGTTGATGGTGATGCATTAACGACAAATGGATGCTTAAAAAAGCTTGAATATTCATAAGAGCTACAAAGAAAATCTTTTCGAATGCAATATACAGCAATTAAGTCAACTATGATTAAACATAAGAGATCCTATACTTCCAAGTTCTGGTCCCTTTTCAGGAATAACTAGAGAAAAATAGTACTCTATCAGATAAATTGGTGTAAAACAATAAGAGATATGCTTGAAATATAAATTTCTGAGTTTTTGCTCTCTTGCTCAGTTCTCCAACATTCACCAAAGGATTCATAAAATTAGCCTTTCTTAAACTGCTACCTCTAAAACATGACATATTTCCATACCTCTAACAGATCATGGGCAGATTTTCTCTCGTCAGGGTTTTTGATCAAACACTGACTAACGAAATTCACAAAATCTAATGACCAGTCAGCTTCACATTTCAGTGTTGGTGGTGGCTTTGTTGGAATCATAAAAATTGCCTGAAGGACGTTTATAAATACAAGGCAACATAATTTATCATGATTTTTTCTTGACTTTCAGACTGAAGTAACTTCCTTATTTCTAACCGGTGAAATCTTCAACGAATATAAAAGTAATTCATGGTGAAATTTACAGCTTCAAACATGGAATACAAACCCTCATTGGATGGATATCAGCATGCGGCGGACGACCTTCAGCCATTTCCATGGCAGTGATCCCGAGTGACCAAATGTCAGCTTTCGTATCATAACCAATTTCTTGAATCACTTCTGGTGCCATCCAAAACGGTGTTCCAATAACGGTGTTCCTTTTAGCCATAGTATCCTGCAAAGAAGCAATGCAAATTGACAATTCTTAATTTAGCATTTTAAAAAAGGACTTTTTCTAAACTTTATCTTACGGACTGATTACTGATATACCGTTAACTGGCCAGCGACACCAAAGTCTGCTAGTTTTCCATGACCTTCTGCGTTGAGTAATATGTTGCCAGCCTTGATATCTCGATGGATCTTCTTTAAATCATGTAAGTAACGTAAACCTTTCAGAACATCTCTGAAAATAAATAAGAACTTCACTGAAATTTTCACGAAAAATTTCTCTTTGACTGATTATAGAAAAGCTAATGCACAACTTACTTACCTAGTAACAGCACCAATTTCTGCTTCATTCAGTGTTTTTTTACGAATCCTCATAATATCAGAAACTGAACCAGCGCCACAATATTCCATAACAATCTTAAAAGTACGAAGTCTTGAAGGTTATAAAAGATTATTCGTGACTATTTCAAAAATTCTTCAGCAATAATTTAAAAACACACCCTGGAAAATATTATGCAATATTAATCTCACTTAGCGCTCACTTATACTAATTTCTTTGATGTTTCCTTCTAGAATGTTACCAGTAACCAAATATATAAACAAAACGAAAAGCACTACCCAAAGATCGGAGTTTTTGAAATATGAACCGTAGTATTTCACGACATATTTACTATCACATTGTTGCATTATGCTGATTTCTTTTATTATTTCTTGTAAATCTGTATCCACAGGTACTTTCTTAACTGCAAGCACATGTCCCGTTTCCTTATGAATTGCTTTGTGCACCGATCCATATGATCTGAAGAAATTCTGCAAAATCCGTGAAAACATCCAACAGTTTTAGCTGGTACTTCCTCCATATACGTATTTTGAACATATATTTAGAATTTTGAGTGACTATATCTTTTTGAAACAACCAAAAAACTAAACATGAGTTTATGCATTGGACAGCTGTTTTATCGATCATGAAGGATTCCCTCATGGCTTAGGCAATTCATGCTTCTCATGTAGATAATACTTTTGACTTATCAAAAGGTTTTGTAAATGTGTGAGAATTTCGTCTTTTTCAACTATAGCTACCAGTAATTCTTGAAGCATTTTCCTGCTAATCACTTTATTTAAAAAATTAAATCGGACATAAAAAATCATGATGGAAAACAAAAAAGATGATTACATGATACTAACCATATTCTCCAACAAGCAACTAAATGAGACCTAAAAAACGTCTACAAATATGAAGACAAACCCTTCGCCAAGTTTCCCTACAACGTCGAATACTTCTTCTGGTGGCTTATTCAACGATATCGCATCCAATTTGAACCGATCTCTAAAAAAACGATAAAATTAAGAGAAAATGAAGTTTAAACAGTAACATTCCAATAATCTCTAGAATTAATTGTGTTAAAACATCCACAGCAATTTTTCAAACTACATCTAAACTCGAACAATAAGAGATTTGATATTGGCAAAAAAGAAGACACAATTTTAGAAATCATTCATTAAATCCAAACCATACTTAATTCGATCTTTGAAAATTTGAACAAAAAAGTCAACTAAAGGTTAACTGAAAGGTTAATTGAAAGGCCAGTACCTGGATATTTCAGAATTGCAGTGATCTTCATCATACAGCGACATCACTCTCCTGCAATCTTCATCAATTTTCCAGGCAGTTGCCTGCTGAAAAGATTCATTTTCTGGATTATTGTAACAAATAAGGTTGGGTGTCAATACTACAGAGACGACTTCATCCTATGTGCAAAACACACACGGAGAATTTCATATAAATGATCTCTCGAAAACACCTAGGTCTTACACGTAAAGAAATAATATTTCATATGACAGATACGTAGTGGTACCAAGCTCTAAACGATGAAATTCCTATGTTATGTTATAATTTATTCGAAAAATTATACATAAAAAAATAATGAATAGGCAAGAAAACTTTTAATTGACAAACTACGTTAAACGGCAGAGAAAGAGTTATTTGGAAAGAACTGAAGGTCAGTGATCGAATGGTGCGGTATGAGGACAGAGATGATACTACATGTATCAGATTGTGTTGCACAGTACCATCAGGAATGTCAACAGGAATCTTTCTCTCTCAGACAGTACCTAAAAAGAAAGGAATATGAAAGAGCGCTGGGATGGATACATCATTGTTCTGTTATATCTCAATGCGAGATGAGAAAGTAAAGCAATGATTTATCATCAGTAGTAAACAATGTTCAAATTAAATCGTCTACTACCTACTCTTTATCCACGATATTTCTTCCTTTCTATCTTCCATCTATCAAATTTTCATTCTTTTTTTTTTCTTTTTGTTTTGACTGTTGTTTCGTCAAAACGAAAGCTGCAATCATTAGGTATTTCATAATAGTATAAAGCAACAGAGAAAAGACTGCTTTTTGAGTTAACTGTTCAAATAAAATGTTTGCCTAACACTTTAATACTTTAACAATCTATGATTCATGTCACTGGCGGTTAATAACAAAATTCGAAGTCAAAATTTTGTAAAAATCAAAAATTAATTAACTAAAGACTTCACCATAATAAAGAAGAACTTCAGAGAGGAAATTTTAGCTGTACAAATCGAATAACTTTATCCTTTTATATTACCTAATAGTCATCTAAAATATTGAAACTAGTGATTAACTGTTGAAAAGTATACAGACTTTACATTGAATAAACTACAAGAAAAGAGAAATCCTGCCGAAATTTACAAGTAGTTCGCATAAAATGACCTGAAATCAAATAATATTATAAACATTCTTATGGGATGCAATTTGTTTCATTGAGCTCATTGGCTGTCCTATACGGCCCCCAGAATTGAGGGGATAAGGCGGAGCGGGGTGGAGGAGGGGAGGGATGGTTTTCCGGTTCAGGGTGAGCTCATATTTTCCGGCATATTCAGCTATGCAGTATAATTGTTCTGGGATTTTGCTTCCTGTTACACTCTCCTTCATTTCAGTTTTTTTTGCTACTTATAAATTTTCATTAAAATGTCTTCTGATAGTAATAGGTCATTAATTTTAGTACCACTTTTCGTTGAAATCTTGGAGACGTTTAACATCAACCGTATACATATCCACGTAACTCACGCCCAGTCCGTTCATTTCCACAATTCAGATGTTCCTCCTCCAAAAGTTTAATTTTATTTTTCAGTGGAGGAGTGTACTGGAAAAGTAATGTTGGATCTTTAAGGTTGGAATACTTTCGGAATCCAGAAATAGTGGATGTAGATAGTGGAAATTTCAGATGAAAATGATTGGCCTCATAGGGTTGCACCTTCTAGGCCATTTAATACTGCCAAGGGGAAAAATTGGGGACGTCCTTAAGAAAGTTTGATGGATTTGCAAGTGCAAAAGTAGCTGAATAATGTCGAAGGTGTGAGCAAGAGTCGACTCTTCTTTCTTTCAAGGCGTCAATAAAGTAAAGATTGGAGGGGGTGCTTTAATTTTTTTGTAGATCAATTGGATTATTGTGCCTTGCAATTGTTATCATCCTCTAAAATCTCTTTAAAATCTCTGTGCGCGGATCAGTGTGTAATGTTTTCTCACTTATTTGCAACGTATTATTTTCGTTAATTTCCTTAAATTCTGTATGATATGATATTTCCGTATCTTCTCCATTCAGTCCACTAACTGTCGAGTGTATGCTGTGCTTGGCCACTCCCGAAAATATTTTCAACCAATAATTTGAAAAGAATTCGTAAATAAACGACTATTTTAGATTATAAATCTTGTTACGATAGTTCCAAGTGCGCCACACAGGTTGGGGGTTAGATTAATCGGAAGAGTCATTATTTTCTTATGTTATGTGTCAGTTTTCATTCTTATTGTCATGAAAAGTCTATAGAGAGGATTCAAACTAAACGATACTAATTTCGCCCTTGTTGTTGCAGTTTTATTCGCTTCTTTTAAATTTTCCTTTCAGAGAATTCCCTTTATATTAATAAGTAGGCCTTTGCATAAGGGCAGCTGAGATTACTCTTGAATGATGTGGCTTGTCTATCATTACATGTTGACGTTGCTGATGGTCTTTTTCAGACAGTTTTCATCTCATGCTTCCATTATAATAGATCAGAATCGCATTACATATACCGATTGTTATTTTGTATGTTACGTTTCACATTGCTTGTTGTTTTTTTGTTATGTAATCTTGTTTAATTCTTTTCCTCTTTGTTATTTCCTAGCAATAATTCCTAATTCATTTCTTACATATACAATTATTAGAATTTTTCAGTTCATAAATCAAAATTAATTGGGAGCTAGACGGAATTGAGATCATTAACTAAAATATATTAAACTTTTTTCACTGCGATTATAACAGTCGTTAGCGATTTCGATGATCGTTCAACTTAAATAATGGATTTATTTCATTTTTAGGAAATGTCATCGCCTCGTTTGCCATCAGACTGTACGATGCAGGGGCCATCATGGGATGAATTTGATCGTTCGGAAGAGCTGGATTATAACAGTGGCTCAGATCATGAAACTGATGAACAAGATTGTCATTCGAGGAACTTCGATCTTGTCGCGCCACCAGGTTAATCTTTGATACATTTTTAATAACTTTATCAATGGAACGTTTATTGAACTGCATCTCTGTTTGCTAATCATTTATTCACTGTTCAAAGCTGCTCAGCCTACTTGTTTAGGATTTTATGCAGCAACAAGACAAAATCAAGTAAATGTGGATGAAGTACGTCTTACTCAGAGTAGTAGTTCACTGTCATATCTCGATCAGTTACCAAACAGTGTGAGCGAACTTGGCACCACATCATCCTCCGACCAACAGCTATACGGTTCATATCTTTTTCTAGTTATTGAAGCCTTGAAATAGAAAATAACTTTACACCAAGTCATCTTAAAACTGGTCTGTTTAGGACCTTCTTTACCTCCCGGTCTTACGAATAGCAGTGAAGAAGACGATCCAGAAGATCCTGGTGATCCAGAAGACCCCGATGAAGGTGATTCTCAATCTGCAATGCCAAATATGTGCTCATTTCGTAAGTAAATCTAAAATGCAGCTAGTACACTGACGCATATTTTTGTTCATTGTTTGCCTTATTTTTATAAAATAGCAATTTTCAACGGCAAATTTCAGTTAGTAAAATATGTATTCTAAATTCTACGGGATTTTGTATACAAGTTTTGCAGTGCAATTTTCAATGTCGAGCAATATTCCATCTTCATCCACTCAATCTTCCTCTTTTGGTCTGACCGTGCCAAATTCATCAGAAATATTCGCACCTTCACTTCCCGAAGAAGAAACAAAGCGTTCACGAGGTAATTTCATTCTGTAGTGGAAATTAAATCTCGACTTTGAAAATACCACTTAACACATTTCAAGACAAATATTCTTATTTGTCTCCATCACTTTTCTTGATTAGTTCAACCCAAGTTTATTTCTGATTACTTTTACTTTTATTCATCTGACAAACAATTTGACATAATGATTTATCCAATAGTCTACCTACGTTTCATTTGACATTTAGTTTCTTTTTATAGAAAATTTTTTATTACCTCCTCCGGAACCTGGAGAAACTCATTCTTCAAGTGTAGACTACTCGTCGAAAAGAGTGATTGGTCCATCAATGCCAGATCTGCTACCAACAGTTGCCAATTTAGGGGTTTGTTTTTATTTTTGTTTTCCTGCTTTTGAAAACTTTTGGTTTTCTGAATATTTGCATAATGTTATTTTTTCATACACCGTATAATTGAAGTTTAACTTCAGAATGATGATGAAGAGGACAGCAGAGATGTTTACGGTCCAGCAGTACCTTACGATTTGCAAAATAAACCCTCTACATCCACTGGGAAAGACTTTGACGTTGAAGTACCCATTGATGATGAAACTTCCAGTCATGATAATGATGGTGACAACAGTGGCGTTTTCGGTTCGATTCTTTTTCTGAAAACTATTCTCATTTGTAGTCGGCGACTTTTAAATTTCGGGGACGGATTGCTTTTTAGATTTGGAAATCTGTTTTCTCAAATCTTCTAGTGCTGAACTAAAATGTCTTATGTTTTAGGTCCAGTTCCTCCTTGGGAACAAAAAGGAAATGCAGACGATGAATATGCAGAGAGATTAGTGCGTCTGGAGATGCTGCAAGCAAACAAAGTAATGAATTTTATTGGCTAGATACTAGAAATTGACTTACAGTTTTAACAATTTGACTTTTCGATCGAATCTGAGAAGTTATGTCTTCCAGAAGTCTGTGTGCAAACGACCAGAATGGATGACGCAACCACCGAAGTCTTTCGGTACTTACGGTTTGTCAGCCAAAGCATTTTCATTAAAGAAAGACTCGGCTGCAGCCGAAAAAGCAAGGCTTGAATGGACAGAAACTCCAGCAGAAAGGAAAAAACGATTGGTATCGATTGCTTCCATATAAAATTTCTAAAGATTTATATTTCACTGAGATTTATGAGTAGTTGTATATTAGTTGAGTTCACTGGTGTGACTATCGTCCTGTTTATTTGTTTCTCTTTATACGGCATACTATGTAGTGCTGCTTTGAAATTCTTATCAAATTATGGAAATTTTCTGGTTTTCCTTGTTTCCTTACATGCAGGTGAATAAGGATTTATCCTTTACCAAATGTAAATTTGAGTAACTAAGTGAGAAACTCATCTAAATTTTCTTTCATCTTGAAGGAGCGAAGTGATCCGTCTGGTGCTGGACCGAGTGGCCTATCTTTTGAAGCACAATGTAACAGGGATGCTGATGTTGTTCAAACTCAACATATGGAAACTTTGGAAGTATGTTTGTGATTTCTGATATCCACTCTCTTGTTTAGCTTGCTTTTCTAGATCCTTGCCGATGAATATTTTGATAAGGCGTCTTTTTCACTGTTTGAATTGTATAGCATTACGACTGCAGATGACTGTCGATTTCGCTGTCGATTCTCAATTAATTTTTTTTTTTTTGCAGAAAGATCGTGTAGAGTCATTGCTGGATGTTCACCAAAGAAAGCGAAAACATGAGACCGACGAAAATGTACGGTTTTTTTTAATGATTATAACAAATAGTATTTCAAATGACTTTTTATTGTATAATTTGCTGCGTTATTGTTTTGTTACTATTGAGTTCTCATTGAAGGACCATGTGATAAGGTAGCAATTTTTTCAACCCTTTAAATGTATTCGAGTCGGGAATATTCAAACGTGTTATTGTTCTAGGGAGCGATTGTAGCAGCACGGCGGCCATTTGACCGGAACAAAGATTTAGATGTGAGTTATTTTTAGAATTTTCCTTTTCTCTTTGCTCATTTATTTTTACTTCCGTTATAAAGTAGGCGCTTCAAATTTGTTTAGGAATGCAAAAAATCTAAACTGATTTCCAGAAGTAACAGTTATGTTGTTTTCAGAATCATACTTTTGGACGGGCAGGAAATTTGGGTGCAGATACAATCAAAGAACGTTGTGGGCAACTTAATTCCCGCTTTGCTTCATCTACATCACAGAAATTTCTTTAAGATGGATATAGTGACTGTTGTAGTCAGCGATATATGGTCCTTATGTTTTTAGGGAAAACGATAGTTTTGTGTCTTATGGTGAGGGTATGAACAGAATCTGCTGTTCACATTGGCATCTTTTGTGGTCTAATATTTCTTGATGTGAATACCTCATTATATAAAGATCAGTCTAACGTTGTTTATTTTTTTTAGAATTATGTATGTTTGCCTTTTGAAAGTGAACATTTATTGTTATACTTCAGTTTGAAGGAGCAAATGTTGCTTCTAGTTGAACTGATCAAACAAGCAATTTGAGCAAAAAAATCTGAAACTGTGATATCGCACTCATATATCAGAAAAAGAAAAATACTGCAGGTTATATGACACAGTTTACTGAAATATTCTTCAACATTTTCTGGACAATCGACTTGTGCAGGCTCTGCTTATGTAATGATAGCTGATGTATCGAGCGTTGTACCGTTCTATATATTTAGTATTGTGTGCCATGAAACGTACTTTACAGTGCAGCGGAATACAAAATGGTTGCATTACATCAGTATATAATCATCCATGGTAGTTCATGGAACTTTTCCAAGAAGACAAGGGTTTATGAGACATACTCGGTAATTGGTAATTTGCTTTCAGAAACATGCTGATGGAGCAATTCGAGTTTCACTATACGTATCATATATCGTGTACTGCATTAAGCTTTTCTTTTGTTATTTTTTATAATACTTATTGTTGAATATTTATCTTAATTACGAGCTCATATCATCTCATCATAGATCAGGGAGTGTAGCCTTTTCTTTCATAAAGAATACAGAACGGTAGTGCCTTATGTACAGTTGTTATACTAATCGGGAAGATAGATCATGTTTCATAAATATTGCTGGGCTCTATAAAAAGTATATCATTTAAATAAAGAAAAGTTTATTGCATTACAAAAAGCCATTTTCCATGTTCAAATATAATAATTGGTAAGAATAAATGACAGAATCACTGCTAATTTAATAGTGTTGAAAGAAAGTGGAAGAGAAAGATGATAATATAGTACATTAGACAAATAAGCAGATTCGTTATGTTCAGTTTTAATTTTTCCTTTGAGATTCTGATATTTTTTCTGATTGTAATGATTTACTTATTGGAAATAGACTTCGGCAAAATTACGATGATATTTCTGTTTTCAACACTTTACCAGATTGAAGCGAATGAAGTGGAAAATATTTTTGTGGTAACCATTGATCCGTTTTACTGATTTTTCCATTGAATCGTGACCCCTCAAAAGAAAAGCCTATCCCTTGCATGCTGGGATTCTGCTTATATTATATCAAAATATTCGAAAAATTGAATTTATTTAAATGTTTTTCGAAGAATCGGCACATTGCGAACATTATTGACACTCGTATCACCATTCCGTGGGCCTCCATCTTGTTTAATGGATACGGAACCATTATCCTGGAAGCCGCTATCTTGTCTGGATTCTGAGCGATATTCCTCACGTTCACGTCTTTCATGGGAATGAAATTCTTCTGAAATTTCAACAAATGTAACTAAAATTTATTATAGTTCGGGTTGCTCAACTAATTCAAGCTATTTTTTGAAAAAGTTTCGTAATGATTTTACTTAATCTTATCTTGTAAATTACAAAAATAACTTTGAGATTTCAAGGAAGTAAGCACTGCACTGTCGTCTACCATTCATTCTTCCTAATCCTATTTAAATTTAAATGCTCAAAATCAACCAATTCTTGCAAATAAGTTAGATTTCAAAATTCCAATTTGTATTAAAAAGTAGCAACCGGAAGCTTTTCTTTCACTAGCTCGCGAACTCATTCCGGTTTCAGTGATTGGAACGGTGTGTTCACGATAAGTACCGCTTGGTGAACCACCGGTAGTTGTTCGACTGTGCTGATAAGAATAGGAGCTATGTGAACGATGATTAGGTGTTGATTGTTGATGGACACGCGAACCATACGAACCTATAGGGGAAAAAAAAAAGATTGAAAAATTCCAATGACCTAAATTAAACCCTACTTGCTGGGTCTTTTTATCCTTTCCGAAGAAGGTCATCTAAAATTTAAAAAAACACAAATATATATCCTCTTTTTTTTCCTCCTTTTTCTTCTACCTCTACTGTTTCTCTTTTGTATGCATATTATAAAGAGAACAAATTGGTAACTGATATTTAAGGAAGTCTAAAAATTAACCAGAATCTTCATGACTTCGTGTAGCATCATTACGTTGCATGCGAACTTCACCATGTCGTGATGGTCCTTCTATTGGAATCATACGTTCACGTCCTTGAACTTGTGGTTGCTTCCTTGCTTCAACAAGTAGACGACCCTATAAAATTTGTATATTTAATTAATGAATTGATAAACTTGTCATTTTATTGATTAACAATGAAATTTAAAATTACTTTTTAAATTGAGCGTTGGCTATTTATTGTTTTTAAAATTAATTATTTGAAATATTTTCCATCATCACTTTTGTAGTAATAAATTTACCCAATTTTCAGAAATAACTTTCATTTCTCATTTTTCATAGTTTTCTTTTATTTTTGTATTAAAAATAAAATTATTGGAATAATATGTTTACTTTTCAATATAAATTGGCTGTCGTCGATAATGAGAAAATCAAGGAGGAAGTAATTAATATTGTAATCAAACAGTGAGTTAATCGATGATAAACAGATTGAGGGATTGATAATTTGGAACAATTTAGTCATCAAAACTAACTGTACTGTCAATAGTGCTTGAAATATCCATAGGATTTATATCCAACGGTAGCTGATACTTGCGCACGAAATACATCTTTGTGAAATTATCACGATCACGAACGTCTTCATGTCGACCTTCGATCAATAGCGTATCATCTATTGTTTTCACCTCAAATACGCACCATCATTCAGTTAATACTTTAGATTGTGAGGAACAAAATTATTTTAAGATTTTCGAACAGTTCTTCATCAAAGCTTAAATTTATCACCATTGAAGAATTTTGAAACATTGTGAAGCGTATGATGGAATAAGACAGCTCAAAAGACTTATTTTCCAAAAATAATTACAAACACTCCTAATTTTCGAAAAACTCAAATGAAACCAAGAAGCAGACCTGTATCTCCTCCGGTCGAAATTGATATGCGTCAATTTCTACAGCAAAACGTGATATATCATTAACGATATTCGTACGAATATCTATGCCTTCTTTGAAAATAGGTTCTGCCCAACGTGGATATAAATCACGCCAAAATGGATCGGAACGCCAATTACGATCCAAACGATCGAGACGTGACGAAAACTAAAAATTTCATGATGGAGGAAGTTTAAAGTTCAAAGCCCATCCAATTCTAAAAAAATAACTAAGGTCTATATTAATTCCTGTCATCTTATATTATCTATGATGAATTGTAAACATCGAATTTTGATGAAAATTGATGGATTTGAAGTGTTAGCTGCAACTCGTTCCGGATTTGATGATAAACTGGCATACGTTGAGAATTGAAGAGAAGCTTCAATTTATTTAAAAATAGTTGCAACTAATGAAACTATTGGTATTCAGTACGATACATCTGTATGTATATTTGTGATAAATTTAGTTTTATCCCTTCCCCTTCCATCCGAACTACTCTTGAATATTTCAGTTTGTTATTTTTTATGAAAATTAAACTACCAAATTAGTAAGCAAACAAAACGTTTAAACTAAAAGTGATAACATACCCTTGGCATTACAGCATCCATCCGAGGCCAATCAGATGGCCAATTCCAGAACCCATCCCGATCAAAATCGGATCTCCACTGTAAAACATAATGTAAATACAGTGTGCAAATAAAGAATTCAAAAATTTTAAATGTTACAATGAAGCAAACATATGAAAAAACATAAAAGTTGTTAAGTAAACAAACAACAAACAATAGTGACTCATTTCTCGTTTTTAACATTTCTGATCACTGTGATAAGCTAATGACAATGATAATGGTGACTAATGACAATGGTGATAGATAGAGCTAATTCAATAATTAAAACAAATAAAAGTATGTTTCTTTGATGCTAACACATAAAAAAGACCTAATACATAAGTATTAATTAGTAAATGATTACAATTTTTCCTCCGTCTATTGGCTATACGGAGAATACAAACTTCCTCACACAATAATAATAATGATAAAAACAATAACAATAACAATAACAATAATAATAATAAATAAATAAATAAATAAATAAATAAATAAATAAATAAATAAATAAATAAATAAAGAAATAAAGAATACTATCATTCCTTCTATTTAGTAAGTGAATAAATTCCATTTTACCATTAGATAATGCCATGTCGGCTTTTCTTTCTCAAATTTTATGACAATTTCAAGTCCCTACTCTACTCACTAACTTCTCATTTCTTCAGAAAAGTGGCACTTGTAATTTTATCCGAAAAAAAGTTAATGCATTTAAATTGTTCCTAACAATTCCGGTTTTTTTTTAGCCGATTTTTGATTGATGCAGTTTATTTAAATGAATGTTCCTAATTCTTACCTTGTCAATTCTATTCAAACTTATGTACCAAAGCCGCACTTTTCTGTTGAACACAATTGCAACTTACATAGAATATGTTAAATGGGATGCACTCTAACCTTCCTATCTAATAAGTATAAAATCGAAGCGGAAATAATTCTCAACTATGATAAATGATTTGTTACCTCTACTATCACATTCATCACAAACTTGACAAAAAGTAACACTAAATAAAATGTAAATGAAGACATTAGCATTCAATGATTGCAATAAAACTTTATATTAACATCTGAAAATCAATCATCCGAAATGTTATGAAAAATGAAAATTGGTTAAAATTAATAAGTAACAACAAGATATGCAAATATTACAGGATATTTATCAAAAAGGATGAATCAGTTGAGGAAAAAAATAAGGGGAAATTATGGAAAGGTTATAAGTAAAAGGAGAGGAAGAGAGGATGAGAGATAGAGTTATAAATTTTGAAAGAGTTTGAAATATTCCTCGCCAATTTAAACCAAACGACCCCCAACCATCTCTCCATCATAATCATCATCTCTCTTTCTGTCCTGCAACAATTATAATATCCCCAATTGATGGAATATTTCTTCTGTCCACACGCACACATACATACAAAACTAAAAATATAATTTGCAATTTTGAGATTTTCGGGAAATTCTCTTAACCATTGATGGTAAAAGATGGAGGAAGAGAGAGAGAGGGGGAGAAAGAGGGAGAGAGAGAGGGCACTCCTCTCTTTTCATACTATGAATATTTCAGCGAAAAAGAAATTATTTCCGCTCTCACTAATAAATGATTTCACATATACACTTCTATAGAGTTTATAGAGTAATATCAGTTTTTATCAATTTGCCAAAAGGAAATTTCAAAAAATGGTTGAAAATTAGTAGGTTCCAATAAAGATAACACTTTAATTGAAACTTGAAATGGCTTTAAAAAGTCATTTTTAATTCCATTACAAAGATCACATGATGATAGCAAAGAGAATGGAAAAAAAAAGGTAAAGCTAAAAAGTCATGAAATAAAGCTATTACAAATGATAATGGATCATTTTAGAATTAGCCATCTATACTAATTTATTATTTAATCAACATATTTTGTACAAAAAAATTTTATAGGTCATCAAAACTATTTAATAGATTGCATATCAAAAGAAGCGTTCGTTTTTCGTACGCATATTAGAATGGCGCGTTTATTTTTCAAGGTCATCACTTAAAACTATGAAGTGTGATATTAATTTCTTTTAATATTCACAAAATGAAACATCACATCATCATTATATCGGTTTTAAGCTTCAATTATTCTCTAAACGAAATTTTGAAAGGGTGAGAAAATTTTTTCATCCTTCACTGTTCGCAGATTAATTGAATCAAATTAAATTTCTACTTCGCAAATTCATAACACCGATTTCGAAATTTTTTCGAAAATACGTTTAAATTTACGATATAAAATGTAAGTGTATTGTAAACGTTTTGAAAGAAATTAATTGTCTCATTTATGTAAATCTTTTATTAGTTCAATTTCGATTGAAAAAAATATTACATTAATCCTTTCTTTTTTCGAACTTTTCCTGTCTTTTTTTTCCCTTTCCAAACAAAAATATTGCCGTGAAATAATGAGATATCTCATCTCCCGGGATTTTATCACCCAGAATTTTCATCATATCATTAAATCTATATAGAATAAATCTTGGAAAATTCAATATATAATGGATGATATGAAAAAGTGAGGAGCAATTGTAAAGAATGTTTTGGAACTGTACAAAAAAAAAAAAAAAAAAAAAAAGAAAAAAAGAACTTTGAGCTCTTCCCGTATCATTTTATTTGTTGCTCCGAGAAGGAAAATGTAAAAATTGGGATGGTTGAATGAATGAATGAATGAATGAATGAATGAAAGAATGAATGAATGAATGAATGAATGAATGAATGAATGAATGAATGAATCACTGATAGACATTGTAAGCATGAGAATAGGACTGGAACAGGAAGAAAGAATGGTCGGATCAAAAAGCGCACTATGAATTTAATATTTTCTATTGGGGATGAAATGAAATTGTTATTTGTAAACTCTTTTATGGCATTTCTAAACGAATTGTTATATGCTAAAAGGGACAAATACTATTCTACATTTTCAATCACTATATTGTATAAGGAATGAGTTTCAAATAACCTTTGATATGAAATCATGGGGTTAAATCATTTCTGAAAAGTATGATAAACAGAAAATGACAAAAACAAATTAATTTTTGTGAATATTTTCATAATACACCAACCATATTATAATTATTTGAAATTCTAAATTATAGACATCGTTTTTTTTTTTTTAGACATTGAAAGAATATCACTTCAGAAACCGATCTACCGTTGTTTACAATTTATTTCATTCACTTATTAAGTCCCTCAATTATTTGATATTGATTTCAAGTGGTAAACAAAATAGTTTCCTTCCTTCACTTCCACCATCTCTTCTTTTCATGAAGTTAACAATAAATACAACGTCACCACTCATACGACACCATAATACTCCTACATTTACTCAAGTACAAAGAGCATTACAATAGGCAAGAGATATTTGTAGGATTCTATCAAAATTAACAAATCATTTATCGATTGTACAGCAAGAGATTAGTGCAGCTATCATATGATCTAAAACTTCTCCATCATTTAACTATAACATCAATTTCAATATTTTTGATAACAAATATTCATTCGTAATAAAAGTAAGAACTTACACGTCGTACGAATTCTCCAGGTCGAGGCCAATCCGATGGCCAATCATCCCAATCACGATACCAACGATCACTATTCCAGAATGAATCTTGAGAACGTAACATTGTACGATCATCACGCCATTCATTTTCAACAACCGTCATTTTCTTATAACAACTGCAGAAAATTAATAGAAATTATTGATAATTAGCAATTATACAATATCATCAAATACGTAAGCATACAATTCAGAAACTAAATTATCTTTTATAGCTTTTTGAAGATTTTTATATATACTATTGAATGTTCTTGATGATGATAATCATTCCTGATAACTACATGGATGTAGTTTGTAATGATAGTAAGATTGGAACGGTGTGATAATTTGTGTCAAATGAGAGTTAGGAATCTGGGAAGATAAGCCTAAAGTGATGAAACGATGATAGGAAGAATATTTGATATCAATCAACTGTAAAATGAACGATAAAAAGATAAAAAAATTTCTGAAGAAGTTAAAATAACTTTTCAAATTTTATCATTTTATCAAAAAGTATGAAATTCGAAATATCGTTGACATATTTCTGTCTGCTACATAACTCTTCATTCCTCTTTCTTTTTCCCTTTTTCCTTCTTCCTCTTCCTCTTCCTCTCTCTTCTGTTCCTTTTTCTAACAATCGATCACATTTGATAAATTGTGCCACACAAAAGTTACAGCAAATATATGAGAAACATTTTAAAATGCAAAACAGGTCCTAAAAAATAATCGGAAAACATTAATTGTTTTCTGTGAATTTTTGATGAAGTTAAAAGTTGAAGGTTAAAGATTGGAACAATTTTGATGTTATTCATCAGTTCAGTTCAGAAAGTGGAGTTTGATGAGCAATCGTAACCGATGATGACCTTTAACTAGTAAAAAAGCAATAACATTGTATGAGCGATTATTGATTACTTACGGTACTAAGTTAGTTTTAAAAATATTATTTGTAAATTTTCACTGTATTCAAAGTGCATTTAAAAAGACCATAGGTTATGATTAATGAGATATCGTCTTGGTAAAGGAATTCGCCAATGCTCTTTATTCGCCTTAAAATTCAAATTTCAAACTTGACTATTTCTCAATTTAATTGTCTTGTTTTGACAATTAAGTCATCTGATGAAACTTAAAATACAATGCTTCACTAAATAATATCAATATCAATATTAACATTCTAAAATTCTCCTTTGAAAAGAAATTAATTTTATACTTATATTATTATTTACTGAAGCAGTATTAATATTAAGAAGTGAAAGTAATTAATTCTAAGGAAGCAAAAAAGCTTATCATGAAGGCTATCACGAATAAATTCAACTGCTCTCAATCAATTAATTTTTTGACTACATAGAGAATTAATTTAAATACCATCGTAGAAATTAATTTTTAAATTGACAAGCTAATCTTACCCTTTTTCCAGAATAATGATTGCATCAAGCGGAAAAAAAAGAAAATGTAAAGTTTTCCACTTTTGCATTTGAAGTAATAAATCTAATTCATTAAATAAGTTCACTGCGAGAGGAATTTTATGATGTCTCTTGAATCTCTTGAAACGTTGATTTCAATTTTTCGTCACTGAATCAATTTTCATGAATTAAACTTCGGGATTGGCAGAGCACGAAAAAAATCAAATTGTGGAACTTACGTCCAAAATCAAAATCTAGTAAATTTAGAAAGAGGTATAACGAACTTTTTGGACATGGAGGCAGTATTTTGAGTAAAAAGAATCTTATTACTTTCTAATTTTGTGATAGTTTTGTAACACTAAAAGGCAGGTAAAAGAAGGTTTAACAAACTAAGAGAAGACCGTTATCACTATCAGCTGAAATAAATTCAAATGTCCATATTTCGATCCATTTTTTAAATGTAAGGAGAAAATACAGTGGCAAGAAAAAGGTAACCATTCGGGACTATACTATTATCACCGTTGTCTTTATCATCAATTTTAGGAAATTTAGGAGTTACCATTTCAAATTGGAAAGAAATCAAATTTCGGTTCAGGAATTGAACGTGTTTTCTTCCGAAAAATATAAATGTTATGAAGTAAATAAAATTAGTTGAAAAAAATAAAGTAACAAAGTGACAAAGTGACAAACTAATTTTTCATTCCAAACAGCTATCTTACGCACGTGAAACATCAACGATAACGGTTGTTAGTTTAAGATGCTAGTCTTATTTTTAGCCTTAGCTACATTTTCTTTTTTTAACTTCATAACAGCCTAATCGGATACTTATTACAATAATCAATATTACATCAATAAGAGCCAAATAAATGGAAGTATTCCGAAGCTTCTCTCTAATATTTATTCTGAGCTACTAATCAAATAATAGAAGTAATACTGATAATTGAAAATTTATCTATGAACTTGTTAAATTACCACCTACTCATTCAACGTTGTGACGCTACTATTCCGTTTACTTTTTCCCTTCCGTTTATATATACAGTCTTCCTCGAATACGTAACTGAAAGGATGAAACGGCGTAAAGTATAGGATGTCGAACCGCCCATTCAGGTTTTCCTACTTTCGGATTTTTCGTAACTTCCCGACTTCAAAACTGATGACTCATTTTAATTCGATGTAAGAGCTCTGAAAAAATCTTCAATACCTCTTTAACATAAAAATTCTCCTTTTTTTTAAACACTTACTGTTGTTGCACTTCTCCATTTATAATGATTCATCCATCTCTTAAAAAAATCGACCCATTTTCAGTCAAAACAATTTCGAAATTATTTTAAAAGTTTAAAATTCTTTTCAAAGTGTTGAAATTCTTGGTATAATATGACATCAAATATGTAAAATGTTACTATTTTAAGGAAAAGTTGTTTTCCTCTCTCTCTCTCTCCCTCACTCTTATTCAAAATATTATTTTAGAAATACTTATCACAAAAAATGACAGTTCTTCTTTGAATCTCTCTTTCTCTTCTACAGTCTCGAAACTATTGGAATATTAAAAATACAAATTTGTAATGATCCACTGGATGTGGTTAATTAACAAATTCAATTTTTCAAAATCTTACCAATTTTTAAAGTTTTTGCTCAATTACTGTATTAATTTACATTTAATAGCTCAGCCTTCATTTACAAATTTAAAATTTAGTTCTAACAATTACCATATTTATTTTGATAAATCTTGAAATCGCAATAAAAGACATTCTTTTTTTTTTAAATTATAACTAGTACAGTTTAAATTCCATTCTCGCTATTTCGTCTTCTAAAATATAATAAACATTAATTGGAAAAGAAATTTTCAAAGGAATAGTACATATACTTAGGCTTCAAATCAACTTCAATTTTTCAATAAAATGTAATTTAGGATGACAAATCATGTGATGAAGTACAAAGAAGTTAGTGGAGCACAAAATGTGAATATTAAACGACCAATTACGTCCATTTCCGTCTTTTTTTTTTTCTGCATATTGAAAGATTACGATATGTTTATTGAATGTTCAGTAAAAAAAATTTTGAATATTTTTGAAAATCAAAATTTCCCACAGCTCATTTTCAATATTACTTTGATTATTGCTGATAGTTAATTAGTTTCATTAGTTAATTACAAGCAAAATTTTTACCAAGCTGAGAAAATGAAAAATGAGAAAAACTTCATCTGCAGAAGTAGTTGATTATTCAATGAAAGTGAAATCATGGAATAAATGAGTTAAAAAAGTGATAAGAGATTTAATTTCAACTACTCTTTTATGAGAAAATTAGAAATCAAACTAAATATAATAGCAATTTTGAGTTATCTGCTTAATAAAAGAATTTTTTAATTTAGTAATTTGTAAACACAATCAATAATTCTAACTTATCATAACAATAATAGAAGCCAAGAAGAAGCTAAAATAGGTTATGGGACAGAATCAGTTGAACAATAGAAAGTAATGTGAAAATATCCAAATGTTTTTCAATAAATGAATAAAAATGGAATGAAATCAGGCAAAATGTATTATTTCACAAAAAAAAAAAAAAAAAAAAAAAAACAAATATTCCCATTTTTAGCTTTTTCCCAATGATTTCAATACGAAATAATTACAGCAATACGGTTGCTAAGTGCAACAGCAATGCTTGGAATATTATTGATTATCACCAACACCAGTACTATTGTTGTCATCTAAAGTTTAGCTTAACTGATACATTATAACATTTTGAAATAATATCTGAATAAATCAAATAATACTTGGAAGATTAAAGTGAGAAATTAACTGCTAAAAGTTAATAAATTATCGAAATTTACAATCATTGCAACATTATTTTCCATTTTAAAACGATCAAACAATTCAGAAATTAATTTCCTCGACCAGATTGTTTTTGAATAAAAGCAAACTGAAACAATGTTAAGCCAGTCCAAATCGTAACATTCATTAATTAACTTAATATGAAAAGCAAGTAGAATGTTAACGATTAATGCAATGCATTTATTATTTGCTTATGAAAAATGATTGATTAAAGCTCACAAAAAAGAAAAGTTTTACCATTGGAACACTGAAATCCATGAAAATAAAGCTTTTTTTTCGATAAGAAATTGCAAGAACAACCAATTTTTTTTTAATTTTACATTAAATTGTTTGCTAAAATTTCATCATTTTTTTTTTTTTTTTTTGTAATTTATATTGCATTTTATAATGTATGATCCACTAAAAATATACAAACATAGACCCTTCTGCTGTAAAATCTTTTTCAGAAATGATTAAAACACAAACTTTTACACCTCAAAATTGAAGAATTTTTTTTTTGTTACTTTTGTTGATTTTGTGAGAATTTTTTAAACCACATTTTCAATAAACATTTAGGAGCAGTTTTAGAGAAATTTGATTAATATAATAGAAGTTATCGATTGAAATTAAATCCAAAAGTAAAAAAAAAATCAATGACCGAGAAGTTTTGATGGAAATGTAAACCTCCACGGATTATCCATCTGCGAAAAAATATAAAAGCTGAAGTATTATCGACAATTTGATAATAATATCATCCAGCTGATTAATTTCAATTCTTGCTTTTAATTTTTATTTTTAAAAAAAGTTGACATACAGCTAATATTTGTCATACATTGATTCTGATTTAATGTAAACATATTTATTTGGTCTGAAATTGAAATGGCAGATGTTGGAAATGAAATATTAGCCAAAGACGTCTAAAAAAAAAGTCAAAGTGTTGGAAAGGACCACTTTAACCATAACTTTTATGGGGCACAATTAATAATAGTTTTTAACAAAACTTTTCAAATTGACAATCTTAGAACTTTTTTCATTAGATAGAGTTAATCATTGTATTGAAATATAACTTGAACAAAATTGATACTCTTAGAACTCTTAGATCTTTGAATTGAATTCAATTTATGCTTATTACGCTTAGCATTTCAATTCAAAATTTCATTCTGATATCCAATCCAACACTAAGCAGAAGATTATAATGTTTAAGTTAGAAGTTATTAATCGTAATCAGTAACTTTTTTCATATTTCACTGAAAAGTATCGTAAATAAGGCTTACTAATACCTCTGCTATTTAAAGAAACATTTTTAATGATTTCTTCAATATTCAACGTTTTATACGACGATCGGTATGGTAGTAGTATTAACATCTCTTAGTTTAACGTCGCATGTATGTCATTCATGCTTGTAATGTTACCGAAAGATGAAACTTCTTTGTCAACCGTACTTATGATATCACCGAAAGGTAAAATTTTATATCTATGAAGTTAATTTTGGAATCTTTTCGTTTAATCTATTCAGATTACCGTCTTCAATTCACAGTAGTAGTCTTGTAACACCTTACAAAATGTTTTCCTTACATTTTAAATAACTAAATTTAATGTAAGATCAGATGTAACTAGTAAAAAGTATTGGTAGAATAAATTAAAAAATAGCGTTTCTCTAGTTCCGGCCAGGATTTGCTTCTTTTCATCTAAAGTTTTAAAACCATTGCATCTATTTATACAGCATATTTAGATAATTTAAATTTCCAATAATGTATCCACATGCATTCATATTTGATGAACCAAGCATTTGAACAGCAGAATCATACAGTTAGCAATTTGGCTGTTATTCAAATATAGCATAAAAACAGTTCCCTGACCCAAAATTAATTATCATAATATCCTGGAAAAGTCACATAACTATTTCATAAGAAAGGAGAATTAGGTAATTTCTATGTGAGAGTGAAACAAATTCCCATGATTGGTAATTTGTGCAATTTCTTCCAGGAAATGCGTAAATCATATTTGAAATTCTCGAAAATATCCTTCCCAGAGCAGTAAAATCAATCCCAGGCTGAATTTCTTTGTTGTTTATGTTCCAGTCAATGAAACTAATATTTCCACCTAATTTCTATCAAAATTATTTGCTATAAAAATGATTAGGTTGAAGAACCAGATACAATAGCTTTCATTTTAAAATCACAATCCTTGTAATTTAATAGCCTTGTTTCTCCACAAATTCACGAGAAAGTTGTTTCGTTACTAGGAATGCAAATTTTAAATCACTGATTTCAAGATATGATATCATCTGTCATGAAATTACTGGCCAGAAGTAAAAGCTTTTTGGGTTCATGTAATGAAATTTGACAAATAGGAAATGGAAACGGATGCCAAAAAAACGTGAGCATCGCCAAAATACAATTCTTTGAATGAAATTTGGGATTCTGAATTGAAATCAATGGAAATGAGTATTAAAAGTCCTTGAATGAAATTTAATTGATGGCATGAAATGGTAGAATAGGCTTTAATTATTATTTGTACCAACAATACTTGCACCAAATTCCGTAACTGCAATTGATAAAATTTATGATATGCAAACTTGCCAGAATTTCTTCCATCTTCTGTAAAAGTAATGCAACATGTAAAGTGCAAGTGAAACTTTTATTTTAACTGCAACAACCGCTACTAACTCATAAACATCTCAAACTAGTCACAAGATACCATTTCCCCAGATCAGTTTATTTCTCGCGATAGACCTAAAAGAATCAATACCATTTAGAAATTCTGATAGATTAAATAGTTCCAAACATAATCGGAAGGACCCCCGCATTCATTTCCAATCTATCCATGAGCAATCTTAAATGATTACCCAAGAAATCCCTGATAACTTACATGATCTGAAATTGTCCGCATTCTTATTAAAAGTTAACTTCGTTGTTACCTATAGAGAAAACATCTTTGGTTTAATTAGAGTTGATTAAATCATAGATGGCGACAAGTAAACTGGAAGAATTAACGCTAATAACCTATTATCTAATTAATATCGATCTATTGATTTTTACTCCACACAACAAAATTTATGAATGTTATTCGAAATGCTCCAACAGCATACCATAAAAAACACAGAATCAATAAAGTCGACAAAAGCTTCCTTCTTGAAGCAATACCTTCAACTCTACTTCCTGTTCATATTTCATTCAGCAACTGATAGTTATCCAGCAGTGTCCCATTAAAAAGTCGGATCCTTACCCCATAATATTTCATTCAAAGATATTGACATATTCACTAAGTCCTACTTATTCAGCAATTATAAGTAGTTCAATTGAAACAACCTTATAATATCGCAGTATTTAGAAATTCAAAAACTTTTGTGTTCTGGGAAGCAAGCCACATACTGCAATACTAAAATTTTTTGCAAAAATCAAAATAATATCACTGCAAATGTGCAAATACAAATATGTAGCAATGCAAAAAAAATCCCATCGAAAAATATATTTTCACAGCTTATCCAAGATAAAAGTTAATTATTCGCAGAAATGGATGAAACATGCAATAATAATGACCCTAAAAAACTGCAAACAAATAAGAATGAGTTGAAAAAAATGACTGAGAGATTTTCAAATTAGTTAACAGTGCAAAAATAATAAATAATAAACTGTCTTGACAATTTTATATCATATAAACTACGCATATTGATAAATGGACAAACAACAACTTAACTAGGAACTTTTAGACAACCCTTCCTCAATGAATGGAAGGATCATTTCTGCACCACATTTCTGAGATAAAAAATGGGCTCCAAATACCATTCTCTGCGCATTAACAACTGGATAATAACTACGTGATTATTTAGTAAATTGCACTGATCTTGATGAATATCTATTGGAAGCTGACAACCACACAAACATTAAATGTTCTATCTATCAATTAAGTTGTTGAACATTTCTCTTATGGAATAATTTCTGTCCACACTTCAGCTAAAAATAGCTCAAATTATTAATAATAGGAACACACTCAACCATGAATCATCACATGAAATATACAGACTAGTGCACATATGGAAGCTTGAAACAATAATTTCAGAATACAATGCTTTGTGGCTGCGTTATAAGCATCAAACTATTCATAGCCTAAATTTTCTTCCTCTTCTTCTTCATATACTTCTTCATAATGTCGTTCTTCAGAAAGCTGCTCTTGTCCGGTATCCTAAATTACATTAATCTTATTTAAAATAAAGCAATCCTTGACATTTAAGAGTCAGCAAACTACAATAAGGGTGCTATGTTCGAAATTTTCAATTCCTTCGGACATTCATAACGTCATATTAAAACATTAAGTAAAGCCTAATACCTCGAGTTCAAACTATATTGATGCCAACAAAGGGTAGTTGATACCATCAATCAGAAAAAGTAAATAACTGGTATTATTTGATAAGACATTAAATAACTCGTGACATTGCAGTGAATTTCAAGAATACAGAAAATGCCAAAAAAATACCTGAATGGTGTAAGCAACTTGTCTGTTTGTATTAAATGCCCTTTGTTGTGTGCTGCTTGAACCTTCTTGTTGTACATTATAGCGTTGCACTGGTGCACGAATAGTGCGATATCCATTCGAGCTTGCTGTTATGAATTTCTGAAAAAAGAAAAGTTATGTTATCAGAAGGAAACCATCAAGAATGTATCATAACTTTCTAGTTTATTTGTTCTCAAAAATCATATTAAAACAAGGCAACAGAAAATGACCGAATCCGAGTCTGTTTGAAGAGCGCTGGTACCAGTAACCACAGTTCGTGGAAGAACAGGTGGGATAACTCGAGCTGAAGATGATGTTAAACGTTTTGGTTGGTGGTAACCTTGTGGAATATTAACTGGCGATTGTTCAACGCGCGGTGTAGAGGCTATGGCATAAACAGTCCTGAAATTCAAGTCAAGACTTTCTGAAGAGTCCCATTAATGAAATATTTCATAATTCATCCAGTAATATATCTATGCATCCAATTTAGAATGAAGTACATACAAATACAATTTTTTCAATAATTTAAGCTTACTGTTTATTATCTTGCGATGTGTTAACAGCTGGAACAATGTTCGATGAGATATCGTAGGAAGCATTATTCCAAGTGCCTGTAAAAGAAATTTGAGAAAATGGAAGATGCAATCACTATTATATTTTCTTGGAATTGTATTAAAACAAATTCTTACTTCCATAACTTGGAAATATCAGATGAAAAGAAGAATCAAAGTTATGAAATAAACTTGAATCCAATCGCATAAAGCAAATGTCAGCTTCCCACAGTATTAATGAAGAATCATCATTTAACTTGTTCAAAAATCACAAGGCCCACCATCAATAATTTGATCGACATAATCGCGAAGACAAAGGGGCAAATACGACTTGATTTTATTACGATCAACATCACTAACTTCACCGCGATCTAAGCCATATGCAAGTCCAAGCCTTTTGAGCACTTCGATATCATCGTGAATTTCGAATGGCTGATCAAAATTGAACAAATATTCTGTCCTTAAAATGTTAGATATTATCGATATAAATAGACTAATATCTATCTAGTTTAAATGTATGTATCGCAATAATAAGCTATGGCAACGGGGATATCAAAGTGCCTGGACAGAAATATTCTTTTTGAGAGCCAAAAAAGTATCTGAAAATTTGAAATTATAAGAGAAGAGTTGATAGGAGAAAAAAATTATTAATAAAGTTTTTTGAAGGAAGGTAACAAAAATCTGTCTAGACCGACCGGATTACAAAAAATTACGAGTAATGAAATATTAGATTTCAAAGCTAAAAACATTTCTATTTCATGCACTATATATTTTACGCCTAGAAAGTGCCCCTTTTGATGACAGCTACCGTGCTCAGTATTTTCTCGTGGATATGAATATAAGTTTTAGAAATAAGCAATACAGTCAAATGGAAGGGTAATTGTTTAGTCATACTTCACAGATTTAGAAATCAGAACTGCGGTTACGACTAAGTACATGAGAGCAAAGATTATCATATTTTGCAAGAAATGCAATAAAAAGAAAGCTGCCGACAAACTTGTCATGGGAAATAGCACAATCGATGAATGTTTTCTTTGCTGTGTTGACAATAATAAATGGTAAATAAAGTATCGAATCCTCCTTTGGACGACCGTTATCACGTTCCAGTTCGCGATTTTTTTCCACCAAGGTTTTGTATGCCACAAGCTGAAAAGATACTGTGAAGTTTGTCTATGTTTAAAGACGATGTAAATTCTCGTATCAGTACCGTATTAGCCCAATATGAGCTTAAACTAAATAAATTTCGTTTCGCCAAAAAAGCCCCAATTGTAATATTAATTTGGTACCATAATCTTTTAAAAATAAATCGTCAGAATATTTTGACAAGTTACAGCATTCTGCAAAGAAGGAATAGAATTTGTCAGCTTAAACCTCAAAACTTATGAAATGCGACATCACCGATCAACGCAGCTGAGTTTTTGTATCAGTCACCAACAAACTAGGTTTATATAACGGCAAGAATTAATAAATCAGCAACCAATAAATGGGTTTACCTGTATTATAAGCTCCTGAAGCTGGTCGGATTTGTGACGTATTCGTTCCTGTCGCTTTGCTTTTTCTTCCTCTAACTTACGACATTCCTGCACTGATGATGTTGGTAATCCAACCCATCGAATTTCTTTCTTTTCTTTTTCAATGATATTCATAGCCATTAGCACATTTAATGCATCGTAGACACGACGTCGAATATTTTTCATATCATACTGTTGCTTTTCCTGAATATTTTTGGAAAAGACAAATGCTTACGTAACTTACGAAGGATAAAATTACGAACCACAAATTCTTAAACTATAATAATCCTTATCTTCCGTTACAATTACTTATCCTTCATTAATCGAAATTTTACTTTCATTTGAACTTATTAGTAACTACTTTTTAATTTGAATTTTTCTTTTCTTTTTCTATTCATATAAGCTTACATCTCATTCATTCCCAGAACTAGGACATCTCTGAAAATTTGAACTGACTTATTCAAAGATAAGAGAAGGCATTTAATTTTCTCTTTCCGGCTAAAATTTATACGATTTTCCAACAAATTGTGCTAATTTTAAAACAAAGACATACCGTATCTGTAGGTTGAACATCGGCTGAATCAAAATACTCAGAAACGAGCTCATCAGCTACCTAAGAAAGATTCCCTTGACAAGCATTCAATTTTCTCACAAAAAAAGAAAATGAAGTGCTTTGGAAGATACAAGTAAATTTAGTAATTCATAGAATATCACTTGATATATTTGCTGAATGATACAGTTAACAATTCTTAGCCTTCTTACACGTTTCAAAACAAAAGTACTGCGAATTTCACTATAATAATAAGATAGATGAAAAGAAGAATCGATAGAAGACTATCTCTTTGAAAACTTTATATATTCATATAAATTGAAGTTTAATGAAAAGAGGAAAGAAACAGCAGTAGCGCATGCCTCATTATAATTCGTGTGTCCTTTTTCCTTCACTTTCTCGCAAACTTTGGTACTGAAATGCCGCAAGCCTTTGGATTTATCGGTACTGCGAGGAAATTTCCGTATTAATTGAAGATCACACGCATAATTACTTGATAGAGGTCGTTTTGATTGGTATACAGACGAACTACCAGCTGGATGTGTGCTTATACGAGTTACAGGCATATAACGATTTGGAACCACTGCAGAAACTGATATAGGTGGACCAGCCGATACGTGAGTTGACAGTCGTCTTACTGCTCCGGCTCCCTGGAAATTTATCAACAGCATTAAATGATTTATAAGTAGACAATAATCTAAACTGATTTGAAGAAGTTGAATAAAGTGTCCCATGAAAAGACTTCAAGTAACACCTCAATAAACATCTTCCACGAAAGATTAAAGAATGCAGCAATTTTATCCAACCAATAAATCAATGTTAATTGTTTATTTATCCAACTATTTTATAGTTTAAACTTACAGCATTATAATTATTCTGACCAGATGATGTGACAACTCTGCGTGCTAAATGACTTGCAAGTTCCGATGGAGTGCTACTCGTTTCACGTTCATCCATTACTCCTAAAATACAGGGAGTTAAATTCATATTTAAACATAACAATAGACAGATCGAAAATATGATACGGCAAATAAATAAAGCGAGCAATGAATGATACATACACCAATCAAATAAGACGTATAATATTCCTAATGAAAAAACACAATGATGATACACATATCCTAGTAAAAAACAATGATGATAATAATAACAATAATAATATAATGATGATAATAATATTAATAATATTGCTAGGAAAGAATAGTGATAGTGTTAATAATAGCAGTAAAAAAAAGCTCGAAAAGAGAGGATGCAGTAAAGATATAAAAGCAAAAATATAAAAATAAACAAAAGCTATACTACATTGTCGTCATGTACGTAACAGTTTGTAACAATTGAGTATTACACGTTAAACGTGACGAAACAATTAAAAGTATCCCACTAATATTTGTTCACGTACGCAAAAATCCATAATACGCAAGGCAATAAAGACAGAGAGAGAAAACGTAAGAGAGGGAAAGAGAGAAGAGGTCAAGAAGCATAACTGAAGGGAGAAAACAACCTGTCCATCTTCGATTAGATTCCACTTATGGACGCGGGAAAGTTCAAAAAATAGACCCTTGCAAAAGCTCTGACAACAATTGAAGCTCAATAGCTTAGGTTACTGTAGCTAATTTGTTAGAAGAATCAAAATTTAAAGGAATTCGTGCTAAGAGTGTTAATTTTGCAAATTTCGAATGAGTGTTATGAAATTTTTAAGGCCTTGCAATGCCTTACAAATCATACCTTTACTTATAAAATCGATATATAATCCAAAAATTGCATCATTTGATGTATTTTAGTTCATTTCCTTTCAAAAATTTCCATTAAAATACATTATTGATTATTGTTATCAAATTGTGATGAAAATAAAACTGTAAATATGAGAAATGGACAAATATTATGTCATTTTTAGTATTTTACAAATTGCGAGAGGCAGCTTATTTAGCTTTATGCATTACTAATCACATTACGCTATATCGTGTAACTCATTCATTCTTTTAATTTAGATTAAAATTTCCATTTCTTCGATAATGTATACATCAACAATTTACCATTTTTCTTTAAATTAAAAATTACCAACTTTCCATACTTTATTATATTAAACCTTTCACTTTTTCCGATTGACAAAAAGTAACATTGAAATCTGTCTGAAAATATGGTGGAAATTTCCTGAAAATAAAAAGGAAATTTGAAATTGAGGAAAAAAGTAAGGGGAAAATTTCCTGAAAATAAGAAAAGAATTTTAAAAGAAAATAAAATCTAAAATCTTCGAAAAAAAAAAGTTCTTAACGATTTGTTTATTGACTTTGGAAAAATTTCAAAAAAAAAGAAAAAATAAAAAAAATGATGGAAACAAATAATATTTGCTCAAATGAATAGTGAGAAAAAAAAATTAGTAATAGAAAATTTAGTTTAAAAAAGGAAAAGTGGAAAATGGAAGATCAATTGGAAAGAGAAAATTCACTACAAACATACGATGCTGAAAGTGATAATGGAAGCTCAAGCACTGAAACAAGCACCGCAACATTGGAACATTTGCGCGAAATTTTAGAACGTCGAGAATCAACCATTGAAGATTTGCGCCAAACAGTAGCAATATTAAAGCATAATGTTGCCGAACAACGTGATGAAATTATTCGTTTAAAAAGTTTAAACAACAATATTCATAAGCTGGTGAGTTCATCTATCTTCCATTCTTCTATCGAATTTTCAAGTTTTTCGGATCAATAAAATCTATTATGGGTGATATTTTATTTCCTAACATTGCTTATTACACTTATAGCAAAATCCACTGATTTCATTACCGTTTGAACTTATCAAGATGATCTTCTATCTATGTGATGCACTTACACGATGTCGTATTTGTTGCCTTAATAGAAGGTTTTTTTTTTTTTTTTTAAACGAATTTTTGGGTAAATAATTACGTAAATTATCACTACTCATTAAGAATCCCAGTCGAAATAAACTTTAAATGAATTAAGTTGATAAATCCAAAAATACGATTGAATTAAATAAATGAATCAAACATGAAAAAATGCTACCTATTGCTCAATGCTAGGCAAAGGTATGAATGATTTGTTAAACATTGAATTTCTGGAAAAAATTTAGGTTAGCTGAAGAGTTGAGTAGTTGGATCGATGTTCAGCATCTTTACTTGACAAGAGTACCAATTGAAGATGGAGCAAATAAAACCGTTCGTTCTTTCATTCTCTCATCATGAATACAAATATATTTGATGAAATTCGATTATAAAAAATTCAGATAAAGAAAAATTTTCAGGTTGTGACGCATGCTTATCAAGCTATTACTAATTCTCCTACAGTAGGCATAATTCGTACTACTAAAGCTATCCCGATGCTTCATAATTTCCGGTTATTTCTGATGTTTTACGACACAATACAGTCATTGTTTTAATTTAAGATTTTAATTTGAATTTCAGCCTGTTTAAGAATTGTCTCACTAAATTATATAGAATATTAATAAACTAATATTTTTTTACACACATTTTCAAATGAGACTAGTTGTTCATTCTACAAATGTGCATGATTGGCCAAATAACTTAGTCTATGATATGAGACTGAATACTTCCCAAAAACTGAAAAAAAAAAAAAAAATTAGAAAAATCAGAAAATAACTTTACAGCAATGTGAAAACGCTTTTGGTAGAATCTTCAACAATGCGATTTTTGGATCGTTGCAATAAGATATCAGCGGAAGAGGGATTTTTTGCGTTGTTACGAAAATTGGAAACTGTAAAATTGTGCAGCATACGGGATAATTTAAGATGAGAAATTTAAGATTTTTAGAATTTTAGCGAAAAAAACACAAACTTTCACTTGAAAAATTTATAATCAAATATTTTGTTAAAAAAATTTTCAAATCTTTACATCAATTTTTCGGATAAATATATTCTATGCATTCTATGCCCGTCCATATTAGTTATAACTATCTGACACAAAAATTAATAAAATAAGTTTAGCAAAATTAAATAATGTAAAAAAAGTGCTAATTTTAAGGAAGTTTATTCTTTAAGGCTGAAAGTGAATAGATGAAAAGTGAATAATTAATGTAATAATTACTGTTATTTAAAAAATATGATCAGTAAATGAAAATGAATTTGGAATAATTTTCAGTCTTGTTTATACTTTGAGCGATTTCCTTACACTACCAAATCTTCGTACGCTTCATATACGTGAAACGCTAACCTTAACTGATGTTCCACCACCGGATAAAATTTGTGCTCCAATTGAAGATCTTCGAATTTGTACACATCGAATGCGTATTCGACAATTGCTAATCATGTGTCGAGCATTAGCAACCACTTTACGACGTTTAGAATTGTTACTAACTGTTATTGTACCGGAAGGAACTGCTACAGCTGAAGTAATACATCGATTTTCTTTAAAAATTTAAACATTCAAAAATTATCACCTTTATAATGATCATTTCTACGTGTACAAGTGTGCAAGAAAATTTTGAATTTTAAATTTATTACGAATTAACTAACATTTAGAATCGTAGTGCTGCTGTTATGGAAGTTGCAGAAACGATGACAACTATGGAACATTTGAATCATTTAACGCTTGCACGAACTTTTCTTAAGGTAAATTAACAAATAAATAAATGTACAAAATCTCAAATATTATTGAATTTAAAAAAATTGAAACAAAAATTTGCGCTTTCTTTCAATTTTATTCGAACTAAATTCAGCCTTCAACAAGCGAACAAATATTTGAACTCCTGAAAATGTTCCATTCATTGTCAACAATAACATTCGAAGCACTGATTTTAAATGATTTCGTACAACTTGCAAATGTTCACTTACCACCATCAGTACTTTTTTCAGCTTATTTCATTTATTTTTCTATATTTAAAAGTCAATTAGAGAAGGTTAATTAACCTTTTATGAGCTAATTTTAGAACCATTACTTCCAATTGGCAACAGCAATTTTTTTCGGGGAAAAGTGATACCTAAATGAATTTAGCAATACTAGAAGTGATCAGCTAGTTTTAATCATCATAATGAAATTGTCTTCATCATAAGACCATTCTTCAAAGCAATATCTAACTTCAATTTCAGACTATCTGACAATTCTCCTGTAATTTATTCAGGTAAAACGAATAATAGTAACAGAATCAATCAAAATCGATCCATCATGGTATCCACTTAATTCTACTTCCATGGAATTCTTTGATATTTTCAATGACGAAAGAATGCCAGTTAGTTTAATTTTTGTAATTCAAAATGTGATTTCCTTTTTTCAATCCAACTTGCAATATATTTGAAAAAAAAAAAAAAACAGCTGTGCTTCAGATATTACAAGATGTGTGTCGTAAGGTACGACGTGAGATTACCTTCCAACTTGGTCGTCTTCGTGGATTTGGTCCAGCAACTGTAAATTTCCAACTAAGTCTTGTACGAATTTTGGCCAATAAAACGTCACCATTGCGATTTGGAAATCGAAAAGGAGATTGCCGTGTATTTCTCTGGAAAGGACGTATCCTTACACGTAAGGAATACTTGAAGATGAATGATATAAATATCGATGGAATTATGTAACATTCACCAAATACAAATGATAGACACTAAATATTTATGATAAATAAATAAACAAATCAATAAATGTATGTTTATTAAATCAACAATATCGCTGCATTTGTTTGATTGAAGATCAGGAAGATTTAGGATGAAGCTTATGTTGTAACTTAACTTTAGTTCATTGGATTTCATGCTATTAACAATTTGAAGTTTTCATCTGCTGTTTTACTGAGGAAGAGTTATACAAGTAAGTAATAAGTCATTTTAAGCTGCTAATTACAACAACCGTAGTACAACAAGTCAATTTTGCTTACGTTTTGGATGTATATTTAGTCGAACTATTTACTAATGAATCCGATTTACTTCAACATCTATCTTTCACCTTTGCTATTTTCATATATCCTAATCGAACTGAATACATTTTTTTATTCTTTGAATACATATATAATACATTTTAAAGTAATATTCACTTATGCGAAGTAACTATTTGGAGTTAAAAATATCGAGAATGCATCGAAGATGAACATATGATAGGAGTTAATTTGATATCATAAATTTACAGCAGATGACATTTAATTAGAAAATTAAATCATTCGGGTATTTTTCAATTTCTTACTTCATAAATGTAAAGATGCTGCAAGACAAAAAGAAAGGATATTATAAAAGTAACCGTCCGGAATATCTTATCATTGATCCTTTTGGTATTATAACAAAAGTCTTTCAGTCGAAACAATTGATAAGCGTTTTAAAATTCATTTCGAGTTAAATGTAATCCAGACTAATTGCTTTAAAATATTCCAATATGAAAATGCCTTCTCAAGCTTTTTGAAGTCACTGAATCATTCTCCTGAGAGCACTCAGTGTATACCGCAATTAAATGCCAATGATTTCAGAATAATTGGATAATAACTCCAATTGCTTTACGATAGGTTAATAGCTTGTCCTGTTTCTCATACAGCTTTATTTATCACAGTTGGGTTTTTTTTTTTTTAGTTTAGAAAAATGTCTTTTCACATCGTTTTAGATTACGAAATTGTTTGAGTTCTAAAATCAGTATCGATAATTAAGTTTCCTATAAATGTATAATTAATAAAAGAGTTTTGCAGACGATGGGAAATATATAGGATGTGTATTCAAAGAAGATATGGAAAGTTCGTTGAACTATTACTTTTAATCTCAAATTAATCCATAGTTAATAAAAAATTCTAAAATCTTTTGAACATACAATGAAATTAATTCCAAAATAACGAAATATTTTCAAACAAATATCCTCCAGAAATTGATTTTCCAACCACATTTTGGCTTTCACATGTGTAATAATTCACATTCTAAAATATCATCCGCATATTTGCAACATTTGCCATTTTATCGCCATGAATACAAAAAAACCGAAGCATCAGATTGTCTTCATAAGATACAGATTCATGATTTAAAGCAATTTTCATGAGTTTACAACTTATTGAACATTACTATAGATTACTTTTTTAGTTACGCCTTACTTCGCAGCTTTAATTTGTGATCTAACTTTTGTTTGATCTAATCGGATTGTTTCAAAAATGCTAAATAGCTTTGCACCATTTAAAAATTTCACCATAATCTTCAATTTTGATGCTTCCATCAGAAATCCGTCAAAATCTTCACGTCAATTCGTTTTGAACGAAAATTTGGTATCATTGAGGATCATTCAGAAGCCGAGAAATCTTTTTTCATTTACTACGAAGTTTTCTTGCAGTTCTACATTACAGAAGTTTAATTATACAAGATATCGTGCTATTCATTGGAAGTATAAAATACTATTCAGCAAATTATCGTTCCTGAAATTAAATTCACTATTATTATAAAATTAAGTGCATTTCTTTAAATTTCGAAATTTTGAACATTTTCAAAAAGCTTAATTACTTTACTTTAAAAAACTTGATAAGATGATTTAAATGCTTACCTTAAATGCCACGATAATGACACTTTTTTTTAATGATTATAATGATGATAAAGCTCAAAATACGGAAGCAAATGATGCAAATGTTGTTGCAAACATTGTTAAAGGAGCTGCTGATTCTCCAATTAAACCAGAATCAGAAGTCAGCAATGGAGAGAATCAGTTATTGATGCGGTTTTGGGCGATACATGTGTTGTTCGACAGCTGCAAGATAAATTAGCTTTTTCAATAGTTCTGATAATCATAGAATCATTTGAAATTTTTATCAAATGTAATTAATAATTACAAGCGATATCATTTGAATGTGCCATCGTTGAAAACTTTGAAATGAATAATTTATTTTTTCATTTATTACGAAGATGAATTTCGTCTAACAATTATTGAACAAAACATTTGAAATTTTTAGAAATGATTTGAGTTGCTCCAACAAAACAGCTTACAAATTGAATTTTTAACAATCAGAAACGGCAGTAACTTGTATCAATTTGTCATTCCAAAAATGTTAAAATATAAAAGTTGCGACTATGAAAACGAACAGATTTATAAAAACAGAATTGACAAAGCGAGTTTCTTCCAAAATTGAATCATGAAAATTGAAATGTATCAGAGAGTATAAAATGGCAATATCAGTAATAGTAGTAGTAATAGTCGTTGCATCTCCATGTCTTTTCAGTTTTGTCCACCACTGCTAATCTTTCCTTTTTTTTTTTTTTTTTGCCGAAGGCTATTATTGATAGATTCAATTTGACGAAGTGGTAATGGACGATGGCAGTTGGATATTCCATTCCATCATTTCATTTTGCATATTTCCTTTCAATTTTCAACTCTACAAACGCACATCTTTTTTTTTAAACATTTTACATCCAATTAATTAATTATCCGATGAAACTGTAACGTTTCTTCTCTATCTACCATATCACGATGGAAAAAAAAAGGCAAAGAAAACATCACCAAAATCTTATCAAAACAAGGTCGAATACTTACTTTACAGGAAAAGTGTCGAATTTTTCGCCTTTTTCCCCTCACAAAAAAAATCACTTTCCAACTTTCTACTTCATATTTGTATTCTATTTCAGTTTCCCCATGAAGTTTCTTGTATATTTACGCCTTCATGTTTACTACTAACTTTGCAAAAACAAGAAAAAAAAAACAATGTGGGCGCAAAAATCCATTAAAAATTTTCCATTTATTCAAATAAATCGATTTTAATCAGCTCAAAGAATAGTTGAGACAATGATGACATCCCAAATAAATTAAATATGTCGTTGTCACCCTTTCTCTCTATAAATAATGACCAGTACTAAAACTCGGGACTCTTTCATTATATCGCACATATATATCAATTTTCTTTAAAATATATGAAAAAATTGAAATGTTTGACCATTTCGACAGTTCAAAAATTCAAAAAGAAAAATCAAAAAATGTTTTTTAACTTTAATTTTTATTACGATTGGGGATGAGAAATGATATTAATTTGCCGTACCGAAAACATTTGGAAAAATTTTCATACTTAAAATTTTTTACTATCATTTCAATAGCTCTTTCTATGCTCTTTCTCCCTTACTTTAAAAAAAATGAAAAATCACTGATGAATTTCCAATTTTAAGTACGAATCTAAATCCGTAATTTAGCTTTAATTTTACTATTTTCATTTCTTTTACAAAAACCTCAACTTAATTTAAATCTAATTGAAGATTAATTCCTAAACAATATGTTTATACTATCATCAGTTGTGCTTTATATATTCATCAAATTCGTGCATGCGGAAGATTTATCAATGTTGAAAGGAACTGTTGAATTTGATTGTTCTCGACTACCTATTACATATTGCTGTACAACACGTGTCCGTACAGCCTGTGAAGCGCAATGTTTCACTATCCGTTGCAATTCAGATTTCTATAAACGTGGTTCGTTGTTTTATCTTCTCAATTATCAATTTTTTTAATGTATACAAATGCAGTTCGTTTGCAAACTTCTTGTTTACCAGCTACCAATAGCAAGAAGTACTGCTCAATTGTTTAATAAAAAAAATCATAAAATTGTAAGTTGAAAAAATGAATTTAATTTGTATTAATTTATTGCCCATTTTAGAAAGAAGGAGAAAATTATTTTTAAAACCATTTTGAAAATAATTTTCTTTTTTTTTTTAGCTAAAATTGAGTCAATGTAGGATGAAGCGCTATTTAAACCAGTTAATGATGAAATCAACATCAAAGTTTTATTAAAATAATGTCAACAAAAGCACACTAACGACTTCTAATAGTAAATCACATGTATAAACTGTTTGGAATTTAATTTAATAAATTCGTTTTTAAATTGATATGAGATTTTCATTTTATTACTTGCGAATGCTGCTTTCAATACAACCATTGGTTCAACCGTCAAAACGCGCACTACAATCAATGAATCTATGATGCGCACAGTTACAGGTTAGTTTTAAATTTACAAAATAAATTTAATCCTACTATAAACAATAAAAGTTCCTTCTAATTTTATTTTTTAAAAAAAGAAATATTTAGATAAGAAATCCAAGGAACTGATAATTAGACCAGAAACGATTTATAAAGATGGTTTGAACGATGGTGACACCGCAGATTTACATGGTGACGTTCATATGGTACTTCCTTCCAAATATTTTATAATATAAAATATATAAGATTAAATGTTAAAGTTAACACTTCGATTTTCATGCTAAATACGACGTGAATCAGTGATTGCCATTTTTCATTTTTACTTTCCCAAATTCTCATAGGCTTATAATGGGACTAAAACAAAAATTTTAATACAATTTAAATGCAAAAGTTTAAAAACAATTTGAAAATTTAAATACAATTTGAAGAGATTAGAAATCTTGAAAAATATAATCAATATTTAAGAGTCATATCATAGTACCATCATCTATAAGTCTCTTAAATAACATGTATGGTACTAGCCATTATCATCGTTCCTTCTTTCATTTTCTTAATTATAACAACATTATTTCTAATAAATTTTTTTCATTATTATCTTAATTTTGTTGCTAAAAAAGAGTAATTGAAAAATTGTAAAAATTTAATCAACTTTCACATTTGAACTCGATTTACAACAATGCTTAATACATTTGTGTGCAATTATTTTTACGAGTTAGAGTATCACAAGTAGTAAATAATTGGGTAACCCTTATAATTTAAGGAATCTATTGGATCTACCTGAATATCAATGATTATGATAATATTTATAATCTGATTAAAAAAAAAATTGATGAATTCAAACAATATGCAAATTTAAGCTTAACAACCAAAAGTATAAAAATATGCAACATATCGTAGTACTAAGATATAGAATTTTGATAAATTTCAGAGACGAACAAGTCGAAAACCATTCTCTCGAAGCTTACCCAGAGAAAGATATTTAGTAGCTCTGAAAAACGAGTATGAATCATTGGTTAGGATGTCAAATAATGAGGATGATGAAATAACAGCAGAAGTGATACCATTTGTTGCAGCAACAGTATCACCATCTAATTCTGGTCTACAGCCATTCGGTATCACGTTAGAGCCTCAGTCATTGCTTACTACTACAGGTCAGCTATTCAGTGCATTAATATCAGATTATAATTATCCTCATCTGAATATTTTACTCATACAACGTAAGCAAACATAACATTTTGCATACTGTATAAGATATTATCAAATGATCTCTTGTATTTGATCGAATTTACATCATCTTTTGCAGAACTAAATTCCTTCCTTAATTAATGTTTATTCGTTTCTGTATTATCCATCGTTTCCATATCTGTTGAAAGCATACGCAATAATTCGTATCATATCTGAAATTTTTCAATAGCTTAGAATTAGCTTATCGGATGGATAATCAATAAACTATTTATAATTGTTTACAAATTTAAATGCCAATCAATAATATTTGAATCCTCTCATTTTTTAACAATAAATTTCTTTAGTTCAGGAAGACTTACAAAGAAAACATTGGGAATTACGTTTCCTTAATATAATATATCACGTAACTCCAGCATTAAATTGGCAACAAAACCGTAATTTTATTGGCTCTAATAGCAACTTGGCTGCTGAACAGGAAATTGGTATGAGATTTTAACAAAGCTACACAGTGAAATTATTCTTAGGTTCTGTTCACTTCATTAAAGAAAAACAAAAAAGTATGATATATTTCCAGTGAGTAATTTTAATTACTAATAACGAACCACATTAATTGGAGCTTTAAAAACTTAAAAATTTAATAATAGCATAAATGATTCGTCAAAGTGAAATATTTACAGCACAATGTGGTGTTGCACCAGAATTTTCACCATGCATATCAATTTCACAAGCAAATATTCAATTTGAACAATGCTGTCGCAACAAATTACTTCCATCCAGTTGTCAACATTCCTGCAGATATGATGTAAAGGAAAGTGAGGTAAAACATTTCAACTTTATTAGTAAACACACTATTAATATTTTATTGAATGCTAAATTTTCAGAATGTTTGTTTATTTGTTGAGTTTTAATGAGCGATTATGATAAATTTTAAATCGCATAAATTTTCTTCAAATAAATGATTATTTTTAAATTTTAGGTAAGTACGACCATCGATGCAGGTTTATGCTCAGTTTTACATATTATACCAATCGTTCAGTGTGCTTCAAATGGACGTGACAATAGTGAATGTTGCAGGTATAAACAAGTAACAATCAAGAGGTAATATATAAATCATCCAAACAAAATGATTTAAATTAATGAAATCTGTGCATATTGAATTTTATCTTAGTTTTCATGAGAAATATAAAGTATTGCTAGAAGAATATGATATGGAAATTAGGGAAAGATTAGATAATTTGCTCTTGAAAACATTGATAAGAGTAAGTTTATTATGATCAAATGAGATTGATACTTATTTGAATTTCAGTGGGTTATTTAAAGAATAATCATAATTTGCAGTGCACCACAATGCGAAATATTTTGTCGTTCTGGAAAAGAAATTGCAAGAGTTGGCCTGGAACATTTGGTTTGCCGAAATGTAATGAATGAAATTATTGCTTGCCATTTATCCGGTTTAAGAAATTAGCAAACTTAAACTTGAATTATGTTCAAAAATAATGATAGCACAATTTGACAAAAAAAGAAACATATATAAAAGCAGCACAACGAACCTAAATCCAAAATTTCAGTAAATTTTTTGTCAAATAAGCCAAATATTGTTTAGATGCTTCCATCAGTGATGTAAATTCTTTAGTGACGTTATATTTCTGATTTTTACATCGCATTTATTTCGGTCTTTTTTTTCCCCAAAACTTAGATCTTAACGATTCTTTCATCATAATGCGGTAGATGTGTTCTTTTGTGTACGCGAATATGGTTATGACTGTACAGCAAGACTTCTCTTAACATTTCAACATAAAATTCGAAACGATATTCCATATGTTTAGCATGATAAAAAATGTCATCCAGGTACAAAACTGAATGAAAAAGGTCAGATCTAACATGATAAAAAATGTCATCCAGGTACAAAACTGAATGAAAAAGGTCAGATCTAACATTAAACATTGCATTAATTGTCAATAATATAATTGAATAATGTCCATTACTCCGGCTAAACTGTTCGTGGTTTACAAAAGGAATCTGCATACTTTGTCTTTTCAGTTGCATTTTTATTTTCAATAAAGATATAATTATTATTGAAGTTGCTATTAGATTAATTAACTGTGAGGACTATAAGTGGTTACACTCTATTGCTAAGACTGTCAGCTGATCCAGTGATCATTTTTAAGACAAAAGTGGTTCTTTTTTTTAAGACAAAAATATATCAGTAACAAAAGAAAGAAATCCATAACTGAACATGAAATATGAAAAACTTAATTCAGAAGTACTTCGACTAGCATGTTTGAAGAACCCATCTTGGTAGTCCTCACAAAGTGCCCATAATGATCCCAGTAAAAGGAAATAAGCATGCACAACACAACAGTTAATTTAATAATTATTCTTGTACATAAAGTCTTGTATATACATGTCACACAAGATGGAATACGTGAGATAACGTTTATAATTTCCATTTGGAATGATCTCAAGAGCTAATGCGATCGAAGTATGACGCATTCAACTGTACAACCCACCGAAAAGTTTGCTTTGAAAAGCTCTACTACGATTCTGATGAAAAGGTTGAACAAATCATCTTGAAATTTGAAACTGAATCATGCCGTGTAATAAGGCAATTATTAGGGACTAAGTTTTCACGCCATAAAAAACTTATCTAAGGGTTTTCAAGAAATGGATGCCTGGCTACCATCATCCTACAAAAAAATGTATTCAGTATCTTTAATTTATATAATTTATTAGAATAAAACAAAACCAGTACGGTCAATTCAGAATCTATCCAAGACTTCTCCGGCCTTAGACTAAAAACACTGTATGGTAACTAAAACTTTCTCCTGTGAAATCAAGTAAGGAACGTACTAATTTCGATTAGCTTCGTTTAAAATCTGCAATATTCTCAGAAACAGGTTAATAATGTCTAAATACAATGATACGCATGCTTCAATATAATCTTCAGGTGAAGTGTGATGCATGATACGATCAATGTCGAATACCAAATATATAGAAAATAGAACAGCACCAAAAGCAGCCAATAAGAAATCAAATAATGCTGATTGTATAAGCAGCTGTAAAAAACGTCATTTCATTGTTTAAACATTACAATTATTTCTAAAGGCAACTGGTTAACAGGTTTTAATAAAAAATTATCTCATTATAATAAAATGACAAATTAAGTCTCGTAACTTTAAGTATTAATACTGCAATATGCAAGTCATTGCAAGCATATCATATCAACGAACTATACTCAAATAAAACTTGTCCGAAATTAAAAACTCCACCAGTATATTAAAATCTAAATGAAAACAATTTCTACAAAAAAGAAGAAATGCTTACATGCGCGAAACAAGCAGCCATGAAAACCGTAGAAATACTAAATAGAGCAGCCCAACGACTTTGGAAATCACGCTTTGATTGGAGTGTATAAACAAAAAGGCCGATAACAGTTAATGCTGTTAGGCCAACTGCTTCAATCACAACCTTTACATTGAAGAAGGATACTGAAATTTACGCAAATTCAAAATTCTACAAATTATTAAAATCATTCTGATAGTCCGAAGAAGTATGAAATTCATAATAAATATTTTCAAGAATGGGTGCTTACACATTTTTTGAAAACGCTGGCGTTTTCTTATCTTGATAGGTATGATAATGTACACCATCAAACCTCTGTCAACAGTGCCCGATAGAATTTGGCATGATTCAAATTATTAAACCTCATTTGACATCAACATGTTTTTATACAATTTTAAGTTTGAAAGCATTTCAAAGCTTGCTAAAATATCCACGAAGATCAATGGAGGGCTTAGCAGAACACCCACCAATTTACAAATGGAACCGGTATAAGCTAAGGCTTTGGTGATATCTCTTTCAAATGATATGCCAATTTAAATAGTGAGGTCACACATTCAGTACCACTTCATCTATTTCCAGCTGAACACAATGGTCAACCACAGGTTGCACTTCCCATCACGATTATTTTCTGGCTGCGTAAACAATAACGCTTTAAGATCTTACCAACAGCACCTACAGTAATAGACTGCATAATAGTCCAAGATACCAATAATATATAGTTGAGAGGAACTGAACGAGCATGAATAAACAATGCGAAAAGCAACATGAACGAGCCAATGAGAGAAACAAGTACAATCCATAACCTGAAAACAAAACAGGTTGGATATACATTTTCTTCCACAAATCTTATTTCTACCAAAAATCAAGAACTATTGACATCTGGGCATTTAATTCACTCTGTACATACACTACCCTTTCTAAGACTGATTGATTCCTTTTTTTGAAATGATTTCAACTTTTGCACCTTTTTCGTATCTCAGTTACTGCGATATTTTCCCCACTTTTTAGAAAAAGGAAATTTAATTTTTTAAAGTTCTAAACAATGATAATTTTGACCAAGTTCTAGACATATCTGTTCCACAAATCACTAAGAAACTCGCTATGTAAGTCAAAATAATTGATGGGCATACAAATTTTTCATCTCATAATATTTTCAACAAACATTAAAACTAGTGATTTTCGAAAATGCATGATAAACATTTATTTGAACAAATCAAATCCAATTTTTGTTTTTCCCTTTTTTCCTATTTTCTTTCCTTACTTAATATTTTGAAATCAAATAAATGCATCTTTAAAGGATACAACGAGAAATGGAGGGAATAAAGAATATCAGCAAAATTTGTAAATAGCTGACAGCGAATTTTCCAGTCGATTACTGAATATGCAACTTCATCATCTGAATTAATCCCGCTTTGGAAGAAAATTCCATTTCTAAAACAAAAGTACCACCCACTAGGTAAGATGAGTTCTGGGACTAGGACGCCTGAAACCGAGCTTCAAAATGAAAGTTTCGCAACTCCAAACTTTAAAAAAAAGAGTTGAATGAAAAACTTTGGATATGGGGTTTAAAATGAGTAAGAATAAATGATTAAAAAAAATATTCCTATTACTGCGACCAAACATCTAAAAGGATATTAAGAGTTTGCAGAACAAAATAACTACAAATGTAGGGATTTTAATGGCAAAATAAATACCATAGAGATGTCAAATTTTATAAAAAAGAATAAAGGAAAGCACACTGTTCCTGCTAAACAATTTTCTATATATTAATTGAAATAAACTTAGTTTTGCATTTCAGCTACCCGACGAAAAAGACCGAAAAGAAAACCAATGCATAAAGGATGTTGTGGAGTGACAATGTCTTCTTTATGAAATGACTTTTTTTTTAAAATTACTTTGAGAACAAAAGTTATGGTGAATAAAGGGATCCAAATCAATAACTAAATCTGTCAGCAACTGAAAATAGATGTTTGAAAAACGTATTTAAATTTTAGAAGGGTAATAAGAATAACTGTGTAATAAGAATCGTAAAAACTGCATTGTTGTACAATAAAGTATAATAACACTTAATGTTAAGCATATCTGTCGCATTTCCGTGCTCCTTACGCAACTCTTTTATCGACAGCTATACCAGGCATTAAAACTGATCAGCTGAAAAAGTGAACGGGCTGACGAAACGCTAAAAGCCCTGAATGATATATGAAGCATAAAGGATCACATTAACCTCCTTTGAAATGTCACTAAAGACCAGTTCTTAAAATCGTTTGAACTATAAGTACTTTACTTCCATATTCATTAAATAAAACAAACTATTAGCAATGCCCGATTAAAAGAGAGAAGATTAAGAAGGAGGACAAGCAATGAGTTCCTACACTAACACAGAGTAAGTCATAACAAATTCAATTCAACAAGAAAAAAAAACTCACTGCTGCTGCAAGAAAAGACGAACTTCTGACGTTGCGTACAATGTCGTGCAAAGCACGGTTGTAATGAGCATTTGCGCAGATAGTATACCAAAGACTTTTCGTAGAAATCCTAAAAATTCTGTAAATTGTATGAAATTCTGACGAATAAAACTGCGTGAGATTCTTTAATTCATCCTTCACGTACCAATAAAAGCTGTACATATTATTTATAAACAAAATATTTGCTACTACAATAACAGTCAGAAAAGCACCCCTAACACTTTTACTACTGAATTTCTGACCTGGAATCTCTGTTCCACCAATATATACTTCTTATATTGCGTATGACTAAAATAACGAGGGACAAATTATCTGTTAAAAAAATTAATAACGGTAAAATGGATAATTATAAAGAACAAGATAATACCTAATCTAATAGCGACATTGGCAAATATAACAGGTGTCAAATTTGTCATCGCTTTACCGGAACTGAAATCAAAAAACCAATGATGTTGCAATGGACGACTGTGCAATGTTCGTTTTCCATCTGCTGCTTCCTCATAACTAGGAGGTAAGCCAAGTTCGATATCTTCTTCCAGTAATAATGGTACTGTTGCTGCCATAATTGGATTTGATAACTGAAATTTAAAAAAAAAAAAAAATTATTTACTCCATCAAATCCATTTCTCAAATAACTTCATTCATTTCAAATTCTCTCTATCATATCATTCTCATTTCTCGATCTTCACTATTTGAAATCTTCATAGCCATTAACATCCCGGAAAAAAGTTATCCTGCACATGTCCAACTACCAGTACCATCCCCGGTCTCTCTTATCACCTCCCATCTCAACAACCATTCTCTTCGACGCAGTTGATCGTTCCAAAAATCGTTACTTTATGTTACAGCTTCATTCTATCGGCATTTGTTATTCCTGAAGATCAGGAATGTAAAACGGAATATATCAGCGATATTAGGGTCAACTTAGGGTCAACTTGTCTTACGCAATCCTGATAGATAAAATAGAACATATGAGCAATATTAAGGGTAGCTGGAAGTAACGAATCATACACAATCCGTTACTGTTTTTGAGTATGTTTCCAGTCTGTCTTACTTCATAGTGTACAATTTTTCCGGAAATTCTGATAACTAAAAAACTTAACATTCTAAGTTTATTTTGCTTATAAAGAAAGAAAAACAATTTATTGAAACGACGAGCAACAGACAACTACGGTCAAGAACAACACAGATGGAGGATATTAACAAAGTCACAAAATGAATTAAAACTATCGATATGAGCTCTTTTCTCTTTCTCCCTCTCTCTCTCTCTCCCCTTTCTCCCTTCATCTTTTTCTCTTTCTCTCTCTCTTTGTCACTTATTTTTAAGCTTCAAAAATTTTGAAAAATTCCCAAGGTAATCATCTGAATCTCTTTGTTCACTTCTAAATTATAAAAATTTTTGTATATTTTAAGAGTAAATTTATCTGTGAGAGAGCAATTTCATGCAACTATAAATAAATCATTTTTACAATGACAAGAAAAAAAAAAAAGGAAAATTTTAATATTTACAATGAGCAAAATAAAAATTTTAATTCTTAATTGCTAAAAAGCAATTTGTTTTCACAATTATTTTCCATCTATTTTCAACGGACTTTCCATTATCGTATAGTCTAATCGATAATCCTCGTCTTCTATTTCTATATTCACTGATTTAATTCCTAAATTTCAACTTGTGAAATTGCTTCTCCCGGATTCACCTGTATATAATTTACTGGAATTTCCATGATGAATAATGTTACAATCGTAATTTTCATCGGGCCTTAAAAAGTTTTCAGTCTCGTTGCCACTGTTAATGAATTGTGAAGATGAATTTCTATCTTCGATTCTGCAATCATTTGTAAATTTCCTCATTTAATTCATTCATTTTATAAAATAGACAAAACGTTATCATTCAATTTCATTCTTTCGTTTGCTAAATTTCCTTGTAATTAGATTATTTAAATTCATTTAATTTGAATTTTTCCAAGGAAGTGATATAAAAAATCTCTAGTAAGTTATTGAGAGAGAAAAAAGGCTGTATTTTATGGGCTTTATTTTCAGTTCATTTTTAAATTACTAAATAATTTTCGTAGCAAATTTCAGAATTTCACTGGACTTCTATAGTCTTTTGCAAATTCTTCTTTACTATCATCAAAAGAAAGAAACTATTTCCATTCCTCATCAATAATTTCCAATTAAAAATTGTTAAAATCTAAAAGTTACTTTTATTGGTATCCACAGTTTCCCACCGCATTTTTCAAACATACCGCAAGTGTTAATATGATGTTTCAAAAATAAATGTCAAGTTTAATCCCATAAAATTTAAACAGAATAACCTTTTCCAAGATGCAAATGACGTTTCATTGCTGTCATCAAATAATTCCGGTATGCTGAGCAAACTATAAACCAACTAATTAATGTCTTTACTAAAAAAAATTCGAAACTTTCCAGACTTATTAGAAATGATCTTTTTCAATACAATCAAAATATTTTATGCAACAAAATGATTGTTTCTTTGAAAGCAGAAGTAATTGCTAATTTTTCATGGTAATGATCAGGAATATTAATTATTGCTTTTTTAATTACGCCAAAGTAAGATTCAAATAAAAACAAACCCTTCTTCCAAGTCACTGATCCTTTCCAATGATGTTGCACCACCAATCATTGATAGTTCCCGTTTAAGTGATATTTCCGGATTAACTCTATAAAAATGTATTTTTCAAAATTATTGAAATAAACAGTCCAAGTAACCTTGCCATATGCCTAATAGGAGCGAATTTCATGATATTGTCTTTATTATTTAGCTTCCAAATTGAGTTGTTTCACATTTTGTAACGAACAAATTTCATTCATTCTCATAAAAGTGTAACTAATCAATTGACCAAAGTAAAAAATCAGATAAGAAAAAGAGAAAAAAAAACTAAGTTTTTAGGATTCACTGAGTCCTTGAAATAACTACACTCTACAGATTATAATGTTACAAGCACCTCACATATCTCCTTTTTAGTCTTGGCATTAGTTAATGCTTGGCTCATTTTGATGCTTAACAAGCCTATGTAGTATATGATTGCCTAAATTTAATGATCTATATATATATATATATGTCAAATATTATGAGCAGTTTACTTGTTAAAGCCGTCAACTGATGACTTTTTAGCTGTGCTTTCCTTCACAGTTTCACCTCTTATCATTTCTTCTTCTTCTTCCAAGATTGTTCCTACCGGACTTACTGATAAGTTGATAGAAGCCTGATGTGCTGCTATTGCTGCCCTGAAGCATTTCTCTTTTTTTTAAAAAAAATAAAAAGTTTCGGAAAATTTTCAGCTAAAATTAAGATGTCATCGTCTACCTACCACTAGTTAATAAATTAATTATTTGATAAAAATTTACAGATCAAATAGAAGTAAATTGATAAAAGTACAAAATTCGGTTAATAGGTGAAGCAATCAATATGATGACAGAGATTTAAGGATGATGTATTTGTCCTCGAGAATTTATTGACCTCATTGCGCAGAACGATCAGATGCAAATGATACAATCAATTAATCACCTTCTATATATACATACATAGATGATTGATAATAGATCTTTACATTATCATGTGAGATGGGATATCGCGAGATGATGAAACTGATATTACTACAAGATCAAACAATATAAATCATTGTTAATTAAACCAATGAATCAATTAAACCAATTTTCTTGCTAACACTCCAATCTTTTATATACAGCTATGCAAACAGCCTAGCAAAAAGATGGCCAACTAAATAAAGAGACTAATTTTGAAAGCAATGATAATTTTACTTTCTGATAGAAGATGACAAATTTCCCGATGAATTCAAACCAGTCATTGAATGATTCATCGTAAATATCATCTGGCCATTTCTTTCAGCTATCCAGGCTCGTCGATAACGAAAATAACAGTATATGTTATAAGTGAATAATATTGTATAACCAATTACAAAAATTCTAAAAAAAGGATTTATTATTAACTTCTGATTTAAAAATTCTGGAATTTGTTGAACAAATAGCTACAAATTTTAAACAGAATATATTGATACATTTTTTGTTCAAGCAAACTAATTTCTTCTCATACTGAATCTCATTTGCAAAGTAATATTTTTGTCTTCCTTCATACAATTTTTTAAATTTTAATAGAAGTTGCTGAAGACTTTAAAATAAAAAAAAAAAAAAAAAAAAAAACTTGAAAAAGAAGTAATTACGCTATGTTTACGTAAATTACAGCAAGGCATCGATCCGTAGGATTTTGACGAATTAGTTTCTCAATAGTGTCTAATTGTTTTTGAAACTCCTTTCCGCTATGTGGCATTCGTGGCATCACAATCCGGATTGTCTTTCCGAATAGCTTCAATGTGTATGAGCGCTGAAATAATGTAAATTTTTACAATTTGATTCCCTTTTTCTGCTATACTTCATAAGATTAGTACAATTTCCCTAAGCGAACTAAATTTTGCAAAGTTGACATTTTAGATTTATTTTGAAAAAAGCAAAAGCACTTCAGCGTAATTAAATACGAATACTTAAATTGTGATAGGATACCTAAACTTTGGCTATTTGAGATTACATGGCTATCTGATCCTTTATAAACCTTCAGTTGTTCCGGAAACTGATACTGCTAACATGAAAAATTTCCCATTATTGTAAAAAAAACTGAATTTAATAAAATTTTTTTTCCAAAAGAAAAGACCTTGCCATCGAAAAATCTTGCGATTGTCCAGAAGGTTTTGTCGTATATTGCTTTAATTAACCGTTTTATTTTTGTCCATACCTGATTGATTATTTCGATTGATGATGCTTGTTTTGACTTGTTGTTATTTGTGCTAAAATTCGATCTGAGCAGGCACTTTTTTGAGCCTGACAAAATTAGTAGAATAATTTGATCATAGTTTAACTTTCGAAATAAAAAAGTGATAAAATTAATTTTCATCGTAATAAAAGAAAAATTATAAAAGTGTTGTGGTTAGTAAAATTTCAAGAATTTCACTCGTTAAATTGACGAATTATGACGTTACATCTATAGAAAATTGTGCTAAGGTAAATAATATTTTATGAAATGATTCAAATTTCTCTCATGCTCAAATAATTTTATTTACAAACAGGACAAAAAACACAACCTGATGAAGTTCTTCTTTTTGATTTGTAAAGATTTTTTTGATGACATAGCAGCTAATTCAGTAGCAATGGCCAAGACCATTGCCCAGAGCCATAACTTCATTCCTTCAATCATATATCCGTGGGTTGATAAGTTGAAATTTCGTTAACTAAATGTTTTCTTGTATAACAAATACCTTTCAGTCTGGCATCCAGCAATTGCTTCCTCTAAAATAAATAATGTGCAACGATGAAATAGTTTGGTCAAATTGATTTTAAGCAATTATACTTAGCTCACAGATATATTATCAACTAATTAGGTTCAAAACAACCAAAAATCATACCATACACTTATAGAGAATGCAAATAATTCAGTATCAATTTCAGACTTTTAAAATATTCCTACTCCTCTCCCCACTCTTCCTCCACCCAAAAAAAAAAATATATATGTATATAATCTGTGGAATTTATTAGCTAGCGATTAATTAAGGATCAATGGGACATATCATTCAATCATTCTACAAGGCTGATTGGCATATATAACTTGCATCGATCAAAGTTACTTTCCTTGCCGCCAAAATTTCTGCTATTCCATCGAGAATACACAACGATTCTTAGTACGGAAAATGTTAGAAACTTCAAAGAAACTAAAAGCCGAAATTATTACAGTACAGATTCAGAAACTTCAGTTTTATTATTCAATTTTGATGTCCAATTTTCGTCTGGTTCCAAGTTATAGTTCATGTATTGTAGGTCAAAGTTCATTTCTTCACTTATCAGCTCGATATACATTTTCAGCGATGGGAATTTCGACACCAAGTATCAATCTCAATTTTCTGTTAATTATTAAATCGGTCTTGCACAACATTTTCGAATAATATTTGAGAACGAAACGTTTTCTTATCAACGCAAAATTTTAAACTGCTTTTTTTTTTTTTTTTTTTTTTTTTTTTTGGGAAATTTTTTCTCAAAAAATTACATTTCAATTTTAAAAAGTCTAATTTTTTGCAGAGGATTAAGTTCGAAACAAAATCGATCATTATTTGTATCTTATCATAATTTCTTTAGCATATCGGATTGAAACTAAAACCGATTTGAATTACAACTGCGGAACTATAACAAGTCGTATGTGCTACAAATTTAATACCACTACCACAAGAATACATTAGTGTAACGGACCCGTGAACATCCTGAAACAAGTTACATCAAAGTAATCAGCTATTTTCGAAAGTCCAAGGTATGTGTAATGTTACCTGGAATGTGGCAGTTTTTTTTTTTTTTTTTTCTTCCCATAGGTCAAAAATAAATACAGAAATGTTTTGGTAGAAAATTCTGTTTCCTTGTAGTTGTAGTATCACTTTTTTTTTGCAATAGCATCTTCTAAGAAATATTTAAAAATTCCTGTATGATAACAGCTTTACTCAGAATCAATTCTTTTCTCTTTTGCTTCCTATCAATAGCAATAGGTAAACTTTCTTAATTCATCGATATCAGGCTTAAAATCGTCTTCATATTTTGAATTGAGTGTTTCTTACACTCAAAGACAAAAAAAAAACTATCCTTGTCAGGACATTCATAATGTAAAATTAGGGACTTTATTGGAACGAAGCTTTAGATTATTGAATTCTTTAATAACGTTCTAGAATGTGACCCTTGACATTGTTATTGATACTGTATGCTTCTGCATGATGAAGATAATTATAAGAAATTTGTATTTTCCAGAAATTGTAACTATGAAAAGTTACTCGCACTGTTCGAATTCTTCGTAAAAAAAAAAAAAAAAAAAAAAAAAAAAAACTGATTATAGACATATAACTGTTCTTTGTATCAATGAAATTAACCTTCAAAGATGTCATGAAAATGAGTAAGGAAATAACAACAATCTATAAATCAGTGAAATAATAAAATTAAACTTCTTATATATGGTGATTTACAAAGGTACTGTTGGATACAACGATAATTATATTAAAAAAAGGATGAAAACAGAATGAGAACAGATATGATAAGCATTATATCAGCGAATACAACATTAATCATTGATCGAAAATACTTGGAGATTAGTTTTACTGAAAACATTTAGATGTGAAATAATTTTTATCCTAAGAATTTGCTAAATACATGAAATATTGTAAACATTTATTTATATTTATTACAAGTAATAAAGCATTAAAAAAAAAATTTCTATATTTTTGTGCTACAAAAATTTCGATTTTCCCACAAAAGATAAGAGATATGGCAACGAAAAAATTGCATAGCAGTTTCTGCAATGGTAGAGATTTCAAAGGTTATAGGCTAAGAACAAAAAAAAAAAAAGAAAAACGGAAAAATTATTCCTGGTAATTTAATTATCCGTCAAAGGGGAGCAAAATTTCATTCAGGAAGTTCCATCCGTCTCTCACTTTTCCTATTCGAACGAATAGTAAAAAATTTTTTTGAAAAAATTTTGATATGATTATGTACATGAAATAAAAATAAAACAAGAATTTAATATTCCTCAAAGAGAATAAAATACAATAGGATAAGTTTGAATGTCAATGAGCAATTTTTGTCCACTAACAGTATTTCAAATATTAAAATTGATTATTTACGAGAATGTATGAGAAGTTTTTAAATTCACTCAAGAAATTTCAAATAGATGAAAGAGAAAAGAGCAATCATTGTAATGTTAAGCTTTCGAAACAACCAAATGTATTTAAATTCAACAAATATATCGAATAACGGTTAATGTATTAGATAGATTTAACAAATAAAAAATTTGTTCAATTTGAATGAATTTCCCATGAAAAACAACTACGAGAAATTTTTTATGATTTTTTTCTTACAAAAATTGGAAAAGAATAGAAGAATTAAATAATGTAACGAATCAGAAAAAAAAATGCAAAGTTTTGGGAAAAGTATAAATTTTTAAATATTTCTAAATCAAATAATATTAATAAAACAAGAAGTAATATATGACAGCACTTATTACGCCCAAAAACGCGATATATACCATCGGATCCGTCGTAGTGGAGTCACTAAATTTAAAATACTTCATTATTTTACTATAACTATGACATTGAAATATTTGAGTAAACAATTAATTGCTAAAAAGCATATTGATGAATTATGTAATAATATTGAATTCAAATAAATTATTTCTTTTCTATGATAACATTCATAAATTCTTTTCCTTTTGAAATCACCTTCTACTATCATCTAGATTGATTCCTTTCTTGTGCCACTTCTTCTTATCATATGAATATGTCATCTTTTCCTCCTGAAATTTATCACAAAAAGGAATCTCAAAATGGAGCGAATAGTAACAATTAATCGAATAAAATTTCTGAAAATTTTAGTTGATAATTTGCTTATAAACCAAAAAAAAAACTTATTTTTGAATTTTTTCATCACATTCAAAGCTTTTAAGTTCTAAACAGCTTCTGGAGGTCATCATCAAATAATTTGTAAAAATTTTCATTATAAGCCAAAAGAAATGATAGAGAAACTATTTGTGGTTTATGAACAAAATAACAAATAAAATTTTCGAAAATCTTGAAAAGAGAATAGACTTTTGAACACCATTCTTTTTTTTTACATCAATTATTTCGGCCACCAAATAATGCTCCTTCAAAAGTTGGGCATCTGCTGAATGTCTGATATCTTCGTATGCTTCGGTAGCATCAAGACCGGCCAACTTCAGCAACACTTCATTACCACCTGGGTGCTGAAATTACTGCAATGATCTGCGATTATGGGATAAAGCGGATGCAATATATGATTTCCATAATAGAAAGTGATATAAGAAACACTGTAAAATTATTGGAACGAACTTACCTCATCCAGAAATGTGGTGAGGTCATAAACTTTATTCCCGATACAAAGCCATGAACTATTAATATTATTGTGCTCTGCTACCTGTGCTCGTGTCACCTTTTGCAAATCAGTCATTTTTCCTATAAAAGAAACTATTTTTAAACATAATAAATCTTGAGAACTTCATCTTTCACTGCAGTAAATTTCGATTTTTAAACAATGAACCAGCCGATTAACAAAATCTAATTTAATTTAAAAAAACAAAAGATTTTATTGGCAAAAATTGTACTATGAATATGAAATGAAAAATGTGATTTGTAGAATGTAAAAACTAAAAAGAAGGATAAAACGGTGAAAATCAAGAAAAAAAAAGTGTTTGTACACAATAACAAGGAAGATGAAAACCGCTCAATTTTGATTCAATCAACTACTGGAAATTGAAATATCAGGAGAGAAATCATTTTCATCATAGGCTGCTAATTTGCGAGAGATATTAGCTTGTAAGGGAAAATAATTAAAAAAGAATACAAAGATGCTTCCTGTTAGCTGAAGAAAAAAGAGCACGAGAAGAGAAGAAAATAAAAGTTTCATTTCTCTTAAATTATTATTTAAATATTTTCGCAGTTGTAGAATTTGAAAAATGCAAAAAACATACCTTGCATAAAGGTGATGAGAAAAATAGGCCACTGATGTTTCAAAAAATTTTACAAATTTTTCATAGTGGGAAACTCCAATAGGGAACTCATGAAAAGGCTAATAGATAATTCCTGATAATGATAATATAATATCAGTCTCCTACTCCGCATTGATCCTTCCAAGTATCTTCTTCCTCTATTCTTCTTATCCAATTAATTTTTTTTTTTTTTTGCGAAAAAAAAAAAAAAAAAAAACTCTTTCAATTCAAAACAATTTTATAAAAAGATGAGATTAAATTTAAAAAAAAAATGATGCTGAACAAACTATTTTCTTGCTGGCACTGAAAATTTATAATGAATTTATTGAAACGAGTTTCTATAATAAATGAAATTTTTTTTTCACTGAACAAAAATCCTTGTACCCACATGTAATATTCCACAATCTTCCCAGTATTCATCCAAGTAATCCTTTAATTTCAGAAATGAATTTTAGAAGTTACTTTATTTCAGAAAATTGTAATAGAGCTGAAGTTAGTATAATGACATATGAGGAATTATGCACAACCTTTCAGGTATAATTATTGTTGATCGGATTCATTCCTCTTCAATTGAAATAATCGAAAATGTGCAATGAAACTTTAAAAAAAAAAAAAAAATTGGAAAAGAAAAATGGTTGTAGAAATGCAGGAAATTAGTAGACTATGAAGTAAAAAATCACTGAAAAAAAACACGTGGAGGATGATAAAAGGAACGGGAAGACCATGTTGTCATCAAATGAATGTCAACAACATATGACAGAGTTTCTTAACAACAAAAAGAACAGTTTCAGATAATTTGAAGGAGGGAGAAAAAGAGGAAGAGGAAAGGAGAGAGAGAGAGAGAGAGAGTAATTTTGACAAAGGACAGTGTTATCTCTATCAGGAAAAAATCAGAAAAAAAAGTGATGAAACTATTTCATCAAGCCAGATGAAGTAAACAAGTCGGGTTTGTGGCATAACAATATGAAGAAAATGATCAGAAATCTCTTTAAAATATAGTATATTCCAATTGGAAGTATTCCATATTTTTAAAAATATATTTTCTCAGATAATCAAAAGTCGATATTTACGGTATACGAAGTATCACGGTTATATACGATTAAATATATCTGAATGATTCCGGAAGTTTAACTAATATAATTTGACTAGAAATTGATTAAATATACTGACACTTGCGGGAAGATTATCGGCATATGGCGATAAAGTTGAAATATTGTGACCAAGATCGAAAAATCAATTCAAACTTTGATTATGATTTCCAATATTTGCAGCATTATATTTTGGTATGATATCCGGTAATTATTTAATATTTAACAAAAATGGGCGAAAAACTTCAATTCATATTTCATCTCTTTTGCGGGATGAAAAAAGGATGCTAACAATAAAAATGAAATTTGCAATGAGTAAATAATGAATCAAGCATATCACGATATATTTATGCTCAATTTTAATACAATTGAAAATTTTATTCATTCATTGAATTGAGGAAAAAGTAGTCAATAAACAACAAAAAGTTTATTTCCAAAATTGTCTAAAATATTTTATCAACAATTTTAATCGAAAAATTAAAACAAGTTAAAAACTGAAACAATGTAAGGGAGGGAGAGGAAGGGAGAGTTGAAGAATGCATTTGATGATTTGTTTTTTAAATTCTTCACTAAACTACCTTTTTACCATTTATTAATTCACTTTTTTTTTCCCAATTCAATACAATAAACTTACATTCTAAACAAAACCATTGATAGAATTATCATTTCAGGAAGGTACTTTCAGCCATGTGCGTTAAGTTTGATAAGCGCAAATGTCCGTCTTCTTTCCCTTTTCAGTTGTATGTATTAGCTTCGAAAAAGCGAATTATTGTTATCATCAAACAGTTTTAAATGGGGCAGAAAAGAAATTTCATTGATCTAAGTAATTCTCAACATAGCTGATGCATTATTCCTCATTAATAATTCAAATCAGAAAAAGCATAAAACTGTGCAAATTAGTCCTTATCGTCGTTTCACATCGTTCCTTTAATGGGGGAGAGAGAGAGGGAGAGAGAGAGGGAGAGAGAGAGAGAGAGGGAGGAAAGGAGAAAAGGTGCAAAGATAGAACATTAATAATAAATCGATAAGGCAATCATCAGTTCATTAATCGACGCATATCTAATCTCAAAATTCATCATTAATTATTTCTCTATCATGCAAATGTACACAAATTGGAAAGATTACGCAACAAGAATGGACATTTTTGGACACAGTTTATCTTTTAGTAAGTGCCCAATCATGGAAGATGATAATTTAGGTGACAAATCACATTCTCGATGATAACGAAATGATGACAACACTTCCAATCAACTATACTTGATTACTATTATTAAAAGACTGATATAATACGTCTGTACGCATATGTGTAAGCATGTATACGTACACGTACGTGTGCAGGTGTATGCGGCTATCTGTCTGTCTATTTGTAAGCTAAACTTCAAATGTTTTCCTTGACACTTCTAAGCAGAGTAGAGTTTTTCTCGATGAACCTCGGAAGAGAGTAGAGTGCTGCAATAGGTTAAGCGTATTCGGTGATGACATAGCACGATGGATTGTCTAGTTGTGGTTGTAGAAAGGCGGGGCAGGGGGAGGGTTCTAGATTTTTCCCGGTTATTCTCGGCCAAAGTATTATTGGCACAATCGATTTCACGTATTGTTTACCTGTTATTTTATGTGCTTCAAGTAATTTTAATGATATTGCTTCAGTTCTTTTCTGAATATGTGAATGTTGAAAAATGAAATTTGTGATGCTATTTAGTAGGAAATTTTCCGAATTTCAATTGAAATTAAATAAATAATTTTATCGCAATGACGCATTATCATACTGAAGGTACTAAGCAACTTTTATGTTAATGTGAAGAGCTGGATAAATGTTATTTCAGGATATGGCTTCAGATTTTGGTAATCCATTGAAAAAGTTCAAATTGGTATTTCTGGGTGAACAAAGTGGTAAGTGTTTTATTTCTGATTTCTATCATTTTCCATTTCTACAATTTCTCCGTTTTTTGAAATAATGCTTGAACACTGCGTTTGTCGCTTTGTAATTACATTACGTTCCAAATCATTTCAGTTGGAAAAACATCGTTGATAACGCGATTCATGTACGACAGCTTTGATAACACCTATCAGGCTACCATAGGAATCGATTTTTTGAGCAAAACTATGTATCTCGAAGATAGAACGGTAGTTTTTCAGAAACTTTTAGAATTTTGCATGAATTACTCCTTATTTGGAATGTTTACACCATTATTAACATATATTATTCCTTATTCCGTAGCCACAGATGCGAACTGATTTTGAACGAGGCGTAATATGTATGATTGGTATATTCTAACTTCTCTCGGAAATTTAGTCTCTTAGCAGATGTTGCTATTTGAACAAAAGTCGTTGCCAATTCATCGTGTTATGCGATTGTTGCGAAAGCGTGTCTAAATTGTACGCATTGCTATATTTCATAATCTAGCTGTCGTGAATTAAATTTGACGAAAGGCTTGGGAATTTTTTATTCGTACGAACATATGAGTTTTGGCAGTAAATTTTTGATATTGTTATGTTTCCTAGCGATTTTTTTGCATAGTTTGGCTCATCTTCTATATTGCTAACTATTTCTAATGGTTA
>JABVXV010000123.1:116949-155728 GCA_013365325.1 Dipetalonema caudispina | reverse complement strand
GATTTTATTTTTTGAAATAAAATATTTGATTTTATTTTTTGAAATAAAATATTTGATTTTATTTTTTGAAATAAAATATTTGATTTTATTTTTTGAAATAAAATATTTGATTTTATTTTTTGAAATAAAATATTTGATTTTATTTTTTCCGAAACTTATTTTCTTTTTTTTCTTTTGTTAAGGTAACATAAATTGTTGTCAACAAATAAAATGGAAAAAATATTTATTCTTTTAATCAATACGATAGAAAACAAGCAATAGCTACGAAAGTGAAAGAAGGAGATGGTAAAGCATTAATTAATGGGTAATAGAATATGTGATGATTGATTAGCTCAAATATACCTTTAAATAAATAATGATAATTAATCCGTATTCTGTTCTAGCAAAAAAAAATAAAAACAAAGGAAGGGAAGAGAAAAAAGATAGGATGAAAAGATGAGAAGTTGAGAAATTGATAAATGTTATCCTATGTAAATATATAAGATTGAATTTATTTGTTAATAAAATGCTTAAAAAAGGAACCATAAAAAACAAAGTATGCTAAAAGTTATTGCTAAAATTGAAAATGATCAGAAACAAAGAAGAAGTGAAATTTAGAAACAGTAAAGCATTAATTAAATAAAAGCATCGTTTGTATCCGTTTTTTTTTTTTTTTTTTATTAATAACAAAGCAATAGAAATATATAACAATAATTAATCAATTAATCTGTCGAAAATTTGATTAATAATGTTTGGAAAAAAATTGTGGAGATTTATTTAGGGACTAAATGAATTTAAACTTAAAAAATATTCTCCAAATTTGGTAAACAAACGTAATTTCAGCAAACGATTACATAAAACTTACATGTAGGAGTAGCTATTTGCTTATTAGTAAAATAATCATATATCATTGATTTGAAATTAGAAATGAAATTTTCATATAAAAAATTCAATATTCTGGCATATATATTTATCAGTAGGATGACATTGTTAACCTGAAAATTTTTGAAATTGGTAAGTTTTTAAATTTAAGAAATTTTCAGTTATTTCCCTTCAATTAAATTGCAAATACAATGACATGGCTTGGGAGAAATTGTTTATTCAAAAAGAAAAAAAAAGAAGGAATTCTTTATTTCAAATTAAATTATTAAATGAAATAATTGAATTTTAAGTGGGGAGGGTAGAGGGAGAAAGAAACATTATGAAATGAATAATACAAAGTGATGAATGGAAAAAAGTGGAAGGAAAGGAGAGGATTCAAGGTAAAAAAAGAAATGGAATAATGAATAATCGATATTTCATCAATTAAAAATTAAAACAGCGATCAATATTTGACGATAATGAAACAAGCATGTATCAAACCAGGTATGTAACCAAGCAGCGTTAGCAGAATGTTAATGAACAAATCGATACCGCAACCTTTTTCGAAAAATACACCAATGGGCTAAAACAATATTTAATTTATTAAAAACAAAAATAAAAAAAAAAAATTAGCTTGAATAATTTAAATAGTATATTTTATATCATTAATTTGTAAGATGAAAAGGAAAAAGAAATAAAGAAGAAAAAAAAATTTTTCTTTGCAAGAATCAAAATTACAACAAAACGATTGAAATTAGCAACAACAACGAAGTAATACTAATATTTCATTGTTTGTTTATTTATCTTTTATTTTTTATTTTTCCAATACGCATTGCAAGACTTTAAAATGAAATTTTCGGAATTCACAAAACCATTTCATACATTGTTAAACATAACAAATTTTTTGAGTTGCTTACTTCTATTTTATTTATTTCAATTTCTTAATTATTTCAGCATTTAATTCATTATACATATACAATCGTGAGATAATATAAATGAGACATATGGTATTCATTTAGTTGAATATAATATTTAGAATTAATTATGTCTTTCGTTGCTACTTTTTATCCTGAAGTAATCATTATGATACTAGTTTTTATGAATGATTAAGGATTAGTTTTGAAAGTTAAATAATTAAAATAATTGAAAATCAAGGAAAGTTGTCGGATAACTAATAGTATTACTATTGTAAATTCAAAGTTGTTTTTTTCTTCCTTGGGAAGAAATCAAACTTAAATTCACAAATGATGAATTTCCTGAATTGTTGGATCATTAGGAAATAAGGTCTCATCTTTCAAAAATAATTTAAATATAATAGCCTGGCGGAGATAGATTAAATAAATAAAATGTAATATAACGGAATAGAATAGAAAAATATGCATATATAATGAAGAACAAATTTTTTTATTGATTGTAGAAATTGTTAAATTATTTGGTTAAAAGAAAAAATATAACTTACAGGTATAATTACGGAGCAGCATATCTTAGGGCAATCAGTACAGGTCAATGGCATTTTTTTTTTTTTTTCGTTGACTGATCGGTGGTGAACTGTGAAGATTAAATCAAAAGTGTAATCACAATTATCACGATTTTTAAACAATCTATAAATTATCATATATGATAATGAACGAATAAGGACAAAAAAAAACATCATAGTTCAATGATTATATTATAACACATTCAAAGAATAATGATAAAAATAGTAATAATTTAATACAACTTGCAACAATATAGTTGCTTTGAAAGTTAAGAAAGGAGAAATTTCAATTTTCATATGAAGAAATATTTCGCTTATATATATGAAACAAACTAAAAAGTTAGTATTAAAAAATTTACATCAGTGAAAGTTAGTAAGTAAATGAAATAAATTAATGGCGAACTTGCATGTGTAAGTAACGTATCGTTATTTTATTCAAAAAAGAAAAGCGGAACAATTCAAATACTACGATAAAATTACTTTTTGGTAATGTGAAAAATATTTTATAAAAAGAAAAAATGTATGTTACGATGAAATTTTATTCATTTGCAAAGAGAAATGACAAAATGAAAATAAAAATAGTAATGTAATAATAGATTCATTTTCAGCAGTTAAATATGTACTTTAGAAATTAAAACAACAAAAAAAAGTTAAAATAAAGAAATAGTACTTTTTTTTTGTTTCTTTAACAACATAGAATTTCTTTGTTTTTTTGATTATTAAAATAAAACTTCATTAAAGAAAAAAAATGTCATGAAGCTTGATCATAATTAACCACTAACCACAAATGAGGAATAATTTTCGTATTCTGGAGTTAAATTTAATCCAAATTTCCTTATTCTATTTTGAATTTCCACTTCATCAGAATCTTTTCATTATCATTACTTGTAGTTTCTAATTAAAAGATAACTTTTTTTACTTGCGGAATAATTTTGTATGCAAGACAAAGAGATTGATGATTATTAAGTAGACGGATCCGATCTGATTGTGACTATGTCACAATTGCTTATTGTAACTTTTCCACAACTAAAAATACCAGCAATACATAAATACAGGTGTTATTTAATAAATGATGAAATTTCTGAAAAATATGATGTGACATATCCGGAAGGAATGGAGCAAAATATGATCGATGAATATCACTGAGATACATTTTAGCTTGACCAATTTTGCTATAGCATCAAGTAAAGTTGAGATTTGAATGCAACGATAAATAGTTGTTGATGGAATGATAAGCATGGAAAATTACAATAAATCATTATTGATGATAGATTACAATAATGAAAATTTGTTTGACATATCTTTTTCCTTTCTTAGGGTAATGAAGTTTTGATTTGTAAATTCGAAAAGCTTACCGAATGTTATAGCAAAATTGATCAAACAAATTAGATAGAGGAAATGTTGAAATGAAAAACGAAAAAGAAAATGAAGAAAACGGAACTCGTTATTCATGTTCCACTGTTCAACGATTATTTCGTTGATATTGAATCTTATAAAAGTAAAACATTATCAATAATTAATCATGAGTTTTGATACTTTTATGTTCATTAAAAATTTTATATATGATCCAGTGAAAATTATATTTTGAAAGTATGAAAATAAATACGTAAGTTTCAATTTGTAAAATTTTGTATATTTATTGAAGGTAAAATACTTTTTTACATTGAAAAATTCAGTCAATTTTTTCCATTATTATAATTTTAACATTAATATTTGTATTAATTTTTTCTATCCCATCGTTATGATAATATGGAAATGATTAATTTTTCAAGCGAAATATTTCGATAATTATAAATTAGCAATTATTGAGAAGATAGTATTAGAATATCGCAATATCTATATTCAACAACATTAACAGAAATAATATCCAGTTATCATAATAATATCAGCAGCTCTCGACAATTTTATATACATATCAACCTAAACATAATATTATACATATTGGTATGTAGCTGATTACTACTGATGACAAGCTAAATGATGGAACATATTATCAGCTCATTAATCATTCCTTTCATATATCTCTTGTTGATAATAAGTTATTCCTTGAAATTTTCTATCAGATATTCGGTAGTAAAAATTATCCAAACTTTGAAACTGTAAATTTCTGTCTGTATGTGTATGTGTGTGTATGTATGTATGTGTATGAGTGTATGTGTATGTGTGTATGTGTATGTGTGTATGTGTATGTGTATGTGTGTATATGTATGTGTGTATGTGTATGCGTGTATGTGTATGTGTGTATGTGTATGTGTGTATGTGTATGTGTCTGTGTGTATGTATGTATGTTCTGTGTCTGTGTGAACAAAAACGTAACAACTTGTGCAGTTTTTCAATTGATCAGACGATCGATTGAATAACAAAATTGTAATTTTATAATCTTGACGACTGACAACGATGAGTTATTTGTACGTACGGTATATCGTGGGACAAATAAAATTGTATGAAATGAATCAAACATTTTAAATGTGTGTGATGAATCATTGAAATTTTTATGAAAATTTAAAAAAAAAGATGGATTAAAAATTTTTTTAAACAAAAAAGAAATTCAAATTTTTAAAGCGAATTTTAGGGAAAAAAAATAATTAAGCTTAGATGCAATATTAACATATTTATGAAAAAAAATTGGAAAAGCAAGGAGAATTCTTTGCTTGCAAATGCAAATGCAAATGCATGTATGCATATGAATATGTTCATTGGGCGGGTAAGTAAACAAATACAAATGTACTTGAAATGTGAAATAGGGCATTGATTAACCCAGTTTTTAATTGGAAAAAGAAAAAAAGAAAACTCCCTTCGTTTATAAGAGAGAGAGAGAAAGAGATAGATGAAGATAGAAAGAAGAATAAGAATACGATTGTTGTTGCTGTTGAAAGAAATGTTACCATATGAATGACTTAAATAAAATAATAACACCTTTCCACTCTATTCACCTTTGTTTCTATCACACCTTTTCTTACACTTAGCTAAAACAGCACAAAAACTAATGCATTCAGCAGGTTTAATCAATTTCAATTTCAAATTAAATTGGTCATTAATTTTTTAGTAGAGAAATTGATCTGACATTCAATCTCTTTGAATATGTACGATGATTTAATTAAAAGATAAATACATTAATGCATTTTTTATAAATATCCTAATCCAAATATAATAGATTTATTGACCAATACTTTTAATTTCCAAATTATCACTGATCTATATTGAAGGAAATCAAATAAAATTGTTGAAATGAATTAGTGAAGCAATTAAAATTGCAAAAAATAGTAATATTAAAGAATGCATTATTGATAGGAATTGCAATACTATAATGATCCTTCATAGTTTCAGCACAAATTTAAATTATCAAGAATTAAATTTCTGTCACTGACAAATTTGCGAGATAGTCGTAAATTTATCAATGACAGAAATATAATTTTGAATACTAACAACGTTAATTATAATAATAATATAATATGTTATAATAATATAAGCGTCAGTATTATCAGTACATTGATTATTTGAAGAAATATAGATTAAATTTTTATTTTACATTCAAATTAAATCGAAATGTACTGTTATAATTGTAAAAATTATGTAAAAAGGGAGAGAGAGAGACAAAAAGATTGGTCTACATATAAAAAAAAAGTGGAAGAAGAAAAAGAGAGGAAATATTGAAGATAACAATTTTGTTGTTATCATTTGGCAGCTTTTAACAAATACATTTCTTTGGCATTATCAGTCTATCGAATTATTTATTAAATAACGATAGCAGTATCACCACAAACTGTATGAATGTTTACTGTACATATACCGTATTAATGACAAGATAGATATCGTAACCGACTTATTTTCCGCATCGTATGTGTGCGTGTGTGTGTGTGTGTGTGTGTGTGTGTGTGTGTGTATATATATATATGTATATATACATCTGCATGCATACATATGCACATATTGTACATATTGTTGTAATAATTGAAATTATAATTTTAATCCGACTTTGATCATACATTCATAAGTTGGCTTCATTATTATTTCCAAAAATATCCAATTTATAGCAATTGAAATTATGAAATTATTAAATGTGGAGAAATGTTAAAAGATTAATTAATTTATGAAGTTAATAAATTGCGAAATGTGTGATTTAAATCAAATTTAATGTTAAAGGAAAGCATGAGTTCTTTGAAATCAATCAAACAGTATCTATGTAGTAGCAATTTCGAATAGTTTTAAAGTAGTATTATATCCGAATTAATGTTCGTATTTTCAATTCATGTTGAAAGTTTTTTTTTTTTTTTCTCTCTAGTATTATCAGAAGCTTGGTAGTATCACATTAAATTTCAGATAATTTAAATTCTATAACTCAAAATTATAATCGGAATAACTTGTATCAAGTGGGAAAAATTTTCAAGTGTTTCTGATTGAAAATTTACCTGATTCAATTAATGTTAGCAAAAAAAGCGAAAAGTAAAAGCACGTATGGTTATTAATATATTACGTAAGTTTTACGGATACTACCCGCATAACGCTTTCTGATCATGCATAACAGTAACAGTTTTGAAATCGGGATTCGGAAAACAGATTATATAAATAGTAAATGGGAAATATCCAAGTAATCTAATATAAATAACAACTGGGATAGCACTTCTATGTAGCAGATCGATAACAAAAAGCTTGTTTTGATGTATGATGAATTCGATAAAAAGTAGAAAGAGAATAGGAAAAGAGGGAGGAAGAGGAGGTGGAGGAGGTGGATGTGGAGGAGAAGGATAGGCAAAAATCATCAAAACTTGTTTGGTATATGAATAGATAAGATATAGGAGAGGAGGGGAGAGAGAGAGAGAGAGAGAGAGAGAGAAAAAAAAAAAGATGAAGGGTGAAAATAAAACTGGAAAATAAAAAAGAAAAAAAAAAGAAATGAATAAATTGAAAAATGTAATTATTTAATTGCTATTATTATTATTGTTATTATTCCCTCCATTATCGTATATTTTTTGGTAGTAGTCGAATTTGCTACAACTTCTCGACTTTTTTAAAAATTATATTTTAGTACCATTTTAATTAATGAAAAAAATTAATACATTTTACTTACATTAATGAGTAATAAATTAAGATGTCAATCGATGCTATTAAAAGTTTATTTTATAAGCCAATATTTATTTTGTAATATCTTTATCATTCCCATATCAAATTTCTAATCACTATTGCTTTATTAAAATAAAAAGTGATAAATTCGTAATTATTCTCTCACTCTTATATTCTATCATTAATCAAATTAATTCGTAAAATTTGGAATATTACAAATTTTGATGCATTAGGTTTGCTTGAAATTTTATAGTGGGAGAAATATGAATGAAAATTTAAATGGTATGAAAATGTATAAAAGGTTGAAAACAAGAAAATGATAAGAAAAGAGAAAGGACGAAAAATGAACCAATGATTGTTTTTTATTTAACAGCAATAATTTGATGTGGAAGAAATTAAATGAATATGGGCGGAAAGACAAAGAAAAGAAATGGAAATTTTAAATTTAAGAATTTAACAAAAAGTATTTTGTCTGTATTTCACATAAATCTACAATTATTTTTGTTAATTAAGTTGCATTTTTGATATACTGAAATTTTTGAATGGGTAATACAAGATTAGATGAAAATAACGTAATGACATATTGATCGGGTTTATTTCTTGAAATAAATAAAATTTGATAATGGTTAAATTTTAAATAAAACTAAAATATGAAATATTCTAATATAGAATTATGACTAATATAAAATGCAAAAAAAAATGAATGATGAGATAGTGGATAATATTAATATTGTTTACATACAACTATAAATTGTCTTCGACAAATATCATCTTATCGTATATACCGGATGACAACAGGCTATCATTCAATAATTGAATTCAATTAAAAGAGGGTATTTGTTCGATAGAATGCTAAAAATAATCTAATTTTGTAAAGCTCTAACATATTTACGATTAAAAATAAAAGACATTAAATGGAAAAATGGCAATGAATAAGTGATTGATGAACAAATAATCGTCGTTGGAATGATCTTTTTTTTTTCTTTTTTTTTTTTTTTTGTGAATACTAAAGTCGTTTTTTTTTTTCTGGCATGTTTATTTCTTAAAAAAATTTTTAAAACTATGACTCATAAGATTGGTTTGTTCCCGTTTGTTTTCCTATCCTTAGACTACATCTTTTTCCCTTACACCCATTTAGTAGTTTTTTTTTTTTTTTTTTTTTTTTTTTTTTTTTTTTTTAAAGAATAATTGCAATTTGTTTCTAATGAAACATTCATTAAATTACTAACATTTAAATAAATAAGTGAATTAGGTGCAATAAAAATTTGGTTATGTTTGCCGTCAATTTGTTGATAAATCTTCAAAATGATATCAATTTAGTTTCTAGGCTGCTTTTTTTTTTTTTTTTGGTTTATCAGCTGCTGTTAGTTTGCAACTACAATATTTCTCACTTTTTATACCTTTCATATAGTTCTACAATTTCATAATCAGAAAGTATAAGATGATATCACATATTCTTACTTTTCATAAATTAGTTTAATTGATTAAAAGAGTATAACAAAACTGATGAATTGCTGAAAAAAAAAATATATATATATATATATATATATATATATACACGGATGAGTAAATTGTTGACGTATAGCAAAAGTGCAACAAGGTTCAATGAATCCTTTCAGCTATCTTTTTAACAACACTTTAACTCTATATCTATAACAGAATTTACGACGTGTAATTTCTCTCCTTAACAAATGCTAACCAGCAAATCGATAAGAAGCAATTTCAATGAAGAAAAAGCAGTGTTATTTCGGATTTAAAAATACAGTATTTAAGCCAAAATAAGTAATGCTCACTTGAATACCTCTGAGCATTATAGAATAAAATTTTCATGAGTGCTAATCCAACTGTACCGTATAAAATATGTCAAGGATATAGCAGCTATCACCGCTTTTTCTCACACTTTTTATTCAAGCAAATAACTCATCAAACTTGTTTAATCGTTAAAGTTTACAAATTTTCGCCATTATTCCAAACAATAAATAAATCTTTGGATTATCAAATGATATATGCAAGTAACAACACATTTGCCCACAAATAGCTACAGTTACAACTCAGATAAAGGACAACATAAAAATGACATAAGGTAACAAGAAGAGCCCAACAAATAACATGACGAGAATGAAAGCTAAGCACTGAAATCAATGTACTGTTAAACATTTTTCACGACGCACAAAAAATACTAAGAAGGACGCCGTCAGGATGTGAGGATCCATATATATGTGATGCTAAAGTTTACTAAAATGAACACGTTAGCGATATAGATAACATGAATGAGTACATCGATAACCAATTCAAGTAATATATAAGGAAAGTTTTCATGCTGCAGCCTGTCCGCTATTTTCGCAAGCAAAACTACTGTCTTCAGCGTTTCCAGCAGCTGCTTCTAATGAATCAACTTCTTTCGAATATTTTCCAATTAATTCATGAGCGGCTTTCAGTGAATCCATCAAATCTTGAATTTCTTTGTTTATTTCGTTTCTCGCATTGTTGATCATTTCCTGAGTTCGTTTACGCACAAAAGGAACTGAAACTAGGGAAAGCATTAGTGAAGGCACTATTACTCATTCTGCTTGATAAACATTGTATGTTTTACATAAGTCACTGCAGATTCCACAGAGGTGTAAAAGTAGGCAAACAGGACTAACAAAAAGTAACTTAACAATCGAAAGCAACTCACAATCAGTATGGAAACGTCTCGGTTCGACTTTACGTCCTTCTAAATGCGATAACACTTTATACATTGGCATTGTGGGTTCTTGAAATACCTAAAACACAATCACCGAGACTTTATTCAAAGAAAATACTCTGAATCACAAGACACACAAAACTGAAATGTGAAATAAGATTAAATTTATTTAAAATAAAGTTGGTCACGATGATTTTATCATCGTGACCAACCAGAACCGCCTTTTTAAGAGGCTATATGAAGTGAATAAATATTTGCTTTTCAAATCCTTCATTCTTATGTACAAAAATTCAAAGAAAAACTCAGAAAAATTATTACGAAAAGCTTACAATTTCATCGTAATATTCTGCAGCGACCATCGTTTTGCCGTTAGGAAGTGTAACTTGTGGTTGAAATAGTCGAAGATAATGGAACGCTGTTACCTTAAAATATATGACTAAAGAGTTAGCTAAGACGTTCTTATTCCAATTTCTGTAGCTTTCAATAATCAGTAACACCTCGACTACTAAGTATCTGTTAAATACGTTCACGTACAAAAATTCAAAGAAAAGCTGAGTAAAACAACTATAAAAAATTTATAATTCCATCGTAATATTCTACCTGCTGTTGAGAGTAAGAGACTTCATACTATTATAAAATACATATCGTGAGATTTCGAAGTGGAATCTAACAGCTTAAGCTATGCCAATCACAGTCGAAGGACAGTAAATAGAGATGTAAAGAATGAAACAATAAACGCAATGGAAATAAGTAAATATAGTTTAAAGTTTAAGATTATATAAGACAACAAGACGCAAAACACCGGAACTTCACCGGTTTTTCATTAACATCGACAAAATATATTCGAATTTGAATCTCAAATTCGCCCCAGCCTGTTTCGGTTACTTCGTACGGCGGTTTTTCGACCACTAAAAATTAATGTAAAATTAAACACAACATTCACTTCAGTAATACTTCTATGTCCAAAAGCATGTATTTATATTATATGATGGCTTTTTTTTCACATTCACTTCAACGTTACAAGTTAACTTTATTTTATAAATTATGATCACTGAAAATTGACTAAAAGCAGAATTTCGGACAAAACTAAAGTTTGTCATCCAATTCTAGTCTAGGCTTGCTTTATAATAATACTTTACTATAAAATGTTACTGCTGAGAGTTTTTGAATTTTTGTAAGACAGTACTTATCCATTGTAGAAAACATAAATTAAATATACATCTTCTACATTAACTGATTTTACTTGTCCAAGTTTAAATTAACGCTTACTAAATGATTGAGGTTGATGTGTGAAGCAGAGATAGGCAGATAGCTTAACTGCCCATCATGTGCGACGATAGAACACAAATTAAATGAATTTTCCGTTTCAATAAAAGTTAAACAAACTTTTAAAAACGTATTTCATATGCCATATAATAAAACGAAAAAAAGTACAAACTCACAATTTCATTGAATTAACGAAAAATAATCTAACTAGACTATAAACTACAACAAAAGTACTAGACTAGCAACCATTGATCCAACAGACGAATAAATAAAATTCAATCTTTTACATAATGAAAGAAGTAAATTACTTCGTGTTGCATTAGCATATGAATCGTGCAATTTGAATTGTACTTTCCGGATATACTTTGACGGATCTTCATTATAGTAAGGTTTTACGAATACCGTCCATTCATGGGTATGTCCATCTTCTTCTCGTTTTTTACCCAAATAATGGGCAGTATTGCCGTAAACAATCGGTCGGGTGAATACCTTATCTTTTACTCGTTCCATCAGAAATACAATAAATCATTAAGATAACACCGCTACTCTTTTATCGTTCCACGTGTTCTGGCTAAAGAAACAAATTTCATTATTGAGCAATAATGCTATATTTTCAAAATTTTGTCGATTTCTACGATGAATAATAATGCAAAAAGAGTTTTATAAGGATTAAATAAGCAATCAAAATTAAAAGTGCTGACATAATAAAATGAATGAAATATACGAAACTCTAACTTACAAAATTTGAACATTCTTGTTTTTCGAATAAGCAATTAACTATTAGTTTGAGCAAATGAAAGAAAAAGAAAACAAGTTAAAATGAAAATTCAACAGAAGTAAACAAAACCAGTATAATATACTAACAATGATAGTACGCTAAAGTACCTAAAGTAATAAACACACAAGTAAATCTAATTATTTATGATTTCGGCCTAAATAATCCATAGTTCTACTTAAAAATATCATTACTTTGAATTTCCATTTCAAATTTTACGTATTTGAAATTAAAATAAACCAATGGTGGGTTAAGATTTTTCCTTTCCCATCAACAGGAATGCACACAAACAATAACCTTCAAATTACAATCATATTCTTCCAAACAATAAAGGTCAAGGGTCAGTGGTGAGAACAAAAAAAATGTAACAGAATAGATGCATGTATGTATATGTCAGAGATTGATAAGAATTAAGAGGTGAAGTAGTGAGATATAGTTGAAAGAATAGAAGAAATAGTTAGGAGAAAAGGAGTGGAAGAGAGATTGAGAGTGCAATCGAAATATACTTACAACTCATAATCTCCCTCTAATCTTCTTTTACCTGTAGCGAAATATTAGTATCACATAAGTAGAGTGTTGATTTGCTAATTTTGGTTTAAGGACACTTCGCAACTGCTATTCGTCTTGTTGGGAAAAGATTCAATTTCCGGAGAGGGCAGGGGCAGTTTTCAGGTGTGAAGTTACGGTTATCCGGTTGGTCCCCGGAGGAGGTGTGTTGTGACTTCCAGTAACTTTTGAATTCGGAAATTGATATCCATCATTGTTTTCTTGAATGTTACCGGGCAACAACATACCATAAAAGAATGATTCGATTACCGCATGATAAATGTAAATGTAAATGAATTAACACATATTATATTATTTCATTTGCTTTTCAAATAATATGGGTAATACATATAGTTGGCTTACTCTTCAAAATAGCAACTTATTTTTTGTTTTTATCACATTTAAATTTAAATTTAAATCCTGGTTGAATTTTCCTCCTATCTTTTATTTAAATAAACTATCAATTGCATTGCCCATGCTTAACCAGGGTTTTGTTACACATAAAAGAATCCATGAAAATATAATTGGAGTCCTACTACTTGAAAAAAAAAAAAAAATTGCTTGGGAAAAGCTAGACGTAATTGACATGTATAATTTGTTTTCCCAATATGCAAAATATAGTAGGAAAAAATATAATTCAAATGAAATGGTGTAATTCTGATTGGTTCATTTTCATTTCATTTTCATCTTAGTGTTTATTTCATAGGATTACAGAAATGAAAGTGTTTGAATATAGTTATATTATTATGAAATTATTGTATATTAAATTTATGCTGATTTCTGACAATTATTGGGAGAATGATAAGGTGTCAAATGTAGAATTTTATCAACGAATTTTACTTTAAATTTATTACAAATTATTTTTGAAAATATTTTGGTTAAAGAAGAGAAATTTTAGCAAAATACTTTGAAAATCAGGAAAGATCATCTGTACGAAATAATTTTTTTTTCCAAATGGGTCAACATTTGAAAATTGATGAGTTATCACCTTACTCTACCATATCAGTACCATTTCCTGCTGTCCCTATTCATTGTCGCTTATCGTCATCATATCCATCAATTAACAGTCAAGGATATTGGTTACCGGATTCTACGCATTCAGGTTGCATATCAACTTTTCTTTCTTTTTAAATTCATTTCAACAAAATTGTGATACATGGAAAAGACGAAAGATTATAGCATCAAGAAAATATTCTTCCCGTAAAATACAGTGCAATGATAATAATTCGATAATTTATCCCAATTATAAGTTATTTTTATAACCATCAATAACAAAATATTAGTGATATCAGTATGATTCTCTTTTGGTTGAAGAAAAAAAAAAATTGAAAATGATAAGGAAGGGAATAGTACAGTATAGTACAAGAAGGTATTTAGTACAATTTCCTAATTTACTTTCAAAGTTATAAAATAAAAGTAATTTTTATTTTTTCAAACTACCTTTTGTCATTCGGTTGCTGATATTATAATATGGCATTACTGATTTATTAAAAATTTTCACAGCATAGCAATATTGTTATCCATATTAAATTCAAAATTACGAAAATTTAATTTTCTGTATGATGAGTGATAAGCAGTTATCAGTATATAAATCGATGCATTGTAAATATTACTCTCACTCTACCAGATTTCGATAGTAAATTCAAAAATGAAATAAGCAAATTATACAATAATGAAGGATATCATGATTCAGTTGCTGAAATTGATTGGAAAATCTACGATAAAGTAATTACTTCATTTACAGTATATAAATTTATTTGTTAATTATGATATGTATTGCTTAAGTAATACATTTTACATTAATTATGCAATAGTAAAACATGAATATGTTAATTCATTGGAAATCAATTTTAGATTAATAATATAAAATCTTCGAAATGAATGCTTTTTAAAATAAGGTCCCCATTTTAATGTTTCCATTAAAAAACTAAAATCATTAAGACTTAACTATTCAGAACCATTGGATTACGTAGTCACATATGAATATATTAAGAAATGATTTTTTAATTCATTTAAAATTGATTTCAGATTAACACTGAAAAAAAAAACTTTTAAAATAAATATTTTTGAGACAACGAATTGAATTATAGAATAATCGAATAAGCATTTCTGATGCAGTGCTACTATTTGTCGAATGTATGCATTATTCATTGGAAGAAAAATTAAACAGAACTTTAAATACATTAAATGAAGTGATTTATTATGCAATGCCATATTGGAATAAGGTTTGTTATAGATAATATATTTAGAAATCAAATAAATCATATTGGGGAAGTTAAGTTTTTAAAATTCCATATTATATTTTTGATTAATAGTATTAACAAGTAGCCATTTTTCAAATATTATTTGACAATTTCAAAATATTCTCGGATTTTTTTTTTTTTTATGAATATATTAATGAATAAATCAATGAATGTAAATATATTAATGAATAAATCAATGAATGTAATTGGTAGCAAAAGTGGATAATAAAATTAAAATTTGTAAGTATTATAGAAAGTCAAAAAATTTGCGAAATATTATTTAGTATAAGTTCGTTTTTTCTTCTTTTCCGATGGTTTTCTTATGTTTAAAATTTTTCAATGTGAAATGTTTAATTTTAGTTACCAAATGATGAAAAAAAAGGTTGGATTCGTAGAGCAGAAGCAGAAAAAAAAATTCATCATAACAGTGATATTAGTAAATATCGGGAAAAGGTCAGGATATTATGCTTGTTGCAATTCATCCAAGTTTTGTGCACAAATTAGATTATTATCTTTAACATTGTTGAAATATTTTCTTCTTATTTTTGTTTCCAGTTTGTTATGAAACGATTTGCTGATGATAACAAACTTAAGTTGAATTCAGATCAATTCCCTACTCAATCATTTCAGGTATTTTATTTCTTTATTTTCTCTTCAGTTTGGGATTTGATTTTAAGTTGGGAGGAATTTGTGCTTTATTTGGCAAAAATTTAAACTTCAGATTTAAATTGGAAATCATCAACTTAAAAATATCTCAAATCAAAATTTCAGTATTTTCCATTTCGAGAAGAGAAAGCACGAAACGCCAATCAGTTATTGTTCCCGGCAGTATCAGTTCTTGATAAAAAGGGAAAAAATTCAATTTCTAATATGCCAAAAAAGGTTTTGATGGATAAAATTTTGTGTTTTTTTTCTTTAAACATTTGCTTCAATACTTTATTTACAAGAACTAAATGAATTTCAAAACTTTTAGCTATCATTTCATTTCTTAACAATTTTCAAAAGCAAATCTATTCTGTTAATAGTTTCGGAACATCCATTTCAGCAACAAAAAGAACAAAATACACTGATTAAGGTCTATTTCTAAAAATCTTGAATGTGAGAAAAAAATTGTTTACATATATTTCTAAGCATTTCATTTTAAATTGATTAATTTTATCTGGTTGAATGTAAATTTTTAATCTAATAAATTAAAATTTATGTATGCCTTTATTCACTATTGCAGGTTTTTTTTTTTTTTTTTTGCTCAGTTTTAGATTCATAAAATATTCGATCGATTTTCCGGTGAATATAAAATCAAAGATGGTGCAAATAAATGTTTGTATTAATTTAGCATTTCATTTACATAGAAAAGAAAAAGAAAATCCGATAATTTGTTTATGTTAGAAAAATTGCAAAAGCTTTTCGTGAATTTTTTTTTTTATTCCAAAAAAGCAGTAAGTAGTTTGTTTTAAAGAAGTATTCATTAAATAAGTAGCAAAGTTAGAGTAAACAATGAAAATTATAGCTTGCAAGCATTCTTATGTCATGGATTGAAATTTAAATTTTAAACCCATGGTAATTCTGATTGAAATTTAAAATATTTGTAGTATCTAGTCCAATTTGTTGGTGGACTTATTTGACAAATCGTAATCGAAAAATTGGTTCACGAGGTCAGTACTATACCGATGATCAATTATTCCGAATATCAAGTGTTATTTCTCCGTTACGAATTAAAGAACAATTAACTTGGAATGATAATCACAACGGCGATAATCATACTTATTCTCAACTATTTGTTCCAGTTTCGCAATTATAAAATTTTTTGCAAAATTAAGAAAAAAAGTGATTTTAAAATCTCGCGAATGAAAAAACTGCTTGTGCGATCTTTGCTATTCGTCATTACGTTTCTAACATCAAATGATAAAAAATGAAATATTAAATAATCACTTAGTAGCAATAAATGCTAATATTTATTTTCATAAAACTTAATTACCAGTAAGTTACAAATTTTAAATTTCACTAATAAAGCAGCAACAGTATAAACTATTAATTGCATCATAAACCAACAAGAATTTCTAAGAGTAACATTAACGTATGTATAACAAAAAGGTTAGGTTATTTTTTCATTACTTACAATTTTAACGATTAAGAAACGAAATTAATTAATTGCGTAAATTTCGAGATTAGGAATTTTGGGCTTTTATAGTGCATTTTTTGCATAATATTTGGTTCTTTTTTGCATATTTTTTGGTAAAATATTTTGAAGTAATTACATATTGACAAAATTGCAAAATTTTGAGAAAAAAGTTTCATTGAATTTTCGAAAGTAAAAATTTTTACTACTCTTCTTAATCATTTACTGAATATGATTGTTTGCTTTTGAATATGTTCCGTACTGATAAAACGAGTATAGCCCAACTGGTTGCAAACATATGTGCAGTTGCAATTGCAACTGCACATATGTTTGCACATTTATTTATAGTATTTAGGCGCGTCATATTATTTGACCCAATATTCATTATCATTATCATTATCAACGCTTAGCGTTACTTATGATTAGATGGATCAATTTATTTTTTATTTTCTTCTTACCTTATCAACTGATATTTATTACTCAATGTTTATTTATTGAGTATAGGAACTGTTATCAGATATTCATTTCAGTTCCTGATGTTGTCCAAAATTAGCACAGAACATTATTTAAATGCTTGAAGTGACTAATTAATTTCTGTTCGATGTCAAATTTTCATTTATCAAACTTCATCTAAATCGAATTTACAATAGAACTGCAATATTAATTATCTGTGAATAATTAATCGTATTCTATTCTAGTATGGTTTATTTGATTCATTAGCTATGTAAGCAGCAATTTGCATTATTTGACTAATTATGATAGAAAAATAAAAGTAACGATTGAGACATTTTATCTTAATTTGACTTTTATGAAATTAAAATTATTTGAACTATATCGATCTTCTCGACTGTTAGAAATTTGTACATTAAAAATATTATAAATTAGTGAAAGGAATAATTTTAAGTTTACTTTAAATATTTTGGAAATTGACAAGGCTTATACTTAATTGCTATTATTTTTTCCTAATGTAAGGTGACTGCAGATGGCACATATAATAATTATTTTATATTTTAAATAAAAAATGTTAAATTATAATTGTATGTTTTGTAAGTGATTGTTAAATTAGCAAACTTGATTTCTTATTAAAGGCTTATCAATGAGTTCGGAAGCAGATGTTTCATCATCAGCAAGTAGCATTGAATTAAAAGTTAGTGAATTTTGAATAATTCCAGAAAAACGGATAAATTTCAAGTTTTAAGTGTAATTTTCAGATATTATTAATTTGTGGATGGGAAAAATATTCCATGTATAATTATAAGACAATTTCTGTATATTCATTGCAACTAATATTGCATAAATTAGACCTGAAATTATTTCAGAAATAATTTTAAACTATTTAGGCTATATCTAATTAGTAGCAAATTTATGAATCTAAGATTTTGCAGGAAATGTTTATAATTTATGAATTATCTTTTTTCAGGATGCGCTTATAGATACGAAGTGGTTCCGACCGGGTGAAACTCATTCATTATTGCCTACCGGAAATAAATGGAGTAAACGAGCAAAGGAAGCAGAAGTAATTAAATTTCAAGATTATATACTTTCCCATCGTCCATTTTACATACGCTGGTATGAAGCATATAAAGTGCGTGCTTTAAATCAAAGACTTGTAAGTTTGCACTCATAACTTTTAACCTTCAGATGATTTCATTTAAATTAAAAATAATTTTTAGAGTATTTCTTTGTAAAATGGAAATTTTCACATGTACATATAATTAATTCATATTGTTTACGTACGTTTGAAACATTGTAATTATAAAATTTTTGCGCAACCATAAATATTATTGCATAAAATTGTTGAGAATGAATGAAAATGTTTAAACAAACGAACTGAACTTATATGACTATTTGAAATGAAAACATAAAATATATACTGGTAAACTGAAAAAAAATTGAAAAATTGGAAGAAAATAGAAAAATGAAAATATTTCTATCAAATTTTTTTGATTTTTCAAGTTGGACTAAACCAAAGCTAATGAAATATATAACATGTTGAAAAGTGATCGTATATCGGAGGATTAATTAGTTGCTTAATTAATATGGCATAGCTTTATTACATGTAAATCGCTTGAAAGAAATTTAACATGAAATATCTAGTTTTACTTCAAATTTCAGGAACAGTATGAAATAGACGAAATACAGTCTTTCATAGAGCAAAAAATTAGCAAAATAGATAATGTCATAAAAGAACAGGAAATCAAATTACGCCTAATTTCATCAGTTGCTGTAAAACCGGATTACATGAGAAGTGATCCTGATGAATTGACACGTAAATATGGGTGAAAACTTTTTTGTTATTATTAAAATTTGGAAGAAAATTGGATAAATTAATAATTTGTCAAAAATATTGCAGACCTATTATATCAGGAAAAAAAATCCGGTAAAAACTGAAATATCGGATGTGATAACTATAGCAAATTTATCCTTTCTTATTTTAGTTTTACAACATTGCCATATATTATCTTAGTTGATTAACTGATATTACGAAAGAACAAAACGATTAAACTCATTCACTTATCTTCTTCACTATTCTTTATATCATAGGAAAAATTTAATTCGTTGGTTGGATGATGTCGCAGCTGAATTGAGCCAACCATCATCGAAAATCATCGAAGAGTTAATGCATGATTTCACATATCTCAAAGTGGTAATATATTTTTTTTTTTTTAAAAAGCAAAAATGAAAATACCCATTTGGTGAATAATTCATAATGGTAATTTCCGGTTAATATCATACAACGATTCAAATATCTGAATTGCTTCAGACTAGTAAATCAATACTGAAATGATATCTGATAATTAAACAATTGAATATTTCAATTTAATTTAGATGTGTTGTAGTTATCAGTGATATAGCAAGTATGTTTGAAATGTTTTTTCAACTGTAAGTTGTGGATAAAAAAACTGATTTCCCAAGAAGGTCAACAAAATAATTGCTCAGATCATTTGGAAATGTTAATTTTACGAGCTTTCATCCTAATCTGTTGTGATAATAACTAATTTAACAATATCATATATCATACAGATTGATCCATTATCGAATTGGACCAAGCAGAGCAGTGAATTTTATTGTCGGATGCTTGAAAGGATAAACAATTTTGCTTCTACAATGGCTGATATGGTCAAATATTCACTTATTATTGAACCGGGTACAATAACACCTCATCTATCGGTAGGATTTCCTGAAATTCAACATGCTAGAATCCAAGGTTAAATATTTCATTATTTTTGAAACCGTAAATCGATTTTTTGGACAAAACTAACCTAAAATGAGATCGAAATCTTCGATCGATTTTCGAAATCAAGCATCAATTTTTTGGAATGAAATTACTTTGAAATTAGGTTTAGACATCTGATTGATTCTCGGAATGAAATTATCTTAAAATAAGATTCAGATTTTTGATCAATTTCTGAATTTTCTGAAAGGAGGTTTAGAATTTTGAGCAATTTTCGCAATGAAACATCAATTTTATTGAAATTATCTTGAAATTTGATTCAACTTTTACCAATTTTTAGGATGAAATTATTCTAAAATGAGATTTTAATTTTCATATGCAATTGTATATTAATTTCTAATCGATTATCAACTTGCTGAAGATATTCAGCAAGAACTTGAATTTTTGGAATGAAAAAGGATGAAAAAAGCAAAACTTTTAGTTATGAAAAAGACAAAATTTTTCAAAAATTTTCACTAATTTTAAACATCTCTTTGAAGCAATTTTTCCCCTCTTTTTTAAAGGAATATGTAGCCGAATTCCAACAATTAGAAACATTCTTTGAGCGCAATCCCTTATCGTTGGAAGAAGCACAACAGAACGCTTTTAGCCAAAATCTTGATAAAGCCAGGAATAAGCGTTAGTTTTAATTCAACGATTGTTCCGGATAATAATCTATTGTCCATTTTGTCCGTTATTGTTTCTTTGATCATCTTCGTCAAAAAAAAGTTGCAAATGTCTTCAAGCATAGTGTTATTTTACTAAAAAAATATCAATATGTCAAGATAGTTGAATTATACCTTGGTCACTTAGGGTCAAGACAATCTGAATTGGGAATATGCTTAATTCAAATATGAATTTTTTAAAGAATTTTTCAAACATGAATCCCACCATTCAGTCCTATTCCATATATCATATGCTCTTTTTTTTTATCAATAAGATCGAATATATCGAATAATCAGCCCATAAGATTATCTAATACACCAGATGATCTATTGGTCAGTTGTAAAGCCTTTCTTCAGGCTTTCAATTCTCCAGGTCTTGTAAATCGATCGTTACTTATATCAGAATAGAACTTGTTCTCCTATTTAGAATTACAATTTTATTATTTATTTTAAATACAGTATGATAATGATCAAAATTGCTACTGTACCATTTCTCGCTACAGTATTCGAATGTGCTGATATTAGCCGCGTAATATTATGGCGTAAAAAAGCAACAAATTATGATAATGATTCAACTATTTCCTATAAGCCTGCAACACGTGAATTATCAAATTCGCATCACATGAATGAAATTTTGAAGCCTATTAATATGACAAAGCATTTCACTGGTAAAAGGTATTTATTAAATTCTATTTAATTTCTACAAAATTTTTGGCAGATAATAATAATCATCGAAAAATGGCCTATATTTTAATCATTTGAGAACTTTTCACAAACTCTTGCTATTTACATATCTTTCTTAAAATAATTACAAAATGTTGAATTCGGTGATATTTTTCTTTCTTACTCTTTTTTAAATTTTTTACTTTTTTTTTTCAAATCTATATTATGGTGTTATTAACATATAATAAAATTAATATGATTGTGTAATAATTTAATGTTTCGATTACTTGATAGTAAAATGGCAAATTAAAAATGAACTCGGAATGATCGTTTAAATCTCTCCATATAATCTATACGAAAAGAATTTCACTCTTTTTTTCATTCTACTAATATGGAACATTATTTTTTCTCTCCACATTTCATTAAACTACCCTAAAAAAAGTTATCATTCAATTGTTGCCATTTTTCATACTTTCAATAAAAGTTTATTGAATTTTTTTCTGATTTTAGCATTGATAAACTAATCATTGAATGATTTTCTATCTATTTTTTTTTTTTATTTTATTTAATTGCTTCTGTAGAGTTGACAAATTTTAAATAGCATAATTTTTTTGAAGTTATTGTTTTCCTTATCACTACTCAAAACTATTATTTCAGTACTTGACTGAAATTTTTTGAAATAATTTTTTTTTTTTTTTTTTGAAGTATAGTAATGTCTTTTGCAAGTATTAATTTACTCATTAATTTGAATTTATACTATGCTTCCAAGTGTCTGCATATATTGTTGATAATTTTTAGTGATGATTTCATTCATGCGTCTTACGTACGTGGTGGTCCACTCTTGAACACGTTTATCCTAACACAGGCACCGCTTCCATCAACAGTTAATGATTTCTGGCAAATGGTCTGGCAGGAACGTTCAAAATACATTATCATGTTATGTAAAGCTGTAGATATCAAACGTTTAGGCTTGCTAGATGGAATGTTACCCAATACGTGCGTGTATTATTGGCCAAGGTAATATTTTTTTTATGCATAAATAAGCTGGATTTGATTGGTTCCTTTAGAATTATTTTAACTTTGCTGATATTTTACAATAATTTATATATCATCAGATAACAAAATGATACCTTATCACTCTAATTTTGTTTTCTTTGTTAATATTCTTGTAACTATCAAATAGATACCAGAAGTATTCTTGTACTACTGAAATTTCTTAATTAATTGACAGTATGTTTTGGGTTGTTTGAAGAAAATTATTTTTAAATTACTAGTGAAAATTTTAAACTTTACTTTTTTTTTGGGAAAAAAGTCCAATTTCTCGTTAGCATTCATAATTAATCGTTTCGTTTTAAATTTACGTCTCATCTATTATGCCTTACTAACATCGAAATTGTCATTTGTCATAAAATACTGCCATTATTAACTTTTTTTAAAACATTTGTAATATGTTATTGGATTATTATATAGCAAATATTAACAATAATATTGTGATTAATAGCAATGAATAGATGATAATATGTTAAAATTTTTTCTTTCTATTTGAATTATTACATTGCAAATTTAATATGAAAAAAAATGAAAATTTTCCTTTAAATTTCAGTAATTTCGAATTCTAAAATTTTTGTTTAAATAGATATGAACATGATGAAGCTCAATATGGTGATTATATTGTTTGCAATTCTAAAATCGATTGTACAATTGATCCACTTTTCAATGTCACCTATTTAACTATGCGTCGAGCTGATCATAAAGATGGTTTTGTGCATAAATTAGAACATTGGCAATATGATTGGAATAATTTCACCGATTTTTATTGGCCATTACGCATACTTCGCCGGTATATGCTTTATCATTTTTATCAATGAAATTATTTTATGATTTTTTTTTTTTATCATCAAAGGAATATCATCATCTTTACCATCATTTTTATCACCATTATCATCTCAATATCATCACTAGCATGATCATCATCAAAATCATCAAAACTATCATCATCTTTTCCCAATTATCATGGTCATTAATATCATTCATATGATCATCAGTAATTTTTAACATTAATTTCAGTGCACGCTTATCACCAACGGCAACAATTATACATTGTTTGGATGGTTGCGGTCGTTCTGGTACTTTGGTTACTATAGAAGTGCTATTGATGCATTTACTTAGAGGTTAAAATTAAATTTAACAACTTTTCGTTTCTTTTTAAAGCTTTATTGGTGATGAGAAAAAAAAAGAAAGATAAATAATTTTTTAAAAAATAATTTATCAATGTATTGTTAAAAAATGGTTTTTTTTCTTTTTTCTAATTATGATAAGTTATAAGTTTTACATATTTTACAGAGAACATTTCGATTTTTTAATGTTAATGTATGTCTTCTTATACTGTTGTAATGTTATATGCTGGTCTATTAATTAATTTTTGCGATATCATTTTTTCTTTGAGTTTAAAATTATTAAATTTTTAATGATTCTAAATTTATTAATAATAAATTCCTGGATTCCCATTTTTTCTCTAAAATAGATATAATTGAGTAAGTAATTTTTGTAGGCGAAAAAAAAAAAAACTGTTTTCTTTTTTTTTTTTTTTAAAGAAAAACGAATCTATGCTATATAATTTCTTAGTTTTATCTATCTTAAATGATATGTATAGGATCAGCCCGATATAATAAATTGGTACTTACAACAGCAATATTTGTACGGCTTCAACGACGTCATGCAATTTCGTCATCGTTGCAATATTTGTTTATCTATCGTACATTACTTCATTGGATGCAACCATTCATTACTTCAAATACTACCCGTTTCATGCTTGGATTAATTTTCCCTGATTGGGGTTTTATTGGCAAGTATCAGAAAATGATCAATTGTCGTTATAGATTTGAATGATATGATATGATCTATGATTAATTCTTGAAAAACAAAGCAGAATAGCATTGTTATTTTATAAGTGACTTTTGGTTGAATGTTTGGACGCATAAATAATTAAATAAAATTTATTTTAAGAAAAACGAAAATCTTTGTTGAAAAGAAATTTTTCAAAAATTTTCCGAAAATTTGCAAAAGTGTTTTATAATTATTCTGCCTCTTTTGTTTTTGGGTCAATATATTGATTGATTAAAATGTAAATTAAAGTTACGATATAATAAATATTTGAAAAAATTTTCAATTTAATTTTCAACTTTGTATAAACTTTTCCCTTCTGAATATTGATCATATTTCCTTGTTTCGAAAATAGTATTGTAAATTTCATGTTATTATCACATAATTTAAAATTTGTATTTGGTACATTTTTGTATGGAAATATTACAAAAAAAAGATGTTTTTTGTAACTGACGTAGGTTACGTAACGTTAAGCATTGCATCCTATTACTCTCGTTATCACTTTCAAATAAATTTCTCCTCATTATTATTATCATTTCTTTATTAACTGATCAAAAAATTAACTGATAACATGTGATCGTTATTTCGCATGAACATATCAAATAGTATTTCAAGTATTCATATTCAAATTTACATGCTCATATTAAGTTATCTAATAAAAAAGGTTATAATTCTAAATATATTCGTTTAATTATATTCATTTGTATAAATTAGTGGGAAAAATAGAACGACAAAAGGAAAAAAAGGATTGAATTAGCCAAATAAAACTTCATATGAAATAATTGAAAGCAAAAATTGCATTTTTTTTTTTCTCCATTTTTCACATTCTTTTATGTGCTTAATTAGACTTTCAAATAAAACGTAATTGTAAATTACATTTCCGGCTGCTTAGTAATGGGTGGATAGTAATTCGAAAAAATTTCAGCCGATCATTGCTATTCCGTTTTTCCTTTTCGTTAGATTATTATCTCACCTAATTTTATCTTAATGAAGATTAAAAAAATTTCTTTGAATTTGCAAGATAAAATAGATTTGCAAGGAAAGGATTCATTTGTGTCTTTTAACAGTTTTTATTATCATTTGAACTTTAAATGTGACATGTCAAATTTTAATTTGCCATTTGAATTTTAGAAGTGATATATCAAATTTGAGCAAAATTAAAACTTTAAAAACAGCTCAATTGAAATTATGAGTTATATGGATGTATATGTTTGTATGTGAGTGCATGTGGTTGTATGTGAATGTATGTGATGTATGTGTGTTTGCATGTGATTTCTATTTTAGATGTGAAATGATTTCATTAAATTCATCCAAATCTGAAATAGAATGATGAATGATATAATACTTCTATCCAGAACAAAAAAACTTTTAAAATGATTTCCTTTTTGCCACTTTTTTTTTTTCCAATAAAAGAGTATTCCAAATATGATTTTGTCCTATCTTATAAATTTCGACATATTTTAATTTACCGTTTAATTTTTCATTTTGAAAGAAAAATTGATGTGATGATATAGGAGATGGATTTGAGAAAGAACATTAAATGGAATGCAAATATATTATCTTTTCATTTTATTTTAAAAACAGAAAAGAAAGGATGAAATAATTTTTACTATCATTTAATTTTGTAAAAATTTTCAATGTAAATAATATTATTTTGAAATTTACTAAATTATTATTACAAATAAAGTGAGAAGAAGGAAGAGAAGCTATTTCCTTTTTTTTTTTTGTGGTAATTTTTTTGATTTTTTCATTTCATATTTATTTATTAACTTACTTTACTGCCAACCCATTTTATTTTAATTTAATTAATTCATCCAATTAATTAGATTATTATGTTTAGCATTTCTTTGTCTATCTTCTCTTTTCCAAAATTTATTCTATATATATATATATATATATATATATATATATAGTGTTAAATAAATTTCCTTTCAAAAGATATGGAAATAAAGAGGGAAAAGAGGGAGAGAGGGAGAGAGAAAGAAAGGGAGAAAAGAAAAAATGTTATTCATGGGTTATTATAGTACTCACTTCAAAACTTTACATTTATATTCGTTTGAAAGAAGGAAGAAAAAAATGATTTTTCATTTATTTCAAATTAGGTCACTTCTCACCATCTTTCTCTCTCACTCTCTCACTCTCAGATGAAATTACTTCATAGTGATTTCATTGCTTCTTATAGTTTCGAATTTCAAAAAAAAAAAAGAAGAATTGGTAGTGGTAGTGTACATAAATGAATGTGTGTGGATAAAAATTCATTAAGTTCCTGATTGATAAAATTCTTTTTTGATATTATTTATTTCTTATTCTTTTATATATGTATGCATGTATTTTTTCGATAATTAATAGTAATTAATTAACTAATCGGTAAAATTAATCTCGATAATTATCCAATTTAATTTCTTTTATTTGCTAATTCATTGCAAATATAAAGTTATATTTTCGAAATTTATTTACAATTGAAGGCATTCATTTTTCGTCCATCGAATTCTATTTCATGCATGTATTGATTAATTATTGCTAACTCGTTTTCGAAATTTATTTGCATTATATATTTCGAATTTAATTTCATATATGTTCTAATCAATCACTGTTAATTAATTCATATAAAGTTATATTTATAATTGAAAGCATATTTTAGCGTAATAATATTGGAATTTGACCTTTTTTAATCTGAAAAGACTTACCCAAAGTACTAAAAAAGATAGGTTTCATAAGAAATAACAATATATTTGATAAGTAATAATTTCTTTCTTTCAAAGATTAAATGATTTTAATAATTTCAATATTTTTTCTTTTTTTTTTACTGATATATTTATTGTTTAACTTTGCTATATCATTCCATTAAATTGGTCTTATTGTTTCACTTCAGTTTACTTATTGTTCAATTTTAATTTACTGTTTCATTTAAATTTGTTCTATTTTAAGATTGTAAAACGTCTTTTTTTTTTTTGTATTATTTAACATTTAATTCATACTTAATACATTTAGATGTTTTATGGTATTATAGCTGGCATAACTTTCTTAATTAGTACTTTAACAATATTAGCGCAATTAATTTTATTACCAATGTTTTTCAAACATACTGCTATTACAAGATATGATGTTGAAGAAAGAATGAAAATATTTAAGGTTAGCTATTTATTATCTATTGTAATTAAAAATGACAAAAAAAAGCTATTGTCCTTTTTTTCTATCAAAAAGATAAATTATTATTTTTAATAATTTTTAGCTAATTATTTCAGTTAGTATTTTGTAATAAATTAAAAAAGAGCTAAAATATTGTAGTAAAATGTAGTTTTGATAATTTATTTATAGCTATTAGCCGATATAGGCGATATACATTTATCTGAGAGACGTCAAGAACTGCTGCGCAAGAAAAAGTCAATAAGTACTTGTCCACCACCAGAAGTTGGACCACCAGGACCACCAGGTATGATCCATAAACTATTTACTGTATTCAGGTGTTTTAAGCAAGAACTGTAAACTTTTGTTCAAACTAAGTTATATTTAAATCAATTTAATCAGTTTATTTTTAGGAGATCCAGGTGAGGATGGAGAACAAGGTGATGATGGACCTACTGGATTACCAGGAAAAAGTACGGTTGAACTGCTAGAAGAAATACAGCAACAATGTATCATTTGTCCACGAGGCGAACGCGGCCCTCCTGGAGCACCTGGTAATCAAGGGATACAAGGTCCAAAGGGTGATCGAGGTGTTCCGGGAATTCCTGGATCCGATGGCCAAGATGGTATTTAATGAATTCTTTATAATCTAACAAGATTTATTGCAGAAATTTGTCAATCTCTTGATTTGTTTATTTCAGGTGAAATTGGCTCAGAAGGCGAAGAAGGTTATAATGGAACAAGTGGAATGAGAGGCCCAAAAGGACCGGATGGAAAACCCGCTACAGGTGGTATTGGGGAACCGGGTCCAAAAGGATTGCCTGGATCAATCGGTAGAACTGGACCACAAGGTCCTCGAGGTAACTTTTAGCATTTCAATTATAATTTTCATGTCTAACTGATAAATTAAAAACTTTATAACTTCAGATATAGAACCTTAATTTTTAGGTAAGCGAAACTATGTATATGGACCTCCTGGACCGGATGGTAAGAAAGGTGTTAAGGGAATGGATGGTCTTCCTGGGAATTTTGGTCCCAGAGGTAATCGAGGACCAGTCGGTGAACCTGGTGCCAATGCAGTCTTCTGTCCCTGCCCATTAGAAATGAAATTACTTGATGCAAAGCAAACGGTGACTAATATATTCTTGGAAAGTCCTACAAACAGAAACTTAACTTATGAAGTTTAAAATTATAGTATCTTCGGTTAAAAATCGATATCAATCTAAACCAAACAGCTTTTTTTTTTTTGTCTTATACTTTTCTTAAATAAAAAAATCTTTACATATCATTTCATTTAAGAGAGAGAGGAAAAGAGGAAGAAGCACTGAGAGTTGAAATTTTAAAAAATAAATTTGTTTTTTACATTTTCTAAAAGCTACTGCAAACATTTTTCTCTTCATTCAAACTTCTTTTACACTATTATTTCCAGATGAAAAAAAAAAGAGAAAAAAAAAAAGAATTATTTAGAGAAAACCACAACAGCAACAACAATTGACAAAAATGAAAACGAAGAAGAAGAATGAAAATTTTTATGAAAGTTCAACTCATATGCCAGTATCATTATCATCAATTTACAACATCAATCATAAAAATGTGCAAAAATATGGAGATGAAATTTCAAATGTAAAATCAAAACAATCATTTGTTCTATCATCAAACATTCAGCATGAAAATATTCCAAAACAACGTCCTGAAATTTCATCATTATCAGCTGTCATTGAATATGATGAAATACCGAATGATAAGGAAAATTATAACGGTAATTTTAGCAACGAAACTATTTCATTTAAATGTTCTTTACCTTTACCTTTACTCTGTTTCACCTTAGATAGAATATATATGAAAATGTTGCGTAATTACATCATTTCGAATCTAATATCCAATTCGTTCTAAAATGACTTTTGGAAAAGATCTGTGAAAGTAACATTTTTGTTTATTTAAACTATTCTTTTACTTATTATCACTTTTCTCTGCTCCTTCGAGCTGCGAAAGGAGAGATTATTTTAGAATGTTTTCAATTGGTAATAATATTTGATAATACTTTTTTCCAAACTTAATTAAGATTTCAGCAAGTATAGCTTTTGAATATTTCAATACCATTTGAATATTATTGATTCTAAATGTAAGAAAATTATAGCATTTATTGTTGGAAAAATGAATCATTTTATTAATTTAAACAAAATTTAAATTCGATGAAAAACTCAATTATTACAGGTGATGATGATGGTGATTTTAATGATAAGCCATTATTTCATAATGTGAATAGTGGACTTGAAGATATAACGATTGTAGAAAATGATCATAATTGGAATGGTACAAAAATTCAAATCAACTCATTAGCATCATCTTTACAGTATCAACATCAATTAGCATCCAAAATTCTTCCGGTTACTAGTGATCAGGAAAACAAGGTTAGTTAAATATATATGGTAAACCTTTTTTTTTTTTTCTCTAATGTTATATGTTAAATAATTTTAATATTTTAGAAATTTCGAAAAAATAAAGAAGTACAAATTTTTGCAAGGAATTTGTTCTAAAAAAAAGAGAATGATTGGCCTATGATAAGATATGCAATAAAAAAGTAATAAATGTTTATTATTATTATTATATTGTATTGTTATGAGGAACAATAATAATATTCCTTTTTATTATTATTACTATTATTATTATTATTACTATTATTAGTTATTATATTATTCCATTATGTTAATTATTTTATAGTCTTAAATAGAATAGGTCGATTATCGTTAATAAACAGAAGTAGGATAAAATTGAAAGTGAGCGTACGAAAATTGCATTTTCGGTTACAATAATTAAAGGAATAGTTTAAATGAAATAACTGCAAATAAGAGAAAATTGGAATTTTTTAAAAATTACTAAATTTATAAATTTTACTTAAATTACAATCTAATTACATTTGATCCATTCTTCTTCTACAAATCAATTATTTTACATTTTAAGCAGATAATCTTAAATGCATTTCTTTTTTTTCTGAAATTTTTAGAAGATAAAAAAATTTACTAATATTTACATTTTCGTGAATTTGAAATATTTTCGATGCTCTTTTTTTTGGCATTTTTTTCATTTATTAAATCAATAATGTATTGAATTGAAAAAGAAATATAATCTTTTAGGATTTCCAGGATCAAGTTGTAGATTTAACACATAAAGATGAATTTTATCCTAAAGTAGAACAACAGCAGCTTCCTAGAATTGACGAAAGGAAGTTCTATCAATCACAACACCTTAGCGATATTGCAAACTATCTTGCACCAAATCGTCGCATTGCAATTGGTGATACTAAAGATAGTGAAACTGAGCAAATTCGTGGCATATCATTGCATGAACAGGAAGTTAGAAAAGGTTATTATCTTTTAATTATCAATTTAATAATTTTCAATTAATTCGTAGAAATTTTCTGTATTCATAAGGAAGATTAAATCTTGACAATATATTTGTATACTAATACAAAATAATCATTATAAGAGCATTAGATTTGTTATCAGATACTTAAAAATATGATAAATTCTATTAAACAATGATACTTTTAATAATTTTGTTTTTATCATCAAATAATACTTGCATGAGCACTTCATAATTTAGATTTTAATCAAATAGTTAAAAATGGATCACTATTATGATGTTTATAAATGGTATTGGATTTTATTTGTTATATCATAAAATGTTTCGTCAATTATTCAATTAATCATTATGATAGCAGTAATAATTTTTCAGAAGATAAAGAAAACAAAATTAGTACAATACAAAAAGAAGAGATAGAACTAAAAACAGCAATAACAACAATAACAACAACAACAACAACAACAACAACAGCTACTACTACTACTACTACTACTGCTACTACCACATCAGGACTACTGATAACCGGCTATCCGGATGAAACGATCGGTTCTACTCGTCCACGATTCATTTATATAACTAAACGTCCAAAATCACTTTAAATATAACATTTGGTAAGTTATAGATGCTCAATGTAGTTAAACTGTGATAGATTCAGTAATGTTTATTATTTTTATTAATGCAAAAATTTAAATATAAATTTCTGAAAGTTAAATGCTCCTCTAAAAAATTGAAAAATTAGTATGAAAAAGAATTTTCTTCAAATTTTGTTTGAAATAAGTAAGAAATTATTTGATTTTTTTTTCAATATTTATATATTACGAGTTTTTTTTTTCTAACAGAGTATTCATTTTTTTCTTTTTTTTTTTTTTTTGTTTTAGTTTGAACAGTGTATTTGACTTTCATATAATTGTTAATGGTGCAGTTTGATAGATTATTTTATGTGTAGAAAAAAAAATCTTTTATTATTTCTAAATAAAATTTTATTGTTATGAATTCATTTTTCAACAAAAAAATAAGCATTTGTCGAAATTCTATTAGTTTAAATATCCCTTGGATGTTTTTATACTTCTCAATTATTGTTAATCTAACAAAATTCAATATGAATGAATAGTATTAAAGAATTTATTAATGATATTATCAGCTCCAATCTTATAGCGATCGCAACAGATATAAACAAATTCCATTGGGTTCTTTGATGACTTCCTAATATATCTTTCAAGGAAAATGTGTGAAAAATCACTCCAATTTACAGTCAACATGATCAACTTAATAGAGGAAAAATAATTCATCAATGTAGCAGAATATTATGAGTCGTCACCTTTTGACCTTGAGCAGATCTAAACTAGAAATATGAAAGAAATTCAGTGCAGTTTTCCTGCCATAATTGTTTGCAGGACACGATTATACATAAACCCACAATATATCAATTATTTAATTAAAATTGCATACCCATTTCAGTTCCTAATTTTCATCCATAAATATATTCGAAGAAAAAATATATATTAAAAGCTAATTTTTTGCTGAAAATAAAATTGATCTTTTGGTAAGGTCAAATTTCGTGATAAAAACAGAGAAAGATTGAGTTGATGTGACTGCTGCCACACTAACAATCGTATCTTCCTCAATTCAAATCATATTCCTCTCGTTGCATTCATGTCTTCGTGAAGAATCGATTTCAATGCCTCGGACAAAATCTATTCGTTATCGACAAATCGGATATACAACATTGAATAGCCTGCCTAACTCTCTTATCCGTCATTATCCTGGTGCATTGTGTTGTTAAATTTATTATTGACGAGAACAGTAACAGCTTTATCTCAATAATCCCTCCTTAAAGTTTCCCAACTGAATATTAAAAGGATATATACTTCCTTCTTTCTCCTTCTCCACTGAAGTTTCAAGGAAATGAAAAAAGGCAATATTGTCTATTGACTTTGATTGAAATGACAAGAACCTGATACTTCTGAAAAAAACTTTTGCATCAACAAACACAAACGCAATTCCAAAATCGGAAAAACTGTTTTACTGAAGTCACTGTGATACATGTAAAAGCGCGATATATCACTCAGGCTAATTGCGTAACATCAGCGGAATTGTCCTATATACTAATAGAAGCTTGATATGAAATGACCCAATAATAATTTCATTCCTTAGCGTATATAAATATATATATATAAAGGAGCATCTGCAATAAAACTTTTAAAGAAACCGGACAGATATTGTGTGTAGAAGCATGTAATGCTATGAAAAACGTTACGGATAAGGGTCAGAGTTAGCTGGGATCATAAATGCTTCCGCTACTAGAATCAATGCAATGAGCCATAATTAGAATAATGAAAAAGATCAGTGATATATAAGCCATCTGAAAAGTGGTACTTCAGTGATCAGTCTACAACAACTGGGTTAACCTTAATATTAACTTTCTAACTATATATATATATACTATATGCTTTATTTGCTTCCATCATTGCCAGAAAGAATTTACAATCTTCCAATGCTACGAGCATGATTTCATGCGTTTATAGCGGAGTAAGAGAGGCATTTAATTGCAGTGAGTTCTTCATAACAAAGACAAAAAGAAATGACCAAAAACATTCCGCAAATCACAGAAATCTTTGTAAAAAAACTTCGTAAATTGAATAATTTTGGAAAGCTCTTTTCAATCAACAGAACATTATCTTGAACATTAAAAAGAGCTTAAAACATATTCCACTACTACACAGCCGTTTTACACATTTCATAAATTCGAAAATCATGAAAAGAAATTACCTGTAAGGGAAGTATAAAAAGAACTGGGAAAGCATAGTAATGTTCAACTTCAATAAAAAAAAAGACATAATTGGAAAGCGGTCAACGAACTATTCACTGTAAGGCATCATCGCTAGAACAATCTGTCATAATGGACAAATACCCACCGAATGAGGAAATGACGTCATTTACCCAACATCATTAGCGTGAATGAAATAAGAAATTCAAAGTTAGGAAAGGTAAGATAATTCCACACCATCATCTTGATGTTGACGCTCAATTTGTTCGCGAGCAAACTGCACATATTGTTCATGCTGCTCTGAAAAAAAAATTCTTGCAATCCTTTGAAATAAACATATTTCAACTTTGAAAAGAGAAATATGTGGGTGAGAGAAAAAGAGAAAAGAGAAGTTGGGGTGACATGGAAATGTTTTCCAAATGAGAGGCGGCATGTTTTTTCAACCATCGCTAAAAAAATTTATTCATTCACACATGCAACAAATAGAAATTACCTTCTAAGCGTTGGTTCAATACTGTTTCATATTCATATCTAAGACGCACTTCCTGCTGCTTCAACAGCCTTTCACAGATCATCATCACCTGAAAATCGGAAAATCTAGAACCCAAAGATCATTCATCTTCCTTAAGACGGATAACTGTTGATCATTCCTCTTTTTTCTAACAACTTGATAGTAGCTTATACATTTCAGTAGGTGTGTAGAACCTACTGAAGTGTGCAAGCTACTGTTGGAAAGTTAGAAGAAACAATCCACAACAATTCTGAGCATGAATAATTCTTCTGGCTTCAATAATTTCGTGGAATTAATCATCCATGCAACTTGTCCAAAAAAAATGTAGTTTGCGGTCCAAACGCTTACCTGTTTTAGAGAAAACTGTGGTTTCTCGTACAAGTCTTTCATTGATGACGTTTTCTGCACATTTGTTTCGCCTTCCGATTCGCTGCCCGACTGAAATTCCATTAATATTGAAATTATACGCGCAAAGATCAATTTCTGGATACATTATGTATATGCCCTTATTACGAGTGAAACACAACCAGAGCGACTCAAGAGCTCTGGCAAGTCAATCACTTATTGCTTTTACTATAACATATTTGGATGCAATCTGAAAGGTTTAAGAAATCAACCCTTTTGAAAATTTCTATACAGCTCACATTATTATTTGGTGATAACGGTGCCTCACGATAACGATGTTCCGAATTCGTTCCATTTCCAGATACTAAATTACAAGAAAACTGAGACCCGTACTGCTGTAGAGCACCACTCCCCTCACCGTCGTTTGCGCTCACTACGCTTGAAGTGAGCGTGCGATGTGGAATTAGATGGCGACGTTTCAGATAACGTACCTAAAAATGATGTGTTATGCATGAAATCCAGAATATAGATCGAATCTCAAAGTATGATGAATGGAAAGTGGTCCATGCGCGCACATGCACACATACACACACATACACACACATACACACACACACACACACACACACACACACACACACATACACACTCAGCAACACTTTCTAGAACTCAAATACATATCTACTCGTTTATACACCACTTACTTCAGCCCGCAAATATGATTCTAGCTGTCCCGATGAAAGCTGCAAATTATTGCCAACTTGGGCAAATGGTGAGTTGTCGTAGGCTTCACGATCCTGCAATATCGAAAATTTATGCAAACTCGAAAAAAACTTTTCTTTCTTAGTACATTCCAAAGCTATAAACAGTGATCAATAAAAAACCGCTCTGCTGGAAAAATGGTCTACGAAACAGATGTGCACTGAGCAGCTTAAATACACAGAATTATTTTTTGAAGATTCAAACAAACTGAAAAGAAACTACCCAAACAGTTATTACTTTAACTAACGATGGAACATTTGATAATTGGCATGGTAAGCCTCCTGCACGATAATGATATAAAGCCGTCCCCGTCACGAAATTATTCATACCGTGAATATGACAACAAACGAATAATATAATCTTTCATTAATGCCCACATAAAACTGTAATCCAAACTACAGTAATGAACCAACGTGTAAAAACAATAAAATGGTATTACTTTTGGATCTCGTAGTTGCATCAAAGCACTCGATGCACCTGAAGCCGGTAAAGACGCAGCGATAGTACCAATTTGTGCACGAAATGGTGAGCAATGCGTTTGCGTATGACGTGCACGTTTTACTTCGCTTCCTTCCGCAATTAGATAATCATCATAATCATATGGCCTCTTTAATGCAACTCCGCACGCCATGGATATATTAATCGCACTATCACAAGTTAAATTTACCTGAAAAAACATCTTGCATCAACTATTTTCCGACTCTCTGACACAATTCAGTGGAGTACGCTTAGAAGCAATAAATACGTCTACAATGTGTAAGAGGCATTGCATATCAACAGTTCCTCAATTGCCCGAGAAATTTTCAGTTAGGTCAGCAATCCTGTCCGAAAGTAGCAGCGATCCTACTACGTTCTCCTACCTCTTCATGTGCAATCTGCAAACATCGACCGAATATAGGGACATTTATCGAACAGCTAAATATGCTTGGTCTGAGAAAGTCTTCTAATCACTACTATTATTACCATTACTATTACTGTTATTACTATCATTATTAGTATGATTAATAAGCTTTAATAAACATGATCACGCTCGCTTGTATGTGCACAAAGCTGCACTTCATTATCGATTAAATTTCACAGGAAGAGCTAAATTAGAGATGTTGCTGTCTTCAATTCTACTTTCTATTACCTGCATGAACACTACTGGAATTATCGTGAAAATCTATCTCTTTATACGTGAAATCTAACTAGAACATATATATGAATGTTGAAAGGGTAGCAGAAAAACGGAAAGAAGAAAGAAGATATTGTGAAATCAATTTCACAATTCTACTTTAGGAAACTTTAGGTAAGGTCAGGAAAACTACAAACAGTACAGTGAACATCATTTAAGAAAGAAATATAACATTTAACGAAGATTATTTTGTGTAAAACTTTTGCCACGTTTTTACATCACCACATCAAGTATCACGTGATTCACGCCAATCAATCATTTTCTGAAAGGTGATTGCTTAAAAAACACCTAACCATCAATATCAAAACGGCACAAATCTCCCCTACCTACCTTCCTCCTCTAATTGTAAAACAACTAAACACTACCAATCTAACTCTGGTCTGATTTGCATTTCTAGTAAATCACCATGATTACAAACGATATGAGGGTTGGAATGAAAAAAGCTTATCCTAAACCATAAACCATTATTCATTTAATTGTGTTTATATTTTCTGAAGGAGATTGATAGCTTTTGAAGAGGAAATTATAAATTGGATTAATTTGAATTTATTTTTAAATATGAATATTGCTTGCTTTTTTTGCTACACTATCAATGATATATTGGGAATGGAATTGAAATAATTCAAAATAGATTTTTATTCAAAACGGATGTTTAGTGCATTTTTTAAATTACTATTAACAATTGCAAATATTGCAGGTGAAATTAGAATAATTTCATTGAAGTTTGATTCAAAATAAGGACACGATGTGTAAATTACTGAAGAAAATGTTTAACAACAAAATAATAGAAATGAAATTAAAATTATCTAATTTAAAATACGAGACAATAATGAATTATTGCTAACTTATGGTTGCATAAATCGTTATTTTAAGATATTTAAATTGCTTAAAATCCATAAGTGTAATCTCTCGTTATCATCTTGAAAGAAAAAATGCTATAATTTTCATTAATTTCTACAGTTTAACTAAAACTAATCGTAATAAATCATATCAAAAATACAGTAAAAATTTGAAAAGCATTTTGCATGTATCTTACTTATTAGCTTTTCATGTATTATCTACTAGCACCTATGTTTGTTGTAAGTACCAAACTGTGACCAAAAAGTTTAAAATGATCCTGTAAAAGTTGCAGACATTTCGTTATTATCAACATGGAACATAATCAGAATTTATCATTTTGAAGCATCAAAAAAAAAGGATTAATTAATCTTATTCAAAATTCAAAATGCTACTGATGTTAATCTTTCAGGTACTAAGGTACCAAATATCTATCTATTGCAGAATGACTGACTAAAGGAATCTTTCAGAATTAAATTTCATAAACCCTTATCGTATCGTTATATCTGTTGATTGATTCGATCCTGTCGTATATTACAGCGGTGATCGTTCAGATAGTAATCGATGCAGCGTTTATTTCCAAATTTTTTCTTTCTTTTGATAAACAAAAATATTAATTCGGTTACTTTTTTTTCTTTTCGATCCTTTATTACAAATATAGTTTAATCAGTTGAAATATCTAATTTCTAACATTCTTCTTAGTTGTAGCGAAAAAAAAAAAAAATTAATTGCTCTTGGGCATAATTTTTTAGTATTTTAAATATAATTTTATTATTCGCATGATGAAGTGGTATGTTATTACAACATTACTATAGTAGAAAATATTGAATAAATATATTGAAATAATGAATAGATGAATAAACTAAGATAGATCGATATACTGGAATGGATATGCTGAACTAGAGAATACATATATCGAATTAATGAATAAAGATACTGAATTACGAAATAGATAGAAAGTTCTTTATGGTAAATAGCTATGTCAAAATCATTTAGCTGATTGAAAAATAAAAATTACAATGAAAAATATAATTTTTATACCATCTACTCTATATGTTTTTTTTTTTTTTTTTAAACTTCACAACTATACTTTCATTACTTTTTTACTTATTTGTACTGTACTTTTGATCCATTCGAATTGTTTTGTTTTGGTTTAAAATTTTACAAATGTAAACATTTTCTCAATGCTTTATCTTCATCATTTGTAATTTTGAAAATAAAAAAATTTTTAGAAGTAATTGCTTTTTCTTTGAAAAATTTTCAAAATTATGATTTCAATAGATGAATAAAATACAAAAAAGTTAGCCTTAAATAATTTTATTTCAATCAATAATTTCCTACCGTCTTTTGTCCTTTTTATAGTTTTTTTTTTAAACCAATTTTATTTCAATTTCTTATTTTATAAACTAAGCTACTTATTTGTATTGAATCAATTTTCATAAAATAAATTAATTTAGAG